>JAENPR010000638.1:0-368728 GCA_018135685.1 Themeda triandra | reverse complement strand
AGAGTTTAAATGGCTGTGGTTCTACTTCTATTCAATATAAGGAGGTGGTCTGAAAATATCCCTTTTGAAACCTTTTCTATGATTCCAGGCTGATGCCGATGGCAACGGGTTAATTGACTATGACGAGTTCGTCACCGCGACACTGCACATGAACAAATTGGATAGAGAGGAGCACCTTTACACAGCGTTTCAGTATTTTGACAAGGACAACAGTGGGTAAGTTGACACAGATGAGATTCTGGGCTATAAATAAATATATCAAAGAAGAACACATATAATTCATATATTAAAAACAGGTACATTACGAGAGAAGAGTTGAGCAAGCCTTGACGGAGCAAGGGTTGTATGACGCAGAGAAAATCAAAGAGGTCATCTCAGATGCCGACTCTGACAATGTAAGGAACAAATATTGTGCAAAATTTAGTCGAGATATATAATAAACCATAGAAACCAAAACATCATCAAAGTTACTTAGGATAGTAGCTGGGGTATATAGAAATATAATCTAGTAGATCGATTAAATGTTTGCTTGTATTGACTGCTTATTAGTTTCATAAATCAAGAGACTAAAACTTGCTTTGCACATGTAGGACGGAAGGATAGATTATTGAGTTTGTGGCGATGATGAGGAAAGGGACCGCTGGTGCTGAGCCAATGAACAAGAAGAGGCGAGACGTAGTACTAGAGTGAAGCAGCAAGTGTGTAGTTTGTATAGCGCTAAAACAAGCAAAGTTGTCACAACTGTACACTAATGCAATGGAATTACTTCTCCGATCAGTTGATGGATTGTAAGGCTGTGTACAATGAGGTACTGGTTGGTGGTTTTGAATGCAATACATACTTAAACTGAGGTAAGGAAATGGACGAGCATATGATGCATAGCTAATCACTCCGGAAGTCCTGAACCTAACAGAAGCTTATTAATGTACTAGAGACCGGACAATATGGCGACTCAGCAAGTACATGATTCATAACATTACTAATGACAGCTGATCTATATTCGTTTTGTACTAGTGCAAAAACCGATAATACATTTGAGGGAACATCATGGAACAAGGAAACTAACTTTAGTCATGCAAATTGAACAAACAATACAGGTAACCATATGACTGAAGACACAATGATGTCAGTTACTACTAAAAATACAATGATGTCAGTTTATCAACCAAAACGAGAAGTGGCATTAGGCAGTAGCGAACAGGTCTCAAACCATCCAAGATATGATTGGCCGATGGGGGGATGTTTCTCTATGCATGTAAAAGAAATGGCCACTGCAATGATCACTTCAACAGATTGTACAATACAAGGAACATTTTGTGAGCAATGTATTGAAGAAAGGCGCCAACACTCTGAAGAAAAGCGTCGGAGAGAAGGAGAAGACGGGAACTGCTGAAGCGCCAAGGCCGGAATCATCTGAAGCTGGAGACGGCCCAAGTCACTCAAGGCCCAGATGCGTGGCGAAGCCCAACCCCAAGTACGACTACGGGCCCAAGTGGGCGTAGCCGTAGCCTCGCCAGCGAGGCAGAATTTGTTTGTGGGAGGCAAGTAAGAACAGGGGAATAGAATAGGAGGCCAGCCTGACGGCGAGAGGCGATCTGCCTGCTCCGCCTTGTAACCGGCTACTCCTAATTCCTGTTACTCATTGCTATAATTTGTTCTAAACTATCTAGATTACACTATATCAGTTGAGTATCGTGACACATTTTGACACTTGAGACAACCACTGACAATGGTATGTTAACAAAATGGTATATATATATGATCCTTGATAGCTATGGTTCCAGTACAGGTAACGACATGCAAAGCTACAGGTACTGTCATTTTCATGGAGGCATTGCAACTAACGGCTGCATGGTTTGTGCACACAGACATGGTGATCTGGCAACAGGAAACAGAACGCCCTGACCCACCACAACCAATCGAATGCAATAATAAAATCAAGGCATACCCTCTTGGTTAAGGCACCCAATTAATCAAAGGAAAACACAGATTCCCATGGGCCACACAGGCGTTGCTGCAACTGCAAGTTCAAGCAGCTGTTGGTGAAGGAATTAACGAGAAAGGGAGGCGAAGGAGTGTTAGTCGAGTCGAGTACCCTTGGTTCCCATTACGGGAGGAAGCAGACCAAGTCGTAGACAGCAGTGGAGATCGATCCGTTGGTGTTGGATAATTAGGCAATTTTCAGATTAAAACCAGAATATAGATCATGACAAGGTGATCAACTAGATTGAGCATGGCACGATTACTAGCATGGCAGATCAGTATATCATATATACTAACTATGACAAATCACGATATCGACATTTAACATTTATAACTGGGCGTAAACCCAACTCGTTACACTGCTTAGATTTATACCTGCCGATTGTAGAAGTACTTGGTGGTGAAGATGCATACGATGATTGCAACGTGAGCTTGTCGCCGAGCCGTCTCCCGTAGACGATCCCACAAGCCCGACGACGACGAGACGACGTGCCGCCGACGATGATGAGATGACGTGCTGTCGACGACGATGGCACGAGCTTGTAGCTAGGCGTCTCCCGTAGACGATCCAGCAAGCTTGATGACGACGATGGCACGAGCTTGTAGCTAGGTGTCTCCTTGTAGCTAGGCGTCTCCCGTAGACTATCCAGCAAGCTTGATGACGACGAGACGACGATCTGTCGACGTAGAAGATTTGGGAGCAGTCGCGCTAAGAGCGCTTCCCAAAAACCTTATTCGCCTTCTCCCGGTGCAGGATCCCAAAGACGAGGGTTTCGGAGACCTCTCCCTCCGCCGCGCTACCACGCCGACGATCGGGATGGAGTAGCTACGGTGGCGCAACAGCGAGAAGAGGCGAAAAGCTCTAGTTCAATTGGATTGGATTTTAGGGTGGCCGCGGGCTGCTTATATATCCTGAAAAACCGACCTCGTGTCGCGATCACGAGCCAACCGCTTCGGGACTCTAAACTCGTATCCGTTTAGAACTCTTGCAGCTTTGACCGCCAAGAAAGCCAGAATGGGCCTTTGAGATTTCTCTAGGAATTTTAGGATTTGTTATTGGGCCAAGCCCATATAAATTCCAACAATCCCACCGTCTCTCAAAACCCATTTAGAGATTTGCCTGTTCTCGCCGGTCATTTAATATACTAGTATTTCGCGCAAGACCGAAGTTGAACTCCGCCTAGGTCCTTAAGCTACACTTATCCACAACTTGAACAATGGACTATGCCTTGAATTGCAAGTTTTGTGCGAACAAGTTTCACTTAAAGCCACACTAGTACCGGCTACCCGAGCCTTACCCCGTGGGTGGAGCATATACGTCGTACTCCCTCGTCTCTTCATGAGCTTACTAGAGACCACCCAAGTCTCATAGACTGCGACGTTTACAGTCAACTCATATAGGTATGTTCATTCAAGAATGCTCAGATAGCATCTTCGCTTGTCAAAGCCAATAGAACATATTAAGGCATTAGCCAACTCCGGCATACAAAGGTCTCATTAGCATTGAGAGTATTGCATCTTCACTTAGAGAGGGTTATTATTATACTCTCCTCAGTTACCAACAAATTTGTTTTTCTCCAGATCCTTAGTCACGGGATCTCCGATCAAAAAGGTTGGGTTACTACTTGTAAACTTCACATGGGTCTCATTCCCATCTCCCTTGATGCGATTTCTATCACATTCCGTGATAGCCCTTTTGTAAAGGGATCTCGCCAGGTTTTTGTCCTTTGGACATAAGCCACACTAATTACTCCGGAGTTTCTCGGCTTCCCGACCGGTTTTCAAACGTCTTTAACGTGTCTTGTTGACTTCGCATTATCCTTAGCACTATTCACTTTAGTGATCACTTGTTTGATTGTCACAGTTCATAAGGATAGCCGGTATTGGTTTTTCAACCACCCAAGAAGTCGACAAGAGCTCACGCAAGCCTACTCGCCTCTCAGAATCTTTGTATCCAAAGCAAGAAGTTCTGTCCCATGGTTGATTTAGTCAATATAGTCTCTGCTTACAAGACCTCCATGACACGCACCACCTCCAAGAGTAAATATATACCCATTAGTGGCGTAGATTTGATCAATATCGAAATCCAGTTCGCATCACTATATCCCTCTAGCACAACCGGTGCCCAAGAATAGTGAATCCCAAAACTTATTGTACCCTTAAGATAACGCAAAGACCCTTTCAAGTGCATGCCAATGATCATCACCCGGGTTAGACATGTACCTACTCAATTTGCTCACAAGACAAAGAGATGTCTCTGATGGTTGCGCTAGCTAGATACATGAGTGAACCAATTATCGAGAGTATCTCAATTGATCTCTAGTAATTCTCTTGTTCTTTCTCAATGTCACACTAGGATCATAAGGTGTTGGAGAAGGCTTGCTATCCATAAAGCCAAAACGGCTTAAGAGCTTCTCAACATAGTGAGATTGCAACAAAGTAATCCCACTCTCTTCCTTAACCAACTTGATGTTCGAATTACATCGGCCTCTCCTAGATCTTTTATGTCAAAACTTTTAGACAAGAAAGTCTTGACTTCATTGATCACATCAATGTTTGTTAGAAAATCAAAATATCATCAACATATAAGCACAAAATAACAGATTGGCCCCCACCATGTCGATAATACACACAGCCTATCAGCCTCATTAAACGACAAAGCCCGCACTAGTTAAAGTGGTGTCGAACTTCTCATGCCATTGTTTGGGTGCTTGTTTCAAGCCATACAAAGATTTCAATAATTTACACACCTTCGCTCTTCACCTTTTACTACAAATCCATCAAATGATCCATGTAAATCTCCTCATCCAACTCTCCATTAAGGAAAGTCGCCTTCACATCCATTTGATGAATGATAAGACCATATGAGGCAGCCAAGGAAAGTAGTACTCGAATAGTGGTCATTCTAGCAACAGGTGAATAAGTGTCAAAGAAATCTTCACCTTTCTTTTGTGTATAACCCTTAGCCACAAGCCGAGCCTTGTACTTATCAATAGTACCATCAGGCCTAAGCTTCTTCTTGAACACCCATTTGCAACCAATAGGCTTACACCCAAATGGTAAATCGATAACTCCCATGTTCCATTAGAAAGAATCGAGTCGATCTCACTCCGAACAGCTTCTTTCCAATCATCTCGCATCAGGAGATGCATATGCCTCTCAGTAATAAGTGGGAGTATCATCCACAAGGTACACAATGAAATCATCACTAAAGGATTTTGCAATCCTTCGTCTCTTGTTCCTCACAGGAACTTCATTGTCATCCTTCTCAAGGATTTCTTCAAGTGGTTGTTCAAATGACTCAACGGATGCTCGATAGGTGTAGTAAAATCAGGAGCTAATTCGGTAGAAAATTTAGCATTGCTACACATATCTTTCATAGGAAATATATTCTCAAAAATGTAGCATCACGTGATTCAAAGATTGTATCAACATACATATCGAAACTTCGATTTTACTACTAAAAATCTATAGGCAATGCTCCGATGAGCATATCCTAGAAAGACACAATCCACAGTCTTTGGTCCAAGCTTACGCTTCTTAGAAATTGGAACATTGACTTTCGCCAAACATCCCCACGTGCGCAAGTATGAGAGTGATGGTTTCCTTCCAACCCATTGCTCATATGGAGTTGTCTCTTTATTTCGTTTGGAATTCTATTCGGGACATGACTCGCAAATCAATAAAGCTTCCCCCACCATGCCTTAGATAAACCAAATAGTGTCTAACATGGCATTCACCAAGTCGGTCCGGTGTGTGGTTTTCCTCTCAAAGAACCCCGTTTGATTCGGGCGAATAGGGAGGTGTCCTCTCATGAATAATACCATGTTCCGCACAAAAATCATCAAAAGATGTAGGAAAATATTCACCACCACGATCGACCTTAGACGTTTAATTTTTCTCTCTAGTTGATTCTCAACTTCCGCCTTATAGATTTTAAAGTAGTCAAACGCTTCATCTTTAGTTTTCAATAAGTAAACATAGCAAAATCTAGTTGCATCATCAATCAAAGTCATGAAATACCTCTTTCCACCTTTTGTCAACACACCATTCATCTCACAAAGATCGAAATGTATGAGTTCTAGAGGTGCCAAGTGTCTCTCCTCTTCGTTTGCCTTGTGAGGCTTTTGAGGTTGCTTAGATTGCACACAATTATGGCACTTAGAACCTTTGACAATAGTGAAATCTGGAATCAAGTTCAAGCTAGACAATCGTGACATCAAACCAAAGTTCACATGACATAAACGAGAATG
Organism: Themeda triandra; assembly: GCA_018135685.1. NCBI lineage: Eukaryota > Viridiplantae > Streptophyta > Magnoliopsida > Poales > Poaceae > Themeda > Themeda triandra. The sequence continues at coordinate 362,492 of JAENPR010000638.1, read as the reverse complement.
CCAAACACTAGAACTATCATTGATTGTGCCACAAATGTGATTCATGACTTGTTACAAAAATCTGCTAAAGATAAACGAAACAAACCTCTACAATCATAGCCTTTACCAATAAATTGTCCATGCTTAGATATTACAACTTTATTGGATTCTAGTACCACCTTAAACCCATCTCTCAAAAGAAGGGAGGCACTAACAAGGTTCTTACGAATAGTAGGAACATGTCTTTGCACGTTCTTTAGTTGCACAATTTTTCTGAAGTAAACTTCGATCTACCGTGCCAACACCATGAACAGAAGCATGTGACCCATTCCCCATCAAAACAGAGGAACCTTGAAGCCCATGATAAGAAGAAAACAAAGATATGTCAGCACACACGTGAATATTAGCACCTGTATCAACCCACCAACTTGGGGACTGAAACACTGAAAGTACGGTATGAACATTACCACACTCCTCATCAAAGGTCTTGCTAATAGTCACCAGGTTGACATTCTTCTTTTTCCCACCTGGAAAAGTGACCAAGCTCTCCACAAGTGAAGCAAGGCAACTCTACTTTAGTTTGCTTCTTCTCAAAGGTAGTTACTATATTGGCATTGGAAGGTTTATTATTCAGGATTGTTCTTCCTCTAAGAACAGTGTGGTCTTCCCCGAATCTTCTCGATTTTCTCTAGAGATATTTCCCTCACATGAGCCAACACTAATCCAACACTTTAGCCTTTAGCCGAGCATGGCCTTAACTCGCCACCTCTTTAAATGTGCACTAGAACACTTTTCTAGTCTCGGCTCGCCACGTCGCGAAAATAGCCATACTTAAATCAGGAAAAAGCCTATAATAAGGTTTTTGGATTGTTGGATAATTAGGCAATTTCAGATTAAAACCGAGAATAGATCATGACAAGGTGATCAACTAGATTGAGCATGGCACGATTACTAGCATGGCAGATCAAGTATATCATATATACTAGCAGGACAAATCATGATATCGCATAGCATGAACATGATAACTAGCGTAAACCCAACTCGTACACTAGTTAGATTTATACCTGCCGATTGTAGAAGTACTTGGTGGTGAAGATGCATACGATGATTGCAACGTGAGCTTGTCGCTGAGCGTCTCCTGTAGACGATCCCACAAGCCTGACGACGACGAGACGACGTGCTGCCGACGACGATGAGATGACGTGCTGTCGACGACGATGGCACGAGCTTGTAGCTAGGCGTCTCCCGTAGACGATCCAGCAAGCTTGATGACGACGATGGCACGAGCTTGTAGCTAGGTGTCTCCTTGTAGCTAGGCGTCTCCCGTAGACGATCCAGCAAGCTTGATGACGACGAGACGACGATCTGTCGACGTAGAAGATTTGGGGCAAGATCGCGCTAAGAGCGCTTCCCAAAAACCTTATTCGCCTTCTCCCGGTGCGGGATCCCAAAGACGAGGGTTTCGGAGACCTTGCTCTCCGTCGCGTGCACGCCGACGATCGGGATGGAGTAGTTACGGTGGCGCAATGCGAGAAGAGGCGAAAGCTCTAGTTCAATTGGATTGGATTTTAGGGTGGCCGGTGGGCTGCTTATATATCCCGAGAAAACCGACCTCGTGTCGCGATCACGAGCCAACCGGTTCGGACTCTAAACTCGTATCCGTTTAGAACTCTTGCCCGGCAGACCGCCAAAGAAGCCGAATGGGCGCTGAGATTTCTCTAGGAATTTTAGGATTTGTTATTGGGCCAAGCCCATATAAATTCCAACAGTTGGTGTTGAGGATCGAGGCACGCGGTTGTTGACGCCCACGAAACACCAGCAGCGCCGTCATCGGTGCGACGACGGCGGCAGCTTGAAGAGTGTGGAGCAGGACAGGAACAGGACAGGGCAGGGAAGGGCGGCACAGGGGTCCTATCGGCCTCTGCGGAGCCGACTGGGCTGGACACGTAGATGAACAGGACCGGTAAGTTAAGTTGGTCCCGACGGTCCAATAAGCCCATCGGCCGGGGGAATGCCGATATGGCCGTGCCAAGCCTGAAGCGCAGGCTAAATGGTCATGCTTAAGATGATGGGCCTTGAGAAGTATGTCGAGCACGCAGAGATGAGTCCTACTACAAGAAGTTCCAGGACACCTTCGCGGAGCCGCTGTATCCGCTAAGCGGCCAGGAGCTGCATTTTTTTTTTTTTTTTTTTTGAGAATTAGCCGGGAGCTTCTTCATTATTATTATATTGCACACGCCTGCTGCTGACAGTCTTCCATCGCCTCATCAGTCGTCGCACAATTTGTCATCGCCGGCTCACAGCATCTCCCGGGAACGCAGCTCGCCCGGACCCCTACAAGAGAACCACCGGTGGATCGACACAAGGCAAAACGGAATATTACCTCGGAGAATAATCATCACAAGGGAGGCATGCGCAAGAAGATAAGACCCACGACGACTTAGATTTAGACAAAGGACGAGACCTTGTAGAATGGCCGGCCCTTCCCTTCCGGCTATAAAAGGAGAAGGGCAGAGCCTCGTAGATTTTTTAGGACATTATTCAGCATCGAGACCTGAGAACCCCCTCTCTCTCTCTCGCTACGCTTGTACACCCCCCACAAGTTCTTCAAGATAAACAACGTGGGAACCAGCCCGGACTGGACGTAGGGATCGTTCTGCCCGAACCAGTATAAAATCTGCTCATGTTCGTTTGTCTCACCATCCGATTCCCCTCGCGCAAGCATATTTTACTAGTTGGTAGATTTTGTGACACCGACAGAGGCGGAGTACGAGCCATCGGCAGTCCAGCGCCATATTAATCGGTCGCTCGTTAGGTCATCAAGAACCACCCCGTCCACCTTTGCCTAGACCATGAAGTAGTCACATAGCACATGGGCGGTCATGGCGCCCAGGACGTCGCGTACCTAGCTTCTATTGGTAAGAGCTTCGCGCACAGTCTTCTGGAGACGTTGCTTGCCAATGGCGTTGAACAGGTGAGGGGCAAAGCGACATATCGGTCTTTCTAGTAACTAGGAATTAGTCCAAAACTTGGCTGACAACACGTCCCCAACGGCCACTATCACCGAGGATTGGAACATGCTGTGGACCTCGTGTTCGGGCTTCCGTAGGAGGCCGCACCATCCCAGCTCAGGCCGCGACCGGCGCAGCCATTCCCAGCGCAGGCTCGGCGTGAAACCAGGTGATCTTGAAGTCCAGGACGCCTAACCCACCATAGCATGTGGGGGCATTCACAGTCCGCCAAGAGACTCTACACTTGCCTCCCACGACAGCATCAATGCCAGCCCAGAGGAAGGTGCGATGCCTCCTATCGATCTGCCGCAGCGCCCACGCAGAGATACAGATGCGATGGAGACAAGGACGGGGATGGTTAAGAGGGTGACCTTGGTCAAAGTTGCACGGCATGCATTGTTGAGCAGCCTCGCTCTCCAGGTAGGGATCCTGGCGGCCACTTTGTCAATCAGCATCTGTTCTTCAGCGCGTCGAGGCTTCAGTAGTGTCAGCGGGATTCTCAGGTAGGTGCATGGGAAGGGCGTGAGGCGCCCAGAAGGCCTCCAGGGCGGCCATGACGTGCTCCTCCGAACAACGGATCGACGAAATCAAGCACTTCTCTAGTTTAGTGATTCGGCCCGAGGCGTCGGCGAAAAGGATGAGGATGGCCGGCCCGTATGCAGCGCAAGTCATAGGGGCTTTAACATGTAAAATTATGCCATCTTTAATGTCTTCTTCAATTTTTTGCTCACAGATTTTTTTTTCTCAATAAGGGTTTCTACCTAGAAAGAGGCGTGATGGTTCTAAGCACTTGGTTTTATTCTTAAACCTTGGTGTGATAATTTGTTAGACGATTTTTGTATGAATACATGGTATCAAGTGTATACAACACGACAAGGCTGATAGCTATCAAAAAAACACCCAACACCAACCCACACATACCACCACTACCACCCGAAACCCAAAAAGGAGAGAGAAAATACTATATGATTATGTATGTTACAATTAATTATAACAGGATCAAAACTTGGTTTAAATAATATGAAGCGGAAGGGTTAACTTGAATTAAATTGCTTTGGCACAGCTAGAAATGGTTTGAAGGTCCAAATAAATTCCAAAAATACAACAAGGGCCAAAATGAAGAATACCATTTGGTCACCTGCATAGAAATAACAAGGCAATGAACATATCAACATAGATACAGAAGCTAACAATTGATGGTTTCCATTAAAGTTCCACATTAGGGTATTGGTTTATTACCATCCACTGGATGCATCGAGGATGAATGAATGAGAAGCAAACCATGTAAAATAAGATAATGGAATAAAATATTGAACCTTATTTACTTCTCGTTGTTTGTTGCATTAACAAAAACGCTAAATGTTTTAACTTGTACTCTAGGGAATAAATAAATTTTCCTCGGGGAACTGAAGTAGCTGTTGGCCAACGTAAAATAAGATAATGGAATAAAATATTGAAGATACTATTTGACTTCTCGTTGTTTGTTGCATTAACAAGAACGCTAAATGTTTTAACTTGTACTCTAGGGAAGGTAGAAGTTTTCCTCGGGGAACTGAAGTAGCCGTTCGCCACGCTGTCATAGCTCCCTAGAAATTTATTCCCTCTCCCTGCGCCCCCAATCCTTTTCCCTCCCTCTTTGCTTTGCTGGGTTCCGGTCGGGCTTTCCTCCATCGCTGCTCCGACCAAGCGGCATCTCCTCTCGCCCTTCCTGCTCCATCCAGATCCGGCGGGGCCTCCCTCACCTGCTGCTCCGGCCGGGCGGCGCCTTCGAGCAGACGCGCGCGGGCGCGGGCGCTGCCCCTGCGACGGCAAGCGCGCCGAGATCTAGCTCGGTGGCGGCACGAGCCTGATCTGCCTCGGTAGCGGTCCAGAGGAGTCAGTGATGAGAGAAGGCGGAGCGGGTGTCAGTACGCGACCCGGAGAGGTGGTGCCATGATGTGCTCGGCAACATCGTCTTCCGCAAGTTCGTGCGGTGCCGCTCCGCGACGACTACAACCGCATCGTCCCCTGCTCCAAGGTCCCTGACGCTTCCCTTTGCTATTTTTTTGTGGTTGATAATGCAAAAAAAGCCTGGGAATCCAGCGGCTATGCCATAGTTGTAACCTGACATACATCGTCCGATCATAATGTGCATGCTAAATACTACCCCCTATTATTAGTAGCTGGGGATCTGTAAAATTTCTTAGCAGTTCACTAGTGGTTTGAATGATTGTATGGAGGTAAACTGCATGCAGGTTGGTCTGTGTTTCGAGCACTAAAGGATAAGAAGAAAGAATATATTTTTATTTAGGCAATACTATTATTAGTAGCTGGGGATTTGTAAAATTTCTTCTCTTTTTGAAACTGTTGAGCTTCATTACTGTTACAAGGTTCCTTGTTTCCACCATATAGCAGTTCACAGTTATATAGCTGATCTATTATTAGTAGCTGGGGATCGTTGTTAGTGTTTGCAATAATGGACATCATGATTATGCTTGCTATCTGATAGCTGCATGCCTTTTGTGCGTCCCCTAATTTTGGAACAGTGATTCAAATACATTCAGTAATTTGCTACTTTGTTTTTCAATATTGTAATTTGGCTGAAACCACGAGCTACTTATTATATGCTACTGCATCATTTAAATCAAACTTGTTAGAGCTAGCTGCTGCATATAGATGATATGTTTGTTTCATGTACATATGCAAGCAGGGTAGGATCTGGACTTTGTAGGTAGGAAATCTGATCAAGTGCCTCTGCTTATGGTGCATTTAATATTGAGCAAGTGTCACATGCTTGTGATGTCATTGTTTCCCAGTGGGCTGGTGTTCTGTTATATATGTTTTGGCTTCCCAGTGGACTGTTGATAATTGTGTGACTTTTCAGATTGCAGTTTGAAAGCCCTTGCGGAATTATGAGTCAAGATAAAAGTACCTCGGCATGGATGCCAGCTTCTGCCTCATCCAAGGTGTCTCTCTCGTTTACCATCTTTAGTTCAGATTGAGTCAAGATACTGCCTTGGTCCTGTACATCGAGATGCCGCTTGCAGTAGTTCGAGTACTACAGGTTGAATGTCCCTATGGGTCTGCAATTTAGATTAGTAGGTCTGTGCAAATGTAATGAATTCAATCATGCTGTAATGATGTCAGGCCGTTTTATTAGATGCAATATTTGCTGTGATCAAGTAAGGAAATGATTTCAAATCTAACACAGTTAGTGCTGCACACAGGTGCAGCTTTTAGGTTCATCATTGGAAGGTTTGATGGTAGCTCAACTGCTCAAGTAACCACATATTTCAAATTCTCTAGCAGTAGCTTGTTTTTAATATTGTTCTGCAGAGTGCCATTTACATGTTCTATCTATACCATTAGTTGCCATTCTATGTCTGACTACAACTTAGTATATGTTAGATTAAATAAACAATCTGATTTGAAGAAGTGTTAATTCTTAAAAATAAAGATGGATATGCACAAATTATTTTATGAATTGTTTTCTGCCTGTTCACTTGACTTGTGAAGACTTGTTGAAATGCTAATCTTATCTTATTTTGACTCCTAGTTTTTGCTTCAATACTGAACGTGCTGGTGGGATATTTTTTTGTGCTGGTTGCTGGAATGCAGGATTTTTGGCGTTGGTTGCTGGCTGCGTGCTGGAACTTGGCTGTGTGCTAGAACTTGGCAGTGCTGCACGCTGGAACTTGGCAGTGTCTGCTTGGTGCAGGAACTTGGAACTAGCTGTATAAACTTCTTTTTAGTGGGCTAGAACTTGTTTAGTTGGCTGGATCATTTTGTTTGTATTGTGTTTGTATGAAAACATGTTGAAAAATGTATTTGGAACATGCTTTCTTATGGGCTGGAAAATTAATTACAGTTGGATTAATATAATATAATTATGCAATTGGTTGTGGTTTATATTCCGTGATTATATTGTAATGGGGTTGGCCCACAATATGGGCCAGAATTGGTTGTGCTATAATGAAAAAAAAAGTAAAGGAAATTTGTAGTTGGTAAAAAAAATGTTTGGGCCAAAAAATGAAAAAAACCCATGCTATATGGGCTGAATGTGAATGCCATGTCACTTGCCATGTCATTTGCCACGTCACATGTGCCATGCCATTGTACACATGGTGATATGTGTTGTTCATTATGTTGTGACGAATTCATCTTGTCACTACATCAATGACACGAGAAATGTTGTCACTGTATATCAATGATGAAGTCCTCTGGTGGTCACAGAAGCCAGGTAGTGGCCAACCTTCTGTGACGATAGTCAATTCATCACTACAGGCAGACAGTGACAAGAAACTGGCCCTGATCGTCATATTCATATTGTCACAGAAGCCCAGCATTCTTGTAGTGTAGAGCAAGAAACCCTAAAGGAAAAATGCAAACGACAGAGGTCAAGTGGGAAGAGGAACTCCTCATCCTTATTTATGGGGCATATTACACATTCCCTTTTTGCCCTTGGATACATGAAGAGTCAAACCACTTAGCCAGGGGCATAAGTGTCCAACTCAGGCTTCACTTGATCCGACGGCCACCGCGCCTCCTCACCGGTAGCCTCACTTCCACGCGATCTCCCGATGCCGCCACGTGTCGTCCGTCCGCGCGGGACCTCCCGGGTTTTGAGGCACAAACCCACGAAATCCGCCGCCGATGGTTTTGAGGCGAAACCACCAAATCGTCGCCGATGGTTTTGATGGCAAACCACCAAATCGTCAGCGAGTAGCGTAGCCCGTACGCATCCCCCGCCGTGTACACTTACGCTTGTCGATGTCCCAGTTGTCAGCCACCACGGCTAGTCGCCCGGTTTCAAGGTCCCTCGATCCAAGCCTCACGTTCGCCCTTCACCGCACCCGGTCCGTCAGCACGGCACGTCCTACTTGACCTTCACCGCACTGTCGACCACCTCGACACCTGCAAACAAACACAAGCCAAGAGACACCATTGTTTGACACGAAACCGCGTGCCATCGGTTAGTAGAACACATGCACACACACTTTTTGTGTTGCCATGTTGACAATCACTCAGCATAAAAACTGCTACACAATGGCCGTGGAAAAGCCATGTGTTCGCAAACTCCTTGTTTGCTTACAGTTTTTCCCTTATACTGTATTGCATGCAGTGCTTGTCTGGATGGAAACTAAACAAGGCGGGCATTGCCTTGCCTCAATGCCTGGCCAGGTAAAATTTTGGGCCACTATCCAAACAACCCGGCAATGTCTTCATCAATTCAATAGTCGATTATTACGCACAAGTGCTCCAATTCTAATTAGATAGTGTAGCCTTCCAAAACTTCAACACGTGACGATAAAAAATCCAAACAGAGCTATCTTGATATGCAAAAGTAGTTTACTATTTTAACATATTTTTATTCCTTCTTCCTGAGATAGGCTAGATAGTGTAGCCTTCCAAAACTTCAGTGACAATAAAAACCAAACAGAGCTAAGCAAAATCCCTGAGATATATGGTTTAATCCTTAATGTATGGCCCTTCTGAGTTTTATAGTGTAAAACCGCATGTGTTCTCCTTAGGGGATATAGCTGTGCCCATGCTGAATTTTTCAAAAGAAAAATGATCTCTACAAGATTAAAGTGGAGAAATCTTTGCATTTCCTGCCCTTTGCGTGTCATGGTGATATTCTAAGTTCCCACGTGTTACAGATACCCTGCTTTGCTTTTGGTTTTTGAATAAACTAACATTGTCAGATATCTGTCCTGGCTTCGTCACCACATTGCGTAATTAGAAGTCTGGCCACCATGTGTAGCACATTCGGCATCCTCAGCTAGCCCCAAGTGAACCTCTACAACAGCCGCACCATACCAGCTAGTGCTGCCATGTTGCCAAGTTTAATCACCAGCATGCAAACCATCTCACGCTGCCAAAACAACACAAAAGAGACACCTTAATCGGTGACACATAGATTAAAATGAGTCACTAATGTGGGAAAAGTGATGCGGGTGAACATAACGACATGTTACTATTAGTTGTCGCCCATGGCTAGTAAACGAAACACGTCACTAATGGTATGTTAACATTTACTCTTCCTAAATAGATGCATCTGAAGTTTGTAAAGAAATAATTGCTGAAATTGATGAAATATGTGTAATGCATAAAGGACCGTGGTAGAAATGTTTTCCCCTTTTTTGTTTTATAAATTGTCAATAGTGACATGTGCGCGTCTTTGCAAAGATCCACATAAGCAACTTGTTTTGACTAGGCATGCCGTAGCTGATCATAGTGGGCATTCAGTTTAAACCAATTATTTGGTTCGGTTTGATCGGGTTATTCATAAATTCGGTTTCTGTGAATCAATAACCGACCGGTTGCCGAAAAAATTAGGAACCGACAAATTCAGTTGTGGTCTTTTTGGTTTTGGTTGTTGGTTCCACCGAAGAAACCAAGTTCATAGCAATAGGAGACGTTCGTACATCAGCACCTCCCTAGCGAGTCTCCGCCTCGCTAGCCTTGGTCGCATTCACGCCGTTCGGTGCCACCCCCTCCCGCCGTCGCTGTGCCCAATGGTAGTCTCGTCGACCGTTGCCGCGACATCTATAGCCGCACGAGCCCGGCCACCTTGCCTCGATGCACCCTGCCATGATGCGCAGTCGCGCAGCCCTGAGGCGCCAGCGTCGCGACCGCACCACCCCGCCCGTTGTCGGTGGCTTGATGCACCACCACCTCTGATTTGATTTGTGCTTGGCGGCGGTGCTCCGCTCCATGTTCAACAGCTCATATAAAGTTACGAAGGATACGGTATTAAGGTGCCTGACTAGGTGTTGGCATTTCTTAACGTCATTACCAGGATTGCAAAGTCCTTGGCAATGTCACCAAGAAACACCTACTGGTATTCTGTAGCATTTACAGAACAAGTCCGCAAACGCACGGAAATACCGTTGTAGCATTCCACCCGGAAGTATTCAGGGTATCGTTATTTATATTTTCCCAAAGGAAGGCATGGTATAAAAGAGTCTAGAAGAGACATGGACAAAATAACATGATTGCATAATAGACCAAAGTCCATAACAGGAGTAAAGAAAGATAGGTACTTGACACACACACTCGAGTCAACCTCAAGGATAAAGATAAAAGAAAGAATAAAAGAAAGCCTAAACCGGAGCAGGCATAGCTATGTTATGATAGCAGAGATCATACAAATACGTGTTTGTTATATAGGGTCAGAGATTCTACGTTAAGTTAGTCTAGTCGTTGTTGACTCACTTCGGGCATCTGATAACGCCTAGTCACTACTAGGGAAGTGCTCATCAATGACGCTTTCCTTTCGTCACGGAAGGCTCCAAAATCGTCACCGAAGGTCTTTTGTGACGAACTTGTGACGAAAATCGTTTCGTCATGGAGTGAGCGTCATTGATTGACCATGGTGATGAAACGACTATTTTCGTCACTGAATGGAATTCATTCCATGATGAAATCATTATCGTCACTGAATAAAATTCATTCATTGACAAATCCTATTCGTCACTGATGTGGCCATGTTTTCATCATAACATGGCGCTCCGTTAGGCTGCCAAACGCCGTTTGCCATGGTGGCAGCTGACGTGTACTGCCATGTGGCAGCTGACGGGGACGGCCACGTGGCTGCTGATGTGGACGGCCACATGGCGGATGACGTGGGCTGCCACGTGGCGGCTGATTGGACTGCCATGTGTCAGTTTTTATGGGACCACGTGGCATTCTTGATTAGGCCACGTGTCGCGCTATGGTTGCTTCTCATTTTCGTCACAGAACAACATATCACATCGTCACAAAATAAAATATATAATCATCACAAGCACAGGTACCCATGCTGATTTCGTAACAAAATGCAAATAATATTTATAACACCAGCAGCTAATAGATCCAAGATTCCAATTACCATACAACTTAATCAACACTAAACTCATTTCACCAGCAACTAAGCTCAGTTCACAACATTATTAAACTCAGTTCACCAACCCTGGATTTCATCACTACCAACATAAGTGCTAAACAAAATGACGAGCAAACATAAGGATTGCATAAACATAACCACCCACCACCAGCTACTGTTTCTAGTCATGCCAACCACCAGCAGCGCTCATGTCGAAGAAGATCTGTTGAGGGACAAGATACACTTGAGCAGCCCATTGCTCTCCTCCATTGCCTTGTTGTTAATCTTTGTCATCTTCTTGTACTATAGCAAATTGCGAAAACACAACATGAAGTAAATAGACATATATGTGTGAAGTACTTTGTTTCCTAATAGCATCACTAGGGACTGTACGGACTCCAATTACCACTTAAATATGCAGACTGAGAAGAGGTACTATATTTTTCCTTAGTAACCTTTTTGTCGATGTTGAAACACAGGGCTCACACTACTACAGATTTGGTATCGATAATATAATTTCAGAAAACTTGCAGTATAAATCTGAAAACTGTGACTTGGTACATGCATATGCTTCTACTTGTACTTGCAGTGTCAATCTGAATACTGTAACTTGCAGTATAAATCTGAAGATTGTGACGTTGTATCAATAATATAAGTTGTATATATTGTACTGTTGATAAAGCATCTCCAAGAACAAGTGTCATAATATAGACAAGCCAAATTGATTGTGACATCAGAGAAGTATCAATCTAGATTACTTTAGTGGTCAAATCTTTGACAATTTCATTCTCTAATCAATCCAGATACAATTTCAATCTGCATATAATCAATCTGGATAACCAATGCAGCCATTCTCTCTTATTATCATCAACTAACATGCATGGATACTTGTTTTTACTTGGACATGACCATCTCAACTAAATTTATGTAAACAATAATCCCAGCAGGGTAGGTCTAGTGATGGAGCTAAAGCTAATCGTTGTAGCAAGACAGATGTCAGGACTTACCACTGCTTCTCTTGCTGGTTCACTGAGACCATGTTTGGAGCTGGTATGGCAGGTCTTGAAGGCCTCCACCACATCAAGTTCTTCATTTTGCTCTATGCTGGGTGCTGCATTGTTACTCTTCTGCTTCTGTTTCATAGAGAATCAATTGCAGCAAATATTTGTCAGTCTTATGAAACAAAGTCAGTCATATGTACTGAATAAATTACTTACATATGCATGCAAGTGTGCCACATAGCTCCGAGAGCCGGTAATTTGATGATACTTGACTTTACAGCGATTATTCTTATTCTTTTCACTTGTTTCCTACAAGAGAATGACCATGTGAGATGTGATTAAAATGAGAAGATCCTTTGGAAACTGAATGAGAAAGAATATATGACAAGATACTCGTACCATGTTCTTTGGATTAGTCCACTTTGCAGTCAGTGCCTTCCACAAAATTTATAAAAGGAACAACTTGATAAATGCTTCGGGGAGGATTAACATCTTGTTGGGACAGGGTATAACATCTACACTGAGACAACAGTTGTGCACTAATTTTAGTTCAAGCAACCAAAGTTATTGTACTATTGGTATTTAAACTAATATCCAATATAATGTTCATTGCTACAGAAACAACAAGATTGTGTAATACTACATCATGGAAAACAGGGCTGTACGAGACTAGGCAAATCAAAGATTTCAGGTAATAAAATTTAAAATTTTAGATTCTAGTGCATGAATATCCGACACTCAGATTCTGAGGCAGCAATCCAAACCCCAAAACTATATAGTTCTTTTATTCACGTCTCTTTTATTCACGTCTGAGCAAATTAAGTTCAGATAATGGAACACGTTAGATGCAAAGGAAAAGGCATTTCATGATTCAGAGCACTTTCATTCATGATTCAGAGAACTTTCATTCAGCTAATGGAACACAGTAAAAATCTTCTGTGTTCTGAGTTAAAAGATGATTGCTTTAGAAACAAGTGTAACCTGAAACTTTCTTGACAAAGCACTTGTTCTGACGGAGCAATTTTTTTTCTTGAAACAACAACTAATTAGATCAGATCATATCTAGAAAGGGATCGTACTTTCATGTGATTAGATCATATCAGAATATAGATAGGCAATTAGCTTAGGGCTGGGTGCTCGGTTTCACATAACAGGAAGGGATGAGAAGCCGTCAGGTGTACATGTGGAAGGGATGGGATATTTTGGGCCCTTACCTGTCGTCAGTCCATCTGAAAGGAATGCCGGCACCTATCTCGTCCTTGGCTGCCGTCACCTCCATCTTCATCGGCAGGAGGTGTGGCCGTCCTGGACGAAGGTGTCCGAAACAATGACATTGTTGCCATGGGTCTGGATATCGTGGAGGCAGGTTCCCGTGTAGCGCGAAGGTGCCGTCGCCGCTGCAAGGCTGGCCATCGACGACGACGCAGGTGTCCCCGTTGCCGCTCTCGTCCGTCCCTCCGGAGGGGTCGCCATTTTCTCCCTGATCCAAGCAAAAAACCCTAACTGGCGCCTGGCGGCTGCGGCTATCTGCGCTCCCACCAGATTAGATTAGCGAGTGCTTAGGAAGGGAGATGAATAGTTACGTAATGTGGGGAGGGAAAAGAGTGGGACCACCCGTGGGCGCGGGGGCTTTGGCTCTAGAATTTTCACAGAAAAAGAGAATGGCGCCATTGAGTTTCATTTGGAAAATTTGGTGGGATCTCTGACAGATGGCGCTAGAATTTTCACAGAAAAGAATGGCGGTAGAAAATTTACAAACTTTCAACCATTGTTGTTGTCTCGTCATGGCCAAGTAACGAGTTGATGATATTTGAACAAGTTTTACTAGCGCATTCCAATAAACCAAATGTTAGTTCGATTCAAAAAAATGGTGTTCAAGAGCCATACAACATCTTGATAATTTTGAACTAAGCAATTTTTTTATAATTCAAAAAAAACTAGGCATTTTTTTAAAAAAAATAACTTCATAATTTTAAAAACTTTGTAATTTCGAAAGTCACCTTTTAAATCAGGAACTTTAGAGCATCTCTAATATAAATGGTTTGGAAAATGAAAATATAGCTATTATTTGGAAAAAAAATTGTCTCCAGCAAACTTCTACAGGGCTGTTCAAATTCGATAGCTAGCCATCCCATGAACCTCCATACCTGTAGAGCTTGTGCTGTTGGCCATTCGGCCAATGTGCGCGCCTACGAATCCTTCCCGCGTCGAGACAGCCCCTTCACATGAACTTATCCCTTCCTCACGTGCAATAGTGACCTTGCCGCACGTGTGTATCAACAAATTCTCCAACATCTCTGGTAGCCTCGCGGTGTAGCGTCATGGGTCCACATGACTGAAAAAATCGGCTGAACCGGTGAAAAGACAAACCATATTGTAGTAGTAGCTAGGAATAGGAGTTGGCACCACTTGTAATTATAATTTCCATAATTAATGCTGAAGTCAATTCCCAACAAAGTAGCTATGAGTGACAAACATCCATAATTTTAAAATATAGAGTGATACATGTTTAATGTGAGTGGAGGACTGGAGGTACTTGCATGGTGAATGTGTGCTCTATAGGTAGTAGTAGTAGTAGTAAAAGGTTAACATCAGTTTTGTAGGGAGTAAAAAACAGTAACAAAACAACAAAAAAATTTGAAATCGAAGTAGGAAAGAGCAAAAATGTCCAAATGGATTTTATAATAAAAGTAGAATAAGAAATAACAAAACCTGCTGTAAAAGAGATTCGAACAAAGGAGCTACAGTTCAATTTGAGGCACATCTCCAACTGCACTACTGGTTTTTATTGCACAATATACGGATTTTATTTTACTTGTACCATATAGAGCTGATTTTTATTCATGCTTAAAAAGTGAAAAACTACTATTCTTGATGAACTTTAAATACAAAATAGATATCAATAGATTTATGATGGAATATATTTCATAATAAAATCTTGTTTGAGATATAAATATTAATACTAGTAACTATAAATGTAGTCAAACTGTCAAAGTTTAACAAATTTGACCGACATAAATCCCATAGTTGGATTATTTTTGGACGAATGGAGTACCTACTTAATTATGTCATATAGAACTTATTGCAATGTAGAGCCACAGCTTTCTAAGCACGTGCTTACAAGTTCGAACCCCATATGAAGTTTGCCTTTTTTTACATTCTTTTACATCTTTTGCCTATATATAATTAGAACGTACCTACTTTGCATCGGGATCATGTGGCATTAAGGGCTGGGCCCCACACGGGTTTCAAAAAATTGCTGGCGGTGCGTTCAAAAAAAGTATCATGTCATCGGTAAAAAAAGAAAAACATGTATGCTAAAACCACAAATTGCTGTGTGTTCCAGTGGTAAGGCTGCTAACTATTAGCCACGAGGTCGCAAGTTCTAGTCTCGCTGCAGCAGAATTTTTTTGGAAGGAAATGCTGCATGTCAAGCTGGACCGTGGGCCAGCAGCGCCACGTCCGGCTGGTGGGTCAGCACGCCATGTTCCATTTTTTTTTGCCAAAAAAAATAAAGGGAGGGGTAGGCAGCTGGTCAACTTGAACCGTGGGCCTGTGACTCCTCGAAGTGGGACCGCATTGCCATGTCATCGAGCTTGGGACCTGAATATGGGTTAGCACCACCACGTCTTCAAAGTGGGACCCGCTAGTGGGACCACAACGACATGTCCTCGAGGTAGAACAAGAGGCAAACAATCAATGACGATTTAGTTTTGTTATTGCATGACGATCCTTTCCTTTTCGTCATTATTCTTCGTGCCAAAGCTCTGTCACTTGTGACTCATGACAAACAATCAAATTTCGTCATCGAATGCTATGATGCTGTGACGAATTGTGTAATTGTCACAAGGAAATCGTCATTGATGAACACATTTCTAGTAGTGAGTCTGCCAAGCAATGCCGGCCTACGGCTCTACGCCGAACCTGGACATGGGGGATAGAAGGGACGGACTACCTGTCACCACCTACCGCCTACCCCTCAACCGTACAAGAATGAGGCAAATGATGGTAGTCGCCACCCTAGACACCACTAGTATAGTGCCCGTGCTAACGCTACGGTTTTATCTAGGGATACACATAAAAACAATAAATATTTTTCCATAGTTTGGCTTCTGCACAATTGTATTTAAGTATGTGTTCAAGCTAAATTGAAAAAATAAAAAGAAAAAGAATCAAGACTTAGACTATCAGCGCTGTCACTCACAGTCACCTAGATTGGGAATGCCTGATGCCTTCATCTCCAACTGCACAGCAAACATTTATGCTCCTGAGTTTCCCCATCCACACCTAATGTATTCTTCCAAGAGAGAAATGAAAGAAGTCTCTATACTGGAGAATCCAAACCACCATGACCTTGAAAGGGAAACCAAAAGAAATTAGCACAAATATGAACTCGCAGTTGCTTGTCGGCGACAATAAGTCAGCATTCATTCTTTGGGTACCGCTCGGTTTAGTAAAAAACAATGTGGTCTCGAAGGTTCAAATCATACCATGTTTCCTGAATTGGGCAGCTCACCCTACCATTTTGGAATAGCATTTGCCTTCTCAACATATGTTGGATTGTGGCAGTGCCAAATTTTACACCTACGACAATATCTTTGTCGCAGTACCTTGCTCTAGCTAGAATCCCAACAGCATCATTAATCTGTCTCATCACAAGATGTGCTGAAACCACAACTTGCTTATAGAAGACTGACAATGTATATAAAAAAAAAAAAAAAAAAAAAAAAAAAAATCTGTGGACACTCACCAGTGCAGCTACATGCATGTCCAGATCTGTTTGCAGTTCAGCCACCACATCTTCACCTGACTGATTACATAGAAGCATCAATTTAACCGAAGGTTTTCAAGAAAACGTTCAGTGCATACAATTGATCCAATAAAGCATAGTTATAAAAATAGCTTCAGTATGAAAATCACTATGACCAAAAATGGAGCAGCAATACTGGATCTTTGAGAAGATGGAGCTAACATAACCTTTTACACTGTTTTTCAGAGGATAAAATGTTTATACAGGGTTCTTAGTTTTCAGAATGTGGCGAGAAACCGAGTATAATTTCTTTCTTCCCACTTCATCTCAGTGAACTATATTGGCAGATACACTCAGAATAAACCAATCAAACAGTTTCTCCAATGAAAACCAATAAGTTATACCTGAAATTTAAAGCATAAATAACATACAATTTTGTGTAGCAGTGCATTGGTTTTCTGGTCATGACAGGAAGCTGGCCAATGCGGCTTCTCCGATTAATTTATATGAGAAAAAACACTTGCCATTTTGTGTAAATCATATGCAATCATGTCTACAACATTTTGCTATGACACCTACTGCGGTATGCATAGGTTGAACTTGTCATGAGCTCCCAGAGAAACTCTGTCAGAACTAAATCAACCTACAGATCCTGTATAACTATGACATTCCAAAAATCGTTCCAATAAACAACAATAAATCTTTGAAGAACAATCAAAGTTTGATGAATGAAACATCTACTGATCAGGGCCACGGCGAAGCACGAGCTGATTTGGGTGGTAGAGATGCCTAATCATTATATTGATTATGACTTTCTGGACATTTTGGCTCTGCGAAGAAATTCAGAAGTTGTTTGTGCCTATATCGCCATCTAGATCTGCATAAAAAATAAGATTTGAATGTATTACAAAGCTGTAAAAAAAGTAACTTATCTAAGCACACCTTCCGATCGGCAATGCCTTATTATTGGAGGATTGTTGCTATTATTGGAGAGTGATGATTGACCTATCACTTGCTTGGATGGACCTATGTTCCACAAAATAGCTTACAGAAAAGCTCAATCTAACAAATTAATTAGTCAAGCTAAAGCCCACATAGCATTTCAAGGAATCATTATCCCATCAGGACTGAACCTCCTATTTCAAGCAAGGCAGCAACTGAATGTGGGGAAGGTATGTGATAATCATTCCACCTTGGTCTCATGGAAAATGCAAAACAACACTTTGGCTACCATAAAATTCAGAGTTATATAAATTATTCAATTCTATCCACAGTAAACCATGGTGCTGCATTTTGACTTCAACTGCAGCATTTCATAATTGCAGAGTTCATTTGAATCATGGGGATGTCTAAGAGACTGCTATAATGCTATACTACTGTGCTTACTGGTAATCTGAATCATGTTGATTCAGTCCATTCATTTGAAAATTCATGCCAATTCATTTGACTTTCAACACACAATTTATCATCATTACTGACCAATAAGCAAAGCTAAAACAAATGTCAAATACTGATGCTGAAAGTTAACTTAGAAGCAATGTGCAGCCCGTGAATTGATTTATGGCCAAATAATTCAAATTTCAAGGATAATATCAGTCTGCATTGTACTTGGAGGACGTAGCTGAACATGTCATCAAAACCAACTGAATTGTCAAGGGAATAATTTTTTTTGTCTTGTTCTCATCACATAGTACTGAAGAGGTCGAATCATTGTTATCTTACTGGAGTATATAAGAGCATACAAATAATCAGGTATCCATCATTCATGCATCGATCCATCGTGACAAGAGAAATATAACCAGGGCATTCTTCACA
The DNA here is from genome assembly GCA_018135685.1 of Themeda triandra. Lineage (NCBI taxonomy): Eukaryota > Viridiplantae > Streptophyta > Magnoliopsida > Poales > Poaceae > Themeda > Themeda triandra. The sequence continues at coordinate 344,090 of JAENPR010000638.1, read as the reverse complement.
ACCGAATCGAACATGATCCAACAGCAACATTGGAAAGCCAAGATCGGGGTGCTCACCGATGGTGGGGATGGTGGTGACGATCTTGCTGAGCTAGAGCATGTCGCGGATGGTAGTTTTACTGGCGACGTCGAGGCCGACCATGAGGATCCACATCTCCTTCTTGGCGAAGTGCCCCTGCTGCGATGTCGCCTGGGGCGCCCGCCTCCTTGCCTCAGATCCAGGCACGCACGACTCCTTGCCTAGGCGGCTGTCGTCGCGGCCTCGATCTCCTCACCCATGGCGCAGGGACTGGCAGCACGTCGCCGTCGAGGCTCAGGGTCGGGGATGGGTCGTCCTCGATCTGCTCGTTGCCGGCGTCTCCTCACTGCGGTCGTCGCGGCCTCGATATCATCATCCGTGGCACAGTGCACGGGCAGCACGTCATCGTGGGGGCTTGGGGTCGGGATGGTTTATACTGGATCAGCTTGATGGCGGCGGCTCCGAGTGCTCGCGATGGGTGGCTGCGCCGCAGCCTCCGCGGGTATCTCGTGCGGCCGATAGGCACGGAGGATGCTTGTGGATGCGGCACTTGGCGCTCGAACCCGTGGCGTCGGGTGAGGCTGCGCGAGCGAGCGTGGGCGTGGGGGAGAGTTGGAAGCGGCTTCTCACCTTTTAATCTCAGACATTGCATCCATAGTTGGTGTGTTGTGAGTCGTTGATCTTGAAGGAGGGAGGTGGCTTAGAGAAGATTTCAATTATAGTAGAGATGTCTAAGATATTGACTACTACTCTAGCATACTAGAGCAACCGCCACGAGGGTGTACAATGATCCCGCAAACCAACTTTGACCAAGACTAAACTAAGATAGAACTCGTCACCTCAACTTAGCTCTAGGTCTAAACATGTATGCATGAAAGATATAGCATAAAGTCCTATGTACACTAGGACTTAGCTCTAGTTCATAAGCATAGCTATATAGATAAAATATGAACAAGAATAAAATGAAGACTTGGATGAAGACTATTCATACCAGAGATCACCAAGTTGCTCAAGCTAGCTCTACATTGAGCTCCACCTTGCTCCAACTACTAAAACTACTAAAAGGAAAAAGATACGAGTGGAGGGAGAGAGAGAGGCTCCATGTGTGGTGTGTGGAATGAGGAGGAGGGAGCCCTCTATTTATAGGAGGAGGGGAGAGAATGTGCCATGGAATATTCCCCTCCTAAATGCCTAAACCGACCTCTACAGCATCCAGGTTTAGCGAACGTGGCAAACCCACTAGAGCACCGCCCTCTCCTTGGTTAAATGCTGCCGACAGCAAAAGCTAGCCCGGTTGGAGCTCCGAGGGGGCGGTCGCCCCTCGGGGGCTGTCGCCCCCCTATGACCTTCTTGTTCGCTTCACGTGGCCTGGTGGACTGTCCAATTTTGACTCTGGATGATTGAGTTTTGTCCAAATTACCTCGGCCCGCTCCTGCAGCCCAATATGGAATTTATCTGGGTTTTGGGCCTTCGCCTATTGGGTTCATGTTGGACTTGGGCCACTACGTCATGGTGGGTTTGGCCCAAATTGACCCTGAAATGGCCTTTCCTTCTATTACTTGGATTTTACGCTTTGTCAAAAGACGCATTTTCGTGTATAATTCCCTGTACTTGGTGTATGTTTCTGCAAAGTGTCACAACTTCCCGTACAAGTGGAATTGGGTCAATAGCAAAAGTATATGTGTATAAAAATATGTAATCCTCCCTTTTTGGCCTTAAGTTGGCGGTATAAAATCGTCGTTAAGGACCGCCAACAAGATCCCCAAGCTTACCCTTTGCTCGTCCCCGAGCAAAGCTAGGCTTTGGTTGTTGATCGAAGTTGCTACTATGCCGATTACACCTCAAGTGTACCAAATTTGTGACAAAGTTTTCAACTGCAATTTGAATAAATCGGTATGTTTATCCACCCTACTATTATCTTGAAGCAAATGGGGCTTTTTAGCCGTTTTGAGTCTTGGGCGATTGCAAAATAGAATAGATTCACAAACATTTGCTTGTCATTCATTCTAAGATCGACCATCTTTTTGGAGGTTTTGAAAATTTTTGAAAGGAAAGTAAGTTCCTCAAATGATTCTGTCGATCGCTCAATGTGTATGAATACCTCACCAAAGGCTTTTTGAATTTTCCTTTTTCATAACCTATCACTAAGGCTTTTGAGTGGAGTTTTAGGTAGGTATGATAGTGGGCATACTTGCATCACATATATTGTATGGTCAAAAACCGAACCACACGGAGATACAAGTTATACACTTTGATTGAGATGTACAAGTGTGTGGAATGGAAGATGGTTCCTAATTTTAAATATTTTTGTGTACTCCATGCATCATGACTCTCCTTATTGGGTGGATGTTGATGATGATAATGATAAAAGGAAGAGTATGGGCTATAAACGAAACTTTCTTCCCTTTTTTTCTCTTTTTTTCTTTTTTTTGAACGAGGATCTTTGGATTTTTCCCATTGATTTATTGCACTACCCCTTCTCTCTTCTCCTTTTTCTTTTTTTTTCTTTTTTTAACATAGCCCATCTCTGTTTCTCGGTAAATAACTAATGGAGAGAGATGTCATGAAAAGAATGCAAATATTACTTTTTGGTGGCTAATGAATGCGCGATCCTCGGGATAAGAATTGGCATTTTTATTTGGTGGAGATGGTGCATAACTCTCGGTGTAAGAGTTGGCGTTTTTGGTGGACGAAGGGGTGCATGTTGTGCGCAACTCTCAGTGCAAGAGTCGGCGTTTATTTGGTGGGTGCAAGTGAATCTTAATCATGGGCGCATGACTATAATTTCGCATAGGTCACAAACAATTTGACTGAACTCAATGATCAAACAAGTAACATATGACAAAAGGTGTTGTATGAGTAAGTATGTCATATGGCCTTGGTAGGTATTTTATAATCATTGAGAAACTTTTGTTTTGAGTATTTTTAAAATAAAAACTCCGGATGTCAAGTCTCACTTAGAACAAAGTCATAGCGTAGTCTATGGCACTATATCATATCAGGCAATAACTTAGACAAGAGCAAGCATATGCAACCCACTTAGCTCAAGTTTTTAGGATGAGACATTATAAGCCGATAAACCCAAACCTTAGAGAAAAATTGATTATAAACTGGGTACAAGCTAGACATAAGATAGAGCAACTATACATCATCTCAACAAGGGTAGAACTAAATATTTTATAACACATATATGGAGTGGAAAATATCATATCTCGTCATTCTGTAAGATAATCAATTTATTCAAAGAATTTTGAGATATTTACCTTTGTGGGATCCTCCCCCAAGCTAGCTCCTGACTTACCATTAGCTTGGAATGCTGCTAGCTTGTGCATGCTATGGCCTGATTCTCAGTTCGTGGCCTCCTCTGAGCATGCTAGGAAGCTCCCCTCCCCCAAGCTTGTCTTGTGATGATATCAAGAAAACATGACAACACTTGGGGTTGAAAGGTTTTATTGCCCTTTTTTTGTTATTATCATTATACTCTCTTTTTTTTTGGGGGTTCACCAAACAAAACTTTATCCCCGTTGTCATCTCAAAGACTTACCCTTATAAAGATTTTGAATTCCTGCAGGGGTTAGTCCATATAATCAACCAGAATCTATACTTGTAGCTTTGGTTCTGTAACACCCCAAAATTTACACACCTCGGGATGTCACTAAACAACACCAACAACAGCCGCACATATCCAATAAAGATTTTGGCGGCATCTCCTTTGTATATAAGAACAACGCGGAAGCAAAACAACTATATAACCAAAGTAACAAAAGTATCATTAAGGAATATTCTAACACAAATATGTGGTACTAGAATGAGAAAGTTTAACAACCACTCCTTAACATTTACTTCTAATTAAGTCTCATGAGAATAACAAAAAAATTATATTAAAACATGAAGACTTCTAAAAGGTGTGTGACGTGCGGCTAATCCCCTTCCCTTCCAAGCAAGCATCAAACACCTGGATTGAGTAAAGCAAGGGTGAGATGAAACATCTCAGCAAGCGAACTTGTTTTGACAAGCTATTTAAACCACAAGTTGAATTAAACATCAATTTAAGATGAGGATATAATATCAATATCAATAAGTGACTTCCAATTTTAGACATAGCCGATAATAGAGCTTCGTAATAGCACAGTCATAACACCTTCAATATACTTCACAATGTCATAGACATAATCCTTCAATATACTTCATAATAACATAGACATAAGACCTTCAATAAATAATTCCAAAATTCCTTCAATAACATACTTCTTGCGAATGCATATGAATGCAATGCAAATGTCTCCTGCCTGCATACCCAACAAGGTGTGGAGCTGCATCCCATGATGCGTACCGGTACAGTCATGACCATAGGTCAAGACATTACTTCCAATGCCAATGAATGATGCAATGCACTTAGCATGCTTCAATAAAATTAACATACACCACCATAATACTTCAACTTCATCTTTATATTTGTGGACTAGCCACAAATATAATATAGGATAATAACAACTTCATCTTCGTGGCTGTGGGCTAGCCACGAGATAGAAATATATAATAATAACATCACCATAAATACTTAAATAAGACCACCATTAAATAAGATTGAACATATCCAGATCATAACTTCGATTATTGGTGGGATGACATTCTTATAGTTAATAAACTGTAGGTGATGAAAATAACATGCCAAAACGGTAGCAAACCACCGCTACATTCACTTGCCTCAATACCGAAGAAGATCAACGCACTAGCGACGTTCCGAAGTGCTACCACCTGATCACAAGCAGTATTCAGTACATGCATCAACATACAAGCAAGTATGACAACAAAAACGCACTAGAGCGCCCCAAACCTGACATTCAAGCCTCTACCGTTTATGCTACCGATTAAGACAGCAGCACCGACTCTTCTCTTTTTTGTAGAGTTCAAACTACAATTCCAAAAATTCTCAAAATTTACCAGATTATGTAGAACTCCATCATTTACAATGTTCGTATTATAAAGTTTTTCATCGGAGGTCTTCAAGATTGCCTAATTAACCACGCAACATAACTGAATAATTCTAGCGTCTAAAACTGAACATCAATACTCAAAAATTCATAACTGAAGATATACTAATTCAATGAATATGAAATTTACCAATCTAGAAAGGTGAAGAAACACCCTAAAACTTTATTTTAGATGATAAAATCAAACTAATTCATTTAAATAGTCCAAAACGGCATATATCTAAAACTGTTCAGATTCTCATCACTGAAAAACTGACTGATTCAACAGGTCATATCTCCTAAACTATAAAGGCTATGAGGGTGATTCTGGTGTCCAAAGAAACATATCGAAGTTTTTTATAACTTTGTCTACAGGCGCAATATTTATTGAGGCCTCTAAGATGCCCTAAAACAGCGACGAACACAAACTGCAGAATCTGTTGGGTCTGAAAACGCGGGCAAGATTGATTTCGGGAATTACTCCAACTAAACCCGATCTAACCTAGCGTTTTAATCCTCAAATCTTGATCAAAAGGATGGAATCGACATTTAACTTCTCACCTAGGGAGACCTCAGCGAGCACGACGCCGGAAACCCCAGTGGCTACTCCATCCTTCCCTTTCTATTCAACTTCCCGTCGTCACAAGGTCGCAACGATCCTTGCCACCGCAAAGGTACTGCCATTCCAATCTATGCCAAACATGGAGAACCTCTCACGAACAGCCAGAGAAAAACGAGATTGATGGGATAGACAAGACACGAGATAGATCCTAACCGGTTCTTTTCACGGGGAGAAGAAGGACCACCATGGATGACATCGACGATGGCGGCGGCGGCTCCAAACCCTAGGCCCTCTCCTTCTCTTCTCTTTCCTTCTCTCCTTTTCTTTCCTTCGTGGTCTCTATTCCATCTTACGTGAGATGGAAGGGAGGGGTAGCGGCAGCAGATGGAGTCACCGAGTCTTCAGGATGAATGGGAGGACGAGAGGAGTCTGGGCGCGGTACTGTAGCACGCTACAGTACATGCGTTTTTTATTTTTTTCCTCCTCTTTTTTCCTGAGGTGTTACAGGTTCAAAGATCAAACTAGACACCATGCCTAATTTGATCTAGGTAGGCAACTTAATCTAAGCACCATGCTTACATTAAGAACCTATAGAAGTATAATCTCAGATCCAAGCTTCAAATTAAGCACCATGCTTAATTTAAAAAGATGTAGGACTAATACTTCCAAACCAAAACATACAGGTAAAGAAAAAGGAAGTATGAAAGGATTACCAAGATTCATCCAACTCAGATGAAGATATTGCAAAGGTGAGCAAGATAACCAAAGGTTTTTTATTTTATTGTTTAGCCAACTTTCATTCAAACTCAAACAAGGCCTAGATCAGGATGTAGAATAAACAGGGCCTTGATTTATCTCCAACATGAATTACTTCTATTGCTTATGCCTCAAACTCGAGTTCAATAATCAAATTTCAACACCAAGTCAAAATTTAATTAAAGAAGGCAATTTTAACCTAAACACCATGCTTAAATCAAAAAGGCCTATAGATTTATCTCGAGAATACATCCAAACTTAAAGAATGAGACATAAACAAAGGAAGCAAGAGTTTCATATTCATATGGAGATAAATGAGTTCAAATGAGTTAGTGAACATTACCTTTGCATACATGAGTGCATGTACCGGCAGCATGGATGAAGCATCAGAGTTGTTGTTGTGGTTAGTGTGATGGCTTAGCTCAGGTGAACCACAAGGCCAGGCCACATATAGCAATGTGTTTGGGCCATGAACCTTGATAGTTGTAGCAATGGCTTGGAGGTGAGCCCTTCTTGCTTGTTGAAGCAAAGCTAGGTGGAGTTAGACAGCCCATAGGTGTTTCTTTTGGAAATGTGAGGCCATCCTGCTCCTTCTCTTTCCTTCAGTTTTTTTTACCATTTTTTTCACTTCTCTCTTTTTTGATAGTATTATTTTTTCTCTTTGTCTATCTCCTTTTTTGGGCAAGGTAGAGCTGACATCCTTATTGGTCATCAAAAAATTTTTTTGGATGGTCTTTGGTGTGGTGGAACATGTGGCAAGACCATCACCATCCTCCTCTCATACTTAGACTTTCGTGTAGAAGTCAAGTGTGCAGGGTCAGGGTCTCCATCTTGAGTGTGTCCCATCACCAAAGATCATCAAGGTGTGTCATTGATGTCGCTCTCATGTTCTCAGGCTTTGTATGTCCTTAATTCTTTACCTAAAATGATAAGTAACAAGAATACCCGAAGGTGCATATGAACCTGGCTCATGTCCTTGCATTTATTGAAAAGAAACTCTCTCTCTCTTTTATGAACTATTTATTTATTTCTATATTTTTTGCAAGGTAACAAAAGGGAATGAGAGTACAAGATACATGTTACCTTGTTGGGGTCCTCCCCCAAGCTAACTCAAAGCCAAGAGATCAGGGTTGTACCCCGCACTTCTGGTTTCTCCTGCATGGTTTGGGTTTGGTAGATCACGAGGCAGGCAATTCAACCTAAGCTCCATGCTTAAGTTAAAAAAAAACCCATGAAGACATGATTCTGCAGAAATCGAAACAAGCTTCATGCAATACTTTGAAAACAAACCAAGTTTTTAATAAATAGATATGTATATATTTTTTTGTGAAAAATATTTTGATTTTATAAAAAAAATAACTCATAACTAGCAAAATATTTTTGATTTTCAAATAAACATTTTATATAAATATAAATTTTTTAAGAAACAAATTTTTTGATAAAAATATTATTAGGTAACAAAAATAATAGTTTTATAAAATATAATTTTTTTTATATAAAATATATATTTTTTTATTATGAGCAATGGCTACAACACAAGCACATTATCATGAACATGTCCTACTAAAATCTTTTAACCAAAGTGCCTTTCCCGCAACGACGCCGAGAAATGCTTGTTGGCGTTTCTTAATGTCATCACCAGGATTGCAAAGTCCTTGACAATGTCACCAAGAAACACCTACTGGTATTTTATAGCATTTACAGAACAAGTCCGCAAGCGCACGGAAATAACATTGTAGCATTCCACCCGGAAGTATTAAGGGCATCATTATTTATATTTTACTCAAAGGAAGGCATGGTATAAAAGAGTCTAGAAGAGACATGGACAAAATAACATGATTGCATAATAGACCAAAATCCATAACAGGAGTAAAGAAAGATAGGTATTTGGATAACTTGACACACACACTCGAGCCAACCTCAAGGATAAAGATAAAAGAAAGAATAAAAGAAAGCCTAAACCGGAGCAGGCATAGCTATGTTATGATAGTAGAGATCATACAAATACGTGTTTGTTATATAGGGTTAGAGATTCTATGTTAAGTTAGTCTAGTCGTTGTTGACTCACTTCGGGCACCGGATAATGCCTGGTCTGCCAAGCGATGCCGACCTATGGCTCTACGCCAAACCTGGACGTGGGGGATACAAGGGACGGAACAGGGCTGTCATCACTTGCCGCCTGCCCCTCAACCGTACAAGAACGAGGCAAACGATGGTAGTCGCCACCCTATACACCACGTCTAAGATATTGACTACTACTCTAGCATACTAGAGCAACCGCCACGAGGGCGTACGACGATCTCGCAAACCAACTTTGACCAAGACTAAACTAAGATAGAACTCGTCGCCTCAACTTTGCTCTAGGTCTAAACATGTATGCATGAAAGATATAGCATAAAGTTCTATGTACACTAGGACTTGGCTCTAGTTCATAAGCATAGCTATATAGATAAAATAAGAACAAGAACAAAATGAAGACTTGGATGAAGACTATTCATACCAAGATCACCAAGTTGCTCAAGCTCTACATTGAGCTCCACCTTGCTCCAACTACTAAAACTACTAAAAGGAAAAAGATACGAGTGGAGGGAGAGAGAGAGACTCTATGTGTGGTGTGTGGAATGAGGAGGGAGCCCTCTATTTATAGGAGGAGGGGGAGAGAATGTGCCATAGAATATTCCCCTCCTAAATGCCTAAACCGACCTCTACAGCATCCAGGATCAGTGAACGTGGCAAACCCACCAGCGCACCGCCCTCTCCTTGGTTTAATGCTGCCGACAGCAAAAGCTGGGCCTGGTTGGAGCTCCGAGTGGCGGTTGCCCCCTTATGGCATCTTCTGGGCCTCATCTTGTGCTGGCATTGTGGGCCTTCTTGTTAGCTTCGCGTGGCCTGGTGGATTGTCCAATTTGGACTCCGGATGATTGAGTTATGTCCAAATTACCTCGGCCCGCTCCTGCAGCCCAATATGAAATTTATCTGGGTTTTAGGCCTTCGCCTGTTGGGTTCATGTTGGACTTGGGCCGCTGCATCATGGTGGGTTTGGCCTAAATTGACCCTGAAATGGCCTTTCCTTCTATTACTTGGATTTTACGCTTTGTCAAAAGGCGCCTTTTCGTGTATAATTCCCTGTACTTGGTGTATGTTTCTGCAAGTGTCACAACTTCCAGTACAAGTGGAATTGGGTCAATAGCAAAGCATATGTGTATAAAAATATGTAATCCTCCCTTTTTGTCTCAAGTTGGTGGTATAAAATCGTCGTTAAGGACTGCCAACACTGGGTGAGCGAGAGGATGGTGATGGGCGATTTGTGATGGGCCTTTGGCCTTTGTCATTGCCTTCGGACTTCATCGTTACAGAGCGCATACGCGGATGAGGACTATTTGTCAATATTTGGTTTCAGGTTCTCGGTTCCACTGGTCAGCAAAACCAAAGCCGAACCCGATAACCGAACATTTTCATCTATTAAAACCAAACACAAAACTGGAAAACAAAAAACAAAATTTTGGATTGGCTCGACTTGCTTTAGTGTGGTTTCCGGTTTAAAAGTGCCCAAGCTGATCTGAAGGGTCATTAGTGACATGTCTTGGCTGAATGCGTCGCTTTTCAAGGTCATCAGTGACACATCTTGGCTGAACATGTCACTGCAAAGGGTCATCAGTGACGCGTATTGGCTGAACAGGTAATTGCAAAGAGTCATTATTGAGGTGTCTTTATGGCTCACTGATGTGTTCACAATATAAGTGATTTGTTTTTTCTACGCCACTCATAGCACTCGGCGGTCGAATCCCCGTGGGAGCGAACCGGGGGCAATAAAAATCCTCTCGCTGGCGTAGCCAAGGTTTGGGGGTTTTCCCATGATCGAAAAGCATCGCTTTAGGCTTCAGCTTAATGAAAAATGGTTGGGGATGTCACCCCCTCCGATCGCTTTTTTTTATATTTGTCACTATACGTCAGATGTGGATATCATATGAACGCATACGGTAAGCACTTGAGTTTTATTTTTAAACCTAGATCTGACAATTTGTTAGACGATTTTGTATGAATACATGTTATCAAGTGTATACACACAGACATGGCTGGTATCTACCAAGAAAACAACCCCACCACCAACCCACACACACCACCACTACCACCCAAAACAAAAAAAAAGGACAGAGAAAAAATACTATATAATTATGTATGTTACAATAATTAATTATAATAGGATCCGCGCTTGGTTTAAATATCATGAAGCAGAAGCGTTAACTTGAAGAAGATGGCTTTGGCACAGCTAGAAATAGTTTGAAGGTCCAAATAAATTCCAAAAATACAACAAGGGCCAAAAGGAAGAATACCATTTGGTCACCTGCATAGAAATAACCAGTAAAACAATGAACAGATAATTAGATACAGAAGCTAACAATTGATGGTTTCCATTAAAGTTCCATATTAGGGTACTACTGGTTATTAAGATAGTTATCCCTCTGTCTTAAAATATAAAGGATTCAAACGATTTTTAGACAAAATTTATTGACTAGCTTTTTAGATATGACACCATGTTTAAAAGGAATCTCATGTGAAATAGCTTCTAGCTAAGTTGCTTAGGTGGCTCGAGTAGCACTCCATAGGTCTTGGGACTTAGTCCCCATTGAAGTGAACTTTTAGGTTGTTGTTAAATAAACCCTTGTTTGTCCCATGGCAAAGCATAGGTCTAATAAGGCCCACATGGGCAATAGGGCTGCTGGTCAGGGCGTTTTCTAGACCTGCATGAGAAGCTCTTCTTCTCAATGCAATGCCTAGGCATTATCTACCCTGGAAAGTCAAGTTTTTAAAAGGAAACTCATTATTTCCTACCAAACTAGACAGTGGAAAGAGAGCGGGTTGAAGACATAGAATACCTTGGATCCCTTACATTTCAGGACAGAAGGAGTACATCTTAATTATGTTTTTATGATACCATTCAAGGATTTAAAAGAATGGACAGACAAAAAATGCATGGTGATTACTTGAATGTATTTTCTTAGTTAAATTTTGTGATTCTTTTTTGTATAATAATATATGTTAATAAAATTTGGTTGTGTTTTTATGTGTTTGGGTGAGGGTTTTGGGTGTGTTGTATGGCTTTTTTTAGCCAAACTCCTCTTCTCTTAATGCAATGATATATATACAACTCTCATGCATATTCAAGAGAAAAAATATATGTCAACAGAAGTATGACACATTTACCTGAAAAAAGAAAGTATTCTGGTGTTTTTGTGCCCATGAAAACCTGCATTTGTATGTTAAAATGGCATGTTAATAAAACCTTGCCATTTGTTATCAACCTTAATGCAATGATTCCATATGTAAAATCGATGTAATCAGTAAGAAGATTCCCTATAAAAAGTTATATCACTTGAGTTGTGTGTGCCAGATTTTAAGCATCTTATGTTGAAGTTGTGAGAATGGCAGTACATATTGTTTTTCTTATCTATATACACAAACTGATATTCTGGTATTATCTACATTGGAGCACTAAGTCACGAGATAAGTATGTTCTAAGAGAAATTATGCATCTACATAAATATGTGCCAGCTGCTTACACAAAATTGTCATAAATTTAACACCATTTTAAATCATGTATGCATAATCGCATATAGTTGTAAATACTAATATTCTACGTAATTTATATATTTTCTACGTTGCTTGCTATTAGCTAAAAACTTGATGTGTATGAAATACTTTCTAAAAGAAAGTGAATCTATAAAGGGATATCAGATGACATTGTATGCAAGCATGAAACTCAAATATACCATTCAACCATATATATGTTTCTAGAAAATGCTAGTATTTGTACTTACACATTACCGGCTCCTATTGGTGCCAATCCCTTAAGAAATGACATTACAGTAACTGCTATGCCATTTGCAGTTCCTCTTTGATCTTGAGGCTGCCAGTCATACAAGATTTAATTATAAAGATTATATGGAAGGACTAGTTAATTAAATAAAATTTAAGGGAGCATACCACTGAATTGTTCTGAAGAATTAAGGAGGATGCTAGGATGGTAGCCTAACATTTGCAAAAGTTAATATTGTTAATACCAAATTGTTGTATTCACAAGAACATGTGAACTGGTAAACATTCGACTACACTAGGATCATAGTGAGAAACTTAATAATTGGGTGTCTTAACCAAATCTTCTGGTATATTCATATAAAGCATATTTACATTTTTCTTTGTTAGCTCTTAGCTTATAAAATATGTAGTTTTGTGAGCAGCTATTTCTACAAAGTTGTAGGTTGAAACAAGATACATTCTTATATATATAATTTTACTTTTTTCAAAGGAACCAACAATAAAAAAACCAAACATACTAATTTAATCTTGATTTGATATTTTAAGAGATAAAACTAAATATGGATTTTGGAAAATCAATAAATGTTTCAAAATACACACATGTTAGAACTTTGGCGTCTGAGGATACTTACGACAAACCAACTTTTAAGTAGTGATGCCATATTTACTACAATAGACAACCATGGCCTTGATAGATTTACCATAGGTGGATAAGTAAAAAGAAGTCCCATAGATAAAATCTGCAATATTTATTAAATATATAAACTTTTCAAGTATATAAACTAATTGTAAAGGGCATGGTTAATGGTACTCACAGCCGCAACTCGAGAAGCTTTGATTAGTCCAAGGCCTTTTACAACTTGTGGATAAATGAATGTTTGAAATAGAAGCATACTAGCACCTACAAGAAAGATACAGTTCATTGTATATCCAGAAGGTGTATCAGGAAACACAACGTAACAAAAATTTTGTGATAAATGTTTTTTAATCTATTTTGCAACATTTTGATGAATAAATGTTATCCTGACTTTTATACACTTGTAAAGATATTGTCTACTTTTAGCACTTGTGAGATCAATTTTGTCCCTACCTACAACGCATTTAAAGGGCCTTTCTAGGTGTACCACCTCCTCTAACTATCTTAAGTTCTTGCAAGGTCCATGGTTAAAATCACTTTATCATAAATTTCATTATCACTTTTGATAATTGACTGCAAGAATAGTAATAAAATTGAAAAAAATAGTCTAATTGTCTAGAAAGTTTATACCTGTCACCACAAGAACATTACCAACATCTACAGATGAGAAACTTAGTCCACCATATTTTTTGTCGCTTTCAGCCCATAAAGAAAATACCTAATATGTAATTTAAATACAATTGTTAATTCACACATATATATATAAGCTAAAAACTACAATTTTTTAGTGAAATTGTATTTATAGAAAAATAAATTACTTGATTTTTCTATAATTTATTTTCTTCTATGCATCCCTTCAGCTTAACCATTTCAATAACAATAGCAAAAAGTGTGAGCAAACAAATAGGCTAAATAACTTCATATTTAGCTGTAACTCATTCTATAACATAGAAAATTATTGGCAAATTTTCATTTGTTACTCAACCCAAGCACATGATGAGTTTGTGTAGAACTTGAACTTTTATCATAAGAGAAAATATTATTCCTTAGGTTAAAAAGTGTTATAATTCTAACATAATTCTACTTTTATTACTCAGCGGTCACTCCTATATAAATGAATCAAACAAAATATGAGCTCATGTTATAGAAAGGAAATGGGCAGCACAATCAAAAGTAGTTTAACATACCTCCGTATAAGCGGCATCATCAAAGCAGCTGATACAATATAAAACAATTGATGACACAAGTGGCCAATTTGTAAATAAGCTTTTCTTTGTAGCTGGAATACTATATTGTCCAGTTTCTTCATAATCAGAAACATGTGCAAGCAAAGATCTTGTTGCTTGAGCTTCCTCTTTGTCGACTTTATGCATATGCAATGTCTCCTGAAAAGTATTTATGTGCCACATATTCCATAAGAAAAAACATGTAATGCACACAAATATTGGATAAACCGTTATGAATCGCTACTACATAAATTTTTTTACGAGGCGTTTCTATTTTTTCCCGAGGCAGACAGGAAGAATAACTGCCTTAGTTAATGCTAGTATTAACTGAGGCAGTCCCTTTTTATTAACCTAGGAAATTATAAGAAACCTTTGGTTAAGGCCAACCATCTCTATTGATGCCACAATTAACTATGACCTTTGATAGGAGGCAGTTGGATTGCCCACCTCAGTTAATCAAAAATGCTTGCCTCGATTAAGTTTTGTAGCAGTATTGTCCTCTTACGGCGACAGTGGTCGTAGCGCCCTCCTTCACCCTCTAGGCAGCAGGAGCAATGGTGATGGGACTGGTGGCTCTGGATCTATCGAGCTCGTCGGTGGAGAGGCTTGATCTAGCCTTGAGGCTCGTGGATCTAACGGATCCAGCCTCAGGGTTGGCAGATCCGTCGAGCCCATGGTGGATCTTGATGGTGCGAAGCAGTAGTGGGTGTGGCGGCGGCTATGGTGGCATGCAGGACTTGCCCCCTCCTTTAGCACCGGTAGCGGGTGTCAGCGCAGCGGATCTGGCTCCGTTGTGGCGGATCCTGGGCGCGTAGACACGGCGACAGGATGTGGACCCGGCAATGGCGACGCGTGGATCCAGCGGTGAGTAGCAACAGTCAGTGGTGGCCTGGCGACGCCCCCCCATCAACGGCGGTACCAAGCAGGGTTGGTGGCCATGAGCATGTCAGTGACGACAAGGTCTAGTCCAGGTCCAGGACCAGTTGGGTTGTGGATTTTTTTTTTTTTGAGAATTCTTATTTGGCGCGAAAAAAGTCTTCTTATTTACTTTTTTTCTCGAATTTGTGTATTTGGCCTCAAAATAAAAACTTGTTACTTATTTGGCCTACTTGTTAGATTTGAGCACTTAACGGTGTCAAGTGCTGGGTACAAAGACCATTTTGCCCCTGTGCTAAAAAAATAAAAAACATGTCTTGTTCTGTTTAATGTATACAGTTATTAGGATTTTCCTTCCTCAAAGCAAAAGTTACTAGAATTTTCTATAAAATAGTTATGATACATTGTTACCATACTTAGCATCGTGAATTACCACGATTTGATTTCAATATCATGATGATATGACGCGCAGTTACCATGACAAATAAACAAATTTACTATAAATAATATATGACGGTGATTTCGGATCTGCCGTGTGTGCGCGAAAATACTTGAATTAGCGTACACATGCATAGTGAATTAGCACATGCATACAAGTGAATTAGCGTATGCATGCACTGTCTGTACCATCAAATTTATACGATAATTCAAATTTTGAATGAATTAGTATAATCTATGGCGACTAAACAATATTAGCTCTTGTTGCCGTATAGCCTGAACGAAGAGCTTAAAGGCGGGGAGGAAGGCTAGCAGGAAGGCAGAGAGCCTGGCCACGACGGCGCTAGTGACGCCGGTGCCGGCCTGCCTAGAGAAGGCGTCGCAGAGGACGTAGATCCCATCCACTGCAGCTCGGGCTGGCTGCGCGTGACGACGACGGAGGCCTGCAGCGCGGCAGCAACGGCGAACAGCAGCAAGTGCCCCAGCGCCTGGTCGCACGAGGCCTCCCTCCATGGCCGACGCCCTGGCCGCGGTCCAGCGACCGCCTCTGACCAGCGCCGGCGGGGGCAGCGCTGCAGCCCGGTTGGGCGGCGGCGGCGGCGCCATGCCCGCCGGAGGGCTTCGCCGGCCTGGGATCCGGCGGATCTGGAGGCACGAAGGCCGACCGCGGCTCCAGCTCGGCGGTGTCGGCGCCTGCGGCGGCTTCCGGGACGACGACGCCGGCCTTTTTTTCCCGTAGGCTGTGTTATCGGGAGGGACACGAGGATGAGAAGTGAATCGTACAGGATGAGGAACGGTGCGGCTCAGCGTGTGTTGTAAAAGATGAAGGGCAAAAAAGACTTTTCGCGTGTCACTAGATGGCCAACCTAACAGAGTTCCTAACAGATCCTAACAGAAGGCCAAATAAAAGAATAATTTTTTTGTTTTGGTAAAAACACAAATTCGAGAAAAAAGGGCCAAATAAGAACTGACTTTTTTTCAGAGCCAAATAAGCAATTCTTCCATTTTTTTTTATGATTAACCAAAGCAGGCAGCAGCAAACCGCCTCAGAAAAGGTCACATTAATTGTGACCTTTGATCCCTCCTTAAAGCCAATCTGCTTGTCTTGGTTAAAATATTACAGTAATAAAGCTATAGAGACTAATGAGAAAGTGCGACCAAATAAAAATCTTGTATAAATGCCATGTCTTATATTGCAAGTTGAATACTTTATAGATCATTAATCGACAATAATGGGAAAATGTGTTAGGGTGATGGTAGATTTTGTACATACATTATTTTATAAGAATACTAATGGCAAAGTTAAATTATTTTATTTTGACTAATGAATATTTGTGGCTAACCAATGGATATTTAATCTAAATTATGGGATTTTTATGAATGGTAAGGATCAAGTCGAACACTATGTTAACATGGATGTCACTGAATATCGAATCGGTAGCCAATGATTAGTATCTCCAATTAGTTTGTGTGTGATTGAACTAGAATACATTGACTTAAATTAATGTAAGTTAATCAATATAGGTTAGGTGTGATTAACTTACATTAATCCATTTTAATTCTTGTAAGAAAGTTACTTACTCTGTATAAATAACAAAAGGCTTATATAAGCTGGTCCTAACATGTTATACCTTTTTATGTGGGACTAATAATCACACCAGCAATGCATGACACATGCTGCCAACACTAACGTTATGAACTAGGTTATGAAAATTTTATATATGTCACTATAATAATAACTATTTATTTTATACATGCTGCCAACACTAACCATAGAACTAGGTTATGCAAATTTTATATATGAACTAGGTTATTGCTCTTTCAAATACACTTAGTATTTAGTTATTTAGTTCAAGATAATTCGCACTAGAAACGTGAAATAAGGTATCTTTGATACTCTAAATATAGTAAGAATAGAAGTGAAGTGAAATTAAAGCATTGAATACGTAATAAAGTAAGGATAAAACTAATCGATCAGACATACCGGGAGCCATATACAACTTATTAGAATCACAAAGCAGGCGGCTGATATACATAAACATGGCAGAAAGTATGGAAACCTATTGAAATTTCAAGAATTAGTAAGTTATAAAAGAAATTATTTAAATAGAAATGCATACTTAACACGTGATATACCTTCCGAATAATGAGTTGGTAGGAAATAACTTTGGAAATTTTTCTGTTGGCTGTCAAACAAAATAAAGGTAGTATAAACTAGGACATCATTATTGTACATTGGTAGGAAATAATAAGGGTAGCTTAATACCTGTGCAAGATATCCACCTATTGCTGGTCCAATAATAAGAGCCGTTGACCATGACGTGGTAACCTAATTGTAAATAAATTATTTATCATAATCTGATAAGTTATTATGCTGAACACAATAGTGAAAACACATTGCAATGACTTTTTTAAACTTACAAGTGATATTCCAAGAGCGTGATGCTCAGGTCGGCAAATTTCAACTGCATAAGCCTGTAAAGATCAATAATTGCCCAAGTTAATAATTGGTACATGCTTAAATAATCCAGAAAACTTCTTTATTCCTTAGCCAGCATACTTTCATTGTACCAAATGAACCATTCATAAAACCAAGAAGAAACCGTGTAGCTATTGCCATCCAGTAGTGCCGGCTTAATCCAAACAAGGTGTTGAATATAAGCCTGTTATACAAATAAAAACCCACACAGGTGCAAAATAGTAGTCGAAGCATATATATGTATGTCCCAATGGTTGACTAACTCGACATGATATTCATAGAAAGCAGAACTTCTAACATTGAGAAAGTTGAAATCACAATAACTGGTTTCCTCCCAACATGATCTGCTAGCCTTCCCCAAATTACAGAAGTCAAAGTTCTACCAAGCATGTATGATCCACCTACACAAATTAAGAATATGGCATCAATCAAATTTTCTAAATGAGTATGTACAGAGAGAAATATGGATATAATATGCAAATACAAATATTTCAGTTAGTTCGAAGATTCTTATACCTACAAAACCAGCATAGAACCCAATGTCTTCTACTTTTTTGGCAATATGCAAATCTCTTACCTGTTGTTAAGAAGCACATCATGTTATATATATTGTACAGGTCCCATGTTTGTGTAGGCAAAAATAACAGTAATAAATTGATACAATATATATATAACATCACTAACACGTGCAGACATAGTATTATTAGCATGCATATCTATGTAGTGAAGGAAAAAAACGAGATCATAAATCAAGCTGTATATATGTAGTTCCAAATTTGGTATGTTAGCTCTAGTGTAAATGTTATATTACACGTATTTGTGCAACCTAAAACTGAAGCCCATATATAAAGTACAGTGCAGGTAGACAAGTTCATTAATTAAAACCACATCTGAGGTTAAGCGGAGTTATACAACATGCGTAGATCTAACATAATTAAATCTGAGGCACAGACGACAAATAGAATTATGTTCATGGAACTGTTGACGATGTTTATCTTACCATGAAATACAAGAAGGAAAATAATGATGATATTGGAAGACCTAAAATAAAGAGGGATCATGGTTATCAGCAAAATACATATACACGTACAAGGATAGACAAATAAAGAAAGGATAAATGCACTGAAATTTAAGTCATCAGTTATTACAGCACATCTCCTTACCGACTTCCATCACAAATATTGCTGTGTCAAAGATGTTGAAATCAGAAAGTGGTTTCTGTTTATTTCTTTAATATTATCATATTGTGACATCTTGGTGAACATAGGATGGAAAAAAACTTATGAATGTACCAAAGATATTCTATATATCAGTTAATCAGTAGTTGTTTTTTATTTGTAGGTGTGGTGTAGGGACCACACAATCTCAGATAAATTAGCATATCTAGATGCATAGCAAAAACTATCTAGAAAAGCTCAACTGACATAGAATTTCGAACGAGGAAGCAATATATACATGAGAAGCAACAACATAGAGTTCAGGTGTTCACTAGAGAACATATATTTGCAAATTGAGGACCATTTTTGCACAGCATCAACATTAAGAAAATTCTGCCCCCATAAATTTCTGATACTGGAATATACAGAAACCAGATACTGAATGCAGATCATCAAAAACTCAAGATCGATGAGTAGCTGGAAGAAAGCACGCACAGGTGACGAGGGTGATGATCCACATATGGAAGAAGAGGGTGTATGGGATCCCCCGGTTCTCCGCGTTCCTCCGGTCCATGGCGCAGCCGGGGCAGCCGTCGATGTACGGCTTGGTCTCCAGCAATGGTACACATACCTCGCCATTGTCGTTGGCCATCTTCCCTTATTTCTCTTCTTGTTGGTTTCCTTCCTTGTGTTCGGTGCCAAGCCCAAGAGACTATATGTATATGTATATATAAATGCCAGAGTGATGTGCAATGAAGGTACTGCTTCTCATAAGGTCGATCTTGACAAGAAACAAAAAGTCAGAAGTGATTATGCGTGTGCTGGATGGAATCTCAGCTCAATAATATATGCAAGGGGAGCTCTGACTGGTTTATGAAAACACCCTCATATCTCTGCGATCTCATCAGCTATGGGAATGCACACGCACGCTGCTCGCGTTAAAGAATTTACTAGTGAGAGATATCTAAGACTCTGCGATCGAGTAGACTTTTTTGGGAGACTAACAGTATTTTAGATTAAGGAGAATGTTTCCGGTGGCCTACCCGGCTACCCCATTCACAAGTGAATGAGTACAGCCCTGCAATACAAACTCAAGGATACTTAGAATCTTAGACCCGAATCTGACGACCTAGACTGAAAGCAACACAACACCTAACACAGACAATAAAAAACATATAGTTCACACAAAGCCACAAGAAACTACATACGAGTAGTTTTCAATTCTTCTCCTATGTCTCCATTCCGTCCTCCCAAACAAAAAAAAAATATAGCACAAAGACTTCAATTCGTCTATAGCCTTCCTTCAAAACCCTCCTCTTTTCTGCCTCACAAAAAAAAACTCCTCTTTTTCCTCTTTGGACAAATGAGACTAGTGTCTGATCCAATATATATGTCCCTCTAAAAATGACCTGCAGAAAAGAATTAGTATTCGATTTTAAAAAATACATTATTTTTCTACACTAGTACATGGCTTCTTCTTCATAGTCGTCCTAGATCGATCAAATTGTCTTTATTATTTTGTCAAATGGGATCTGAGCCGATCGAGCTTATTATAGAGTGCAAAGTTCAACATGGTAGCATGATTAGAGATGCATGCCGATATTAATGATAGCTATCCCACAAGGATACACGTGCGCGTGCTCACGTGGAATTACTCTGGCAAACACACATATCCAATATTAACCGTGTGATGTGATCCTTCAATGCTGCCACGAAATAAAAATGTGGCATGGGAGTGCCGCGCTTGCTGGATAGTGCAAATGGTTATATATTCTTTAAGATATCTTTAAATTGGATTAGAGCATCTCCAACAACTTGGTAAAAATCACTCGGTATATCTTGAGTTTAAGTTGCTATTTTATTTAGTAAGTGAAAAAAAAAGAGCTTTCTCCAACAAATAGCTATTCCAACTTGGTAAAAACAAAAAAAAGTATACCCACCTTACCGATCCAACTCAAGTTGCTGCGTCGGGTCAGGCAGATTGCATCGCCATGCATGCAGCACTGTACAGGTATACCCGACCACCTTCTTTTTAATTAAATGAATGTATGGACTGTACAGGTATTTACAAAATTTTTTCAAGGCATCCAGGCCTAAAAGCAAAAAAAAAAAAAAAAAAAAAAAAAAAAAAAAAAAAAAAAAGACCGAAGGTAGCTAAACTAAGCTATCTGCCCAAGCTTGTAGAAGAGGCTTCCTGGAGGGTTTAGCTTTGATGCAAACCAAGCTAAATTCAGTCTTGAAGAGGCGCTTCCAGGACTCCAGACTTGCCTGCTTACTGTCAAAAATGATGCCGTTCCTCGAGACCCAAATACACCAGCCAGCAGTCATTATGTGATACGGCGTTGCTGCCGTGGAGTGCGCAGGGGAGAACAAAGGAGTTGCTGGGACTGGGAGTTAGAGCGGAGTGGATAGCGAGGCAATGGTGCGGTGGCGGAATCGCCGGCGGCAGCGGCTGAAGCGCGCGCAGCCACCGTCGAAGAGGAACACCACCCACACGGGAGGTTCTATTCTTCTTCGATAAACTCCTTCTTACATCACTCGTGCTCTTATACCAGGAGCGCACACACCCACTCTGCATGCAGTCTATATTAGACAATTATTCCTAGCCACTGCATGTAAATAAATGACTTATTCTCTTCTAATTTCAACTCTCTGCTCAGCCACTACTGTTGGCTGTGGTGATCCTCCTAGCTCGGCGCCTATATTGCTTGCCCACAAATGAGTCTACAACATTTCCCTCCTCCCCAACAAACAGCTCGTCCGCGAGCTGAAACAATGGATAGCGCTCCTTGAAGTCAGCGAGGGGCTCCCAAGTGGCATCAGCAGCAGAAAGGCCGTCCCACTGCACCAAGAGCTCCCAGCGGCCACGGTTGAGACGAGTCCGGACCACCTGTGAAGGAGTAGGAACCACCCGCCCTCGAAGAATGGCTGGCAGCGGCATGATTGCTGTAGGCGGATCACCTTCATATTTCTTGAGCAAGGCAACGGGGAACACATCATGTATGCGTGCCTTGGGTGGTAGCTGCAGGCGGTAAGCAACAGCGCCAAGTCGCTCAACAATCTTATATGGACCAAAGAAGCGCGGCCCAAGCTTGGAGGGGGAAGCGGCTGTGATGCCTACAACTGTGCACTGGTGTAGATGAAGCAGCACCCAATCACCAACAGAGAATTCCACATCACGGTCTCTTCCTGTTCTGGTGCTCCCTCATGGTGTCTTGGGCAAGGATGAGGCGTTCCCGAATTTCTTCTAGGAAGACGTCGCGATCCCGCAGCTGCCGTTCTACAGCAGCGACACGGACCGCGCCGGGGTTGTAGGACATCAGAGTAGGGGGCGCCCGGCCATAGAGAACCTCAAATGGTGTGGTACGAAGAGCAGACTGGTATGAAGTGTTGAAGCAGTACTCCGCCCAAGGAAGCCACTGTATCCAGGAGTGAGGATGGTCTCCAGCAAGGCACCGCAAGTACATGATGATGATGCGGTTAGTGACCTCAGACTGGCCGTCCGTCTGTGGGTGGAAAGCTGAACTGCGCAGGAGCTCGACGCCGGCAAGCTTGAATAATTCTTCCCAAAAGTGGCTGGTGAAGACCGGGTCACGATCACTCACAATTGAGCATGGGAAGCCATAAAGCCGGACAATGTTGTCAAAGAAAGCACGGGCCACAGACTGTGCAGCGTAGGGGTGGCTCAAGGCCACGAAATGAGCCATCTTGGAGAAGCGGTCGACGACTGTCAAGATGACTGACTTCCCACCAATTCGTGGGAATCCCTCTACAAAATCCATGGCGATGTCACTCCAGACATGGGTCAGCACAGGCAGGGGCTGGAGAAGGCCTGCCGGGTGGAGATGTTCGGTCTTGTTGCGCTGACAGACGGCACAGCCCCGCACGAAGTCGCGTACGAGGCGATGAAGGCGGCTGTTGTAGAAGGAAGCCCGTAGCCGGTGAAGAGTCTTTTGGGTACCTTCATGGCCAGCCTCATGAGCATCACGGAGCAGCTGAGGCCACAAGCTGGAGCCCTCTGGAACGAAGACACGACCATTGTAGAGCAGCAGGTCGTCGACCAACTGCCAACCTTCTGGTGCAGTGCCTGCAGCGAGCTGTTGGCGAAGATCCTCGGCTGCTGCATCATTCTGCAGCGAGGCACGCAGGGTGTCATAGTCAGTAAATAGGGGTCCAGTCAGAGCCAAGACTGTAGCCTCTTCATCACGGCGGGACAGCGCATCGGCGACGGTGTTGAGCTTGCCGGCGCGGTACTCTATAGTGAGGTCGTACCCAAACAGCTTGGACACCCACGTGTGCTGAGGGATAGTTGTCAGGCGCTGGTCTAGGAGGGACTTGAGACTCCAGTGGTCGGTCCGGACGGTGAACGCCCGACCCCAAAGATAAGGCCGCCAATGACGAACCGCCTTGACCAGCCCAATGAGCTCGCGCTCATAAGCCGGTAACTTGGCGTGGTGGGGTGCAACTGGCCGGCTGAAGAATGCGATGGCACCATCTCCTTGGTGTAGCATAGCGCCAAACCCAGCGCCGGACGCATCGCAGTCCACCACGAACCGCTTGGTGAAGTCCGGGAGCTGAAGGAGAGGCGCGGTGATCAGCGCCTTCTTGAGGGTGATGAAAGCCTCCTCGGCGTCCGCTGTCCAGGTGAAGGCCTCCCTCTTGAGGAGAATAGTCAGCGGTGCTGCTACACCACCGTACCCAGCGATGAACTTCCAGTAATATCCAGTGAGTCCGAGGAACCTACGCAGCGCCCAAACCGAGCGCGGTTTTGGCCAGGCCTCCACCGCAGCGACCTTGGCAGCATCCATGGCGACCCCCTCGGCGGTGATGGTGTGACCGAGGTAGGCCACAGATGTCTCACCGAAGGAACATTTGGAGCACTTGGCGAAGAGACGGTGGTCGCGCATCTACTGCAGCACAACCTTGACATGCTGTAAGTGTTCAGCCCACGAGTGGCTGTAGATTAGTATATCATCAAAGAATACAAGCACAAAGCGACGGATATATGGCTTCAGGATGTCATTCATTAGTGCTTGAAAGGTGGCAGGTGTGTTGGTGAGGCCGCAGGGCATGACGAGGAACTCAAAATGCCCAAGGTGCGTCCGGAAGGCTGTCTTGGCGATGTCGTCCGGATGCAAGCGCACCTGGTGGTACCCGCAGCGTAAGTCGATCTTGGTGAAGAAGCGGGCACCTTTCAGCTCGTCCAGGAGCTCGTCCACCACCAGGATCGGGAGTTTATCCTTGACGGTGGCGTCGTTGAGGGCGCGGTAGTCGACGCAGAAGCGCCAACTGTCGTCGTGCTTGCGGACCAGGAGCACCGGGGAGGAAAATGGCAAGGTCGACTCCCTGATGATCCCTTGGCCAAGCATGTCCTCACACTGCCGCTCGATTTCATCCTTGAGGAGTTGCGGGTACCGCTACGGGCACACCACCACAGGTGGTGTGTTCGGCAGGAGGTGGATCCTGTGGTCGTGGTGGCGTGGTGGTGGCAGACCACGGGGCTCCTCGAAGATGTCGTGGTACAACTGCAGCAGTTCCTCCAGTACATCACGGGGGTCGACGATGGCGCGAGCGGCCAAACCCCGCCTGTTCACGCCGGTCCAGTGGTGGGTGCGGCCGTTGTACCAGAAGGACATCGCCAGGGTGCCGAAGTCCCAGACGATGGGCCCCAACGTCCTGAGCCACTGGACGCCAAGGACCAAGTCGAAGCCACCCAGGTCGAGTGCGAAGCAGTCGATGGAGAAAGCCTCGCCACCAATGGTGACTGGGGTAGCAAGGCAGATGCCCGGGCTGCGCACCCGGTCACCGTTGGCCACCATGACGTTGAGGGCCGCACGCGGTGTGACGGTGAGGCCCAGGCCTTGTGCAAGCATGGAGTGGATGAGCGTGTGGGTGGAGTCGGTGTCCACCAACGCCCGCAATGGTACGCCCGGCAAGCTGTGACTGCGGCGGCATAGAATTAGTGGTGTTGAGGCCGGTTAGCGCATGAAGGAGATCTCCATCATCCGACTTGGAGATCTCCCTTCATGCGCTAACTGGCCTCAACACCACTAATTCTATGCTGCTGCAGGTCACAGTTGCTGGCGTACCATTGCGGGCGTTGGTGGACACCGACTCCACCCACACGTTCATCCACTCCATGCTTGCACAGTGCCTGGGCCTCACCGTCACACCGCGTGCGGCCCTCAACGTCATGGTGGCCAACGGTGACCGGGTGCGCAGCCCGGGCATCTGCCTTGCTACCCCAGTCACCATTGGTGGCGAGGCTTTCTCCATCGACTGCTTCGCACTCGACCTGGGTGGCTTCGACTTGGTCCTTGGCGTCCAGTGGCTCAGGACGTTGGGGCCCATCGTCTGGGACTTCGGCACCCTGGCGATGTCCTTCTGGTACAACGGCCGCACCCACCACTGGACCGGCGTGAACAGGCGGGGTTTGGCCGCCGCGCCATCGTCGACCCCGTGATGTACCGGAGGAACCGCCGCAGTTGTACCACGACATCTTCGAGGAGCCCCGAGGTCTCGCCACCACCACGCCACCACGACCACAGATCCACCTCCGCCGAACACACCACCTGTGGTGGTGTGCCCGTAGCGGTACCCGCAGCTCCTCAAGGATGAAATCGAGCGGCAGTGTGAGGACATGCTTGGCCAAGGGATCATCAGGGAGTCGACCTTGCCATTTTCCTCCCCGGTGCTCCTGGTCCGCAAGCACGACGACAGTTGGCGCTTCTGCGTCGACTACCGCGCCCTCAACGACGCCACCGTCAAGGACAAACTCCCGATCCTGGTGGTGGACGAGCTCCTGGACGAGCTGAAAGGTGCCCGCTTCTTCACCAAGATCGACTTACGCTGCGGGTACCACCAGGTGCGCTTGCATCCGGACGACATCGCCAAGACAGCCTTCCGGACACACCTTGGGCATTTTGAGTTCCTCGTCATGCCCTTCGGCCTCACCAACACACCTGCCACCTTTCAAGCACTAATGAATGACATCCTGAAGCCATATATTCGTCGCTTTGTGCTTGTATTCTTTGATGATACGCTAATCTACGGCCACTCGTGGGCTGAACACTTACAGCACGTCAAGGTTTTCCCACCCCATCCGCTCGGTTTCCTGGCGATCCTGGCGTCGCCGGCTCGGTACGCCGGCTGCGGGGTGCCCCAGCAGCGGCGCCCTCCACGGCCACCGCCGGCGGCGGCCCCTATCTGCAGCGCCCCTTCTCCCTCTACCGGTGGATCAGATCGGGAATCCCCTTCCAGATGCCCCTCGGTTGGTGGCGACGGAGGTAACGGCGCGGTGCGGGGGAGGGGAGGCGACGGCGACAGCTACGGCGCTACCCATCGAACATCCACGGTTTCTGCCATCTCGCTGGTAATCCCCTCGTCTCCTTGCACTCTTTCCCTGGCGCGGGTTCTTGATTGCCAGTTCTCGGTTATCGGCTCACGGCAGGGACTCATCTATCGAGTAGTACTAGGTGGCATCTCAGGATCTCTGCCTTCGGTTACCTGTGTGGATGTAATGATGCATGTAAGCCATGCCTTTAGATTCTGTCGCAGGAGTGCTCTCCGCCAGTAATGCTCTCCGCTATGCATGCCTCTCTGTTTCAACGAGCCAGCCTTGTGCCTCTATTTTTAGTATTTTATTTATGAATTGATATTTATCTGTGTTGTTCTACCTCTAGCATGCAGTGTGAGATTATTGCTCATGGAGACAAATTGTAGTGCTCCAAGTACGGCTGAACTGGAAACTTTTAGATCTGAATTTTTATTTTGATGTGGATTGGAACAAATCAAATTGTGGTTGTGAGTGTAGCGATTGTTGATTTTCCATGCAGTTCCACAAACCAAAATTGCTAGTGGAACCCTTTGATCATGGAACCTGCACGCAGTAGGGGATGAGCACAGCAGAAACATGTTATTTGAATGCTGCTGCTGTAAGAGAGAGCAAGAGTTTCTTTTCTGGATTAATAAGTCTCATAAATAATGTTTGTATTGTTTCTTATCGGTCACTACATACATACATACTCGGCTATAGAGAAAGAGGAGATGTTTTTTGGCCACTAGCAAAATGAGGGGAGTTGCATCAGTTAAAATGCAGAGAATTCGAGAAGGTAGTTGAAGGCTAGCATAACATGCTGAAAAGAACATGTTTAAGATAGCATGGTTTTGAAAACAGGACATTAGCATGATTCAGTTATATTAAAAATAACATATAGAGCATCTGCTAGTTGATGATTTTCCATAGCATCGATATGAAAAGAAATACTTGTATTCAGTTGACAACTACTGCACATATATACCTTAAAATAGGTTCATTTAGTTACCATGGTTCTGCAAACAATATAATAGTATGGTTCAGTAATCTGCAAAAAGATCTGCTTCATAGAGAAACATCTAGCTCATGTTTATTACATAGCATGATTGATTTATCATTCAGTTAAGAAAATTGAAATGACTATCCTTGATGCCTACCTGGTTCTTGCTGAATTTTTGGATTACTGTACTACAGAGTGCCCTCTTGTTTATTGGTGGCGACCATGCTTTTTCTCCCAATGCACCAAATTATTGGTCTAGCACCTTGTATATTTTAAAGAATATGTCCTTGATTTTAAATTAAAATCGATTGGAGCAGTTCTGAAAAATGACAGCTGCCATGGTCTAGCACCTCACTACTGCATAGTCCAAAGTTTAATTTTTTCTTGATAAAAACACCCTCACGCTGGAAACAAAAGGATCTTCTCGGTTCAAATATAATGTGTTAATCCTTTATCGATCTTGGTATATATGTTGATCTTTGATTAAAAGGTCGCTTTCTTGGATTATGTGTACAGTACGTACACCTAATTATGTGCTAAGTTGCTATACATGCCAATTATATTTTGGTCCTAAATGAGAAGGTAGATGCCTAACATGATGCCTATTTTGTTTAAATTGTGGTGCCTTCTTGCTTCTATAATCTTATATTAGAATAAGATACTGTAGTTCTTCTGGAATAAAATAGAGAGCCATGTGTTGTTGTTAGATTCGGTCCTTTTATAGTGAGGTTGAAAGCTGAGATCTCTTGTCATTTAGCTTGAAATATTGTTTATTGTTGCAGGTCTATTGGTCACATTAGCCAGAGCGTAGGTTTGTAGGTGATAATATCAGTTTTAGGTGTCTGATGTTTTTTAAACCAAATTAGTGGATGTCAGATCCTTTATTTACTAAATTCCTATGTCTGTACTGCAAAAATACTGTAACTATTGAATGCACTAAATCATTACACATTAGTCCTATGATAATAAGCATTGTACCTCACCCTAATTATCAGGGTTTACTGCTCAGACTTTTGAAGCAGTCACGTGTTTGTCCATTCTTCGGACATTATTAGTATCCGTAGTTGTTGTTTTTTTATTTTCTTGGTAAATAATTACTGTCATTATGTATTTTCTACTCACCCTATGGCCAGATTGTAATTTTTGTTTTATTACTCTAGCAGATCTGTTGGTCGCTTGAGCATCCATCAAAAATCACAAGCAGAACTAAAGACGTGTCTTTCAGGTGTCATTGTATATATCTTCTAATAAAAATCTTGTGGGTAGGCAATGAGATGGACCAGTGTTTGATAGTCTTCATGGAGCGGCAGGTAATTGTTGCCCTTTCCTCTTTTTGATATAGAACTGCTTCCTTCTTAAATTGGAACTACTAATGATTAATGCATAAGGAATACAGAGTAGTTCATTCAAAAATTCTTGTACCTTATTGTTCTTTGATTTACAAAGGTAGTCTAATCCGAATAGTGGCATCAGAATTATGGATTCAAATTATTGTAATCACCTATCATCCTATTGGACTCCTCATTTGAATGGCATCAGAATACCATGACCCTGAATTGTGGTAGCTCCCTGTCTTCATTATGGTATAATTTTGATCATAATAATCCATTTTAGTCGTAAAAAACATATTTACCGGATCTCACCAATGGGTTATGCTGAAAGTAGGAAATGGGGAGCAGACATCATATCCATGTACTAGAATAGAAAGTCTCATATTCAGCCATTAGCCACGTGGATTTGAGCAAACACAATATCCATGTACCAGAATAGAAAGAAAGACTTATACACCAAGCCCTTATTCTTATTATCTTGGGACAATCCCTGAGTATCAGAATTGTTTTGCGTTTATAAAGGTTTTTGTCTAAATTTCTTATGTTTTGTGAATTTGTTTTCTCATGTGTTGTTCTAGTGAAAGTCACAGCTGCCCTTGGCTCCTCGATGCCGGACAAGTGGTCACTCATGCTGAGAATGCCACTGTGTGGAGGAGCTGAACAGGCAGGTTGGCCAAACAACCAAGATTTTAGATTTTAACTAAAATCTGATAAATATAATCTCAAATAGTGCTTAGCAAGCTGAATTCTTCTTTGTCCGTGACAAAAATTTAACCATAAACTTTATTGGTGCATGAAATCATTCCAAAATATTTTTGTAGTGTAGTTTTCTGGGCAATGCTTGTTTAGGATCTTCTCCTGTGCTAAATATCTCTCTTGCATATGTTTATGTATCTGTATCACTGCTCTCTCCTCCTGAATGCCTATTGCTATTTCATTCACTAACGTGGTGAAGCGTGTCTTTGCAGGGATGTTGAGATTGGTCGTGCCTATATGCTTCCATACCCTAGTGATGAGCTTATGCCTACCAATGTGCCATGAAGCTCCTGAGCCCTGTTGACTCTGATTTGAACATGTTATGCAGAGCAGCCACCATACAGGTTCTTAGCAAGAGGACCATTATCTATGTGGAAGTGTGTTAGGAGTTCTGACAATAACCTCACATGGTCTGA
This sequence comes from Themeda triandra, assembly GCA_018135685.1. NCBI lineage: Eukaryota > Viridiplantae > Streptophyta > Magnoliopsida > Poales > Poaceae > Themeda > Themeda triandra. The sequence goes on along the minus strand of JAENPR010000638.1, from coordinate 314,333 downwards.
GATAACGTACTACTAGTATTGATGTGTATATCAGATGTATTTGCAGTCACAAGCATCTTTTTTTGTGCATAAAAAACTAACTTGACACTGGACCCATCGAATTCTACTCTCTATCCGTGGTCATGGATGCTTTTGTTTGATCTTAGCTTTCTTTTCTCACAAATTTGTTGAAAGCCAAATGCTTAGTTCTTCAATGAACATTACTTCAAATACCATATTTCCAACAATATGGTCCCCAGGTGTTCTGTTAGAGGACTATAAAAACTAATAGGAGCAAATGTATTTTGGCTATCTGTTGTATGTTGTAGCTGTTTTGATATGTCATTGTTTTTTTAGTGCAATGACATGCGGTTCTTAATTATTTTGCCTCTAGTTTCTATTGATACTGAATTTTTTGGGTTTGCACTCACTACCAGAGAACTAGTATGTACCTCTTTTTTCTCAAATGCGCAGGAGAGCTGTGCGTCTTTGTATTATTGAGAGAAAAGGATCGTTTAGGACCTTGCATTTTCCAGTGAACATAAGTTCATTATCATTGCATTTACCAACACTCAATAGCCTGACAGATTACTAGAAAATAAGAAAAAGCAGACACAAATTATTTGGGACATAGGGTGCTACTTAATTGTTCACCTCAACTGAAATCTTCTTTCAAAGTGAAGACCACTTTCGACTTCTTCGATTAAAGCATCAAAGCCCATTTTAGTTTTCTATTCTAACTATTTGTTGGACAATACCAGGTGCTGGAGTTCCTAGTGATATGAGGCTACCTTGTTTTTTAGCTCACAATAACCGGTTTAGCTCAAAATTAACAACCATAACCTTATCAGCCATATAATTCTTCTATTTTCTCCATTCTGATGATAATTATTCCTCATGCATTTCTTTTAATGGCATAGGCCTCCTTTTCCAAGTATTTGAAGATGGACACCTGACAGACTCACAAGGACTAGTTCCTGACATCTGCCATTATGTTTTTTGTGCAAGTCTTTTCAGATCTTAGGAGGTTAAACTAGCCGAATCATGCACCTAGAGGGTTATACTAACCGCTCACTAAGATATTGCTATACTTGTACTGTTTTCTACCTTGCTAATGCCTTTGGTGAAATGAATTTGCCGACTCTAAAGATATAAATGAATTTGCTAATGCCTTTGGTGAAATGAATTTGCCAACTCAGGTCTGTGGTTATACTTACTGTTTTGTTGATATTATGTGGTTTTAAATAACATCACTCATTCCTAGAAGGTAGGAATAAAATATGTTAGCTTGACACAATCCGCTTGCACCTAGAATAAATGGACAACATTTTATTTCCATATGTAGTTCAAATGAAGCATTTACACTCCCAACATTTTGCAGATGATGACTATTCTCAACCTAATTCTACAAGAAATCAAGAGTAGGCTTCTTGTCCTTGGGATTGGTCTAGAAATATCAGATTCAATGAAGAACCTGATTTCTCAGCAAGGGTATGACAGAAGCTATGGTGCACGGCCACTTAGAAGAGCTGTTACTCAGCTAGTTTAGGATGTTATCAGTGAAGCAATTCTCTTTGGACAGTTGAAGCCTGGTGACACGATATTGATGGACACTGATGCCACAGGGAAGCCTTGCTTGAGCACACTGATGTCAAATTGTCTGATCCGGCTCCAACAATGTCAACATCCCAGCACCCTGTGTATATAGTAGCAGCTTACGCATTTATTCCGTACATAGGATCCTCATCTCAGCATGTACATAACCTTCCAGTTGTTGGTTCATCTCCACAACATATATTGGCAGTCTGACCCTTAAATTCAATTGTACAAAATTTTATCATTGAAAAGGCATACATTGTTTACATTGGCCAGGTAACGGAATGTATAATCAAACATGTCAACCTAGCTGATTGAATCTGATTATTGAACTTCAATATGCTCAGCTGCATGCTACCTAAAATACATACATTTAACTATTGTTTAGGCCCCTTTGGGGCAAAGGAATTTTAAAGAATTCCATCCTTCTCTCTCACAATGAAACAACATTTGGTTTATCACACGCAGAAACTATCAGCCATACAGTATTGAAAAAGGATTGAAACCCTACGTAATTCTGACATTCCTATGGGATGCATGGAATTTCTGTATTTTCATGCTATGCATCTAAAGGCTACATTAGAAACTTCACATCATTTCGAATTCTTGCTTCGTACAAGTCCAATCTGTGGTTCTTCTATCGCTACATTCAGATAATCGCATTTAATGGAGAAACGGATCAATCCACCAACATGTGTGCTTATGTTGATAGAAGCAGCTCATGGCATATAATCAGGAGCAGAGCCTTGCACAGGACGCAGCTTCGAAAAGGGCTGAACGATACAGAACAGAACCAAACTAACATCCAGAAGCCAAAATGTGCGAATCACAGATTCGCTTCGATTTACATGCCATAAACGTAGTAAAATCCTGATTGATCAGCATAAACCTTTAATACAAAATTGTCATTCCATGAACAGTGATTTGCAAACACTTCAACACAGAAAGATGCATGCATAATGACTAGAAAACAACCAAATACTAATTGTCACTGAATAGCTAAATTAAACTGTTCTCCTGGTCTAATTTCTGCAACTCGAGGGAAAAAAAGAACTGGCACCACGAGGCAGTGCTGATAACTTAATTTGCTCTTGTCAACTCTGGATCTCTGCAAAATGTATAAAAACAAAGAGATCAAGAAAAGGAACAGTAAATGCTAGAAATCCCTATGACTAAATTAAATTTGAATTCAAAAATTCTTATTGTCCCAACCACAAAGTTGCATTTCCCTGACTACAAGTAATTGCTTCTGGTTTCTGATCCATGGATCCTTGTAGTTTGCAGTTTGGGGCTGCGGCATACTTCATGATAGGACAATACAAGTTCAGGACAAAACTCACCATTACTTCTTCAAGACAAGTGACAAAAAATACCTTAAGCAATTAAATGAAAATGGTCCTGACCACCTCTCCCGAACCTGGCTGATGATGATGGATATTGACCGTTCGACAACGTGGCGCAGACAAGAGCCTTACAACTATCCCATTACCTCCTGGTGACCTTAGACTGTAGAAGTAATAATCAAAAACAGAGATTAGAGAAAACAGTCAGGCCCAAACAAAGTATTGTGTGTATGCAACAAGGCATGATGGAGTATAAGATTATTGCTATGTTGATCTTTCTTGCCTGTAATTACTAGATCAGAAGTGTCGAGCTTCAAAGCCAAATGAGATTAGCACGTAAGCAGAGGAATTACTAGATCTGAATTGTCCTGCATCAGATCCCCTGCTCACAGCTGATGGACATGGATGCCCCTATGGAGGCATTGGCTATGACCGTCAAGACCATCCAGGTGATGCCTTGGCCCTTGGATGCTCATACTAGAAGCTGATCCAGAAGCACAAGCTACCAATTCACCTGCCCAGCACAATGATCAGGTCTCAGAAATAAAATGGCATGGAATTTTCAGGAGAATACTCACTTTCAATAGTCTGTATGCCTTTCATTTTATTAAGCACAGAGGGGGTACAAAGTGTACTAGATGGTAGCCCTATGATGCATGCAACAATCTTATTATTCAAATAATGCACCAAACTAATTTTTCCTCTTGGGCTATATAGTGTTCTATTTCCTCTTTCGATGGAGGTAGACCCTGCTTTTAAAAATCCATAATGTTCAAGCATAAGTGCAAACAAAAGGAAAACAAGGACAACAAGTTTACACTAAAGAGCCGAAAAAAACAGAGCCATGTGTAGTGTTCTATTTCTTGGGTTGTCATCCAAGAGTTCTGCCTAATTTGTTAAATTGGGAAGAGTCAGGGAGTGTAAACTGTTAAGTTTTATTCACTGCATCTCTGTTTATAAAAGAACAAAGGAAAATAACAATGAGGAGGAATCATAAAATGCTACTGTAGCACAACCAACAATAAAATAACTTCATGATACTGTTGGTGGCAGTGATTTCTGCTGAATCACCTCCGAAATTTGTGTTTTGTGCTTTTAAGAGCCCCATAATCTTTGTAGAGAAATTCGTAAGCTATCCCACCTGGACACCACACTTTTATCTGGCTACCCATGCCAAACAGCAAACAGTAGAAACATATATCAGGTTTCATGGATGAATAAAACATCGTGAACCACTTAAAAATGCAGATATCACACGTAACCCATGCCCCATCCACACAAGCATGCAAATCAATGTTTGAATAACGGATGGTTTAGGGAGTAATGGATGGCATAAAACTCCATTCCACAGGAGATGATAACATGCACAACTATTAAATTGACTAGCTAGCACATCTGGGTCCAGGAAGGGCGCACTAGAACTGACGCTGCATCCTGCATCTATTTACGGGAGGGATAAATCAAGACAAACCAAAAAAAAAAAAAATACAAAAAAGGGGGGAATTTAGAGGTGGAGGAGGCTGAACCTGTGACCGTCCTGGGGAGGTGTCGGGCAGCTCGTACTCGCCAGCGTCGAGAATTTCATTGCGGCCGGCAGCTTCCCAGCAGCCAGCGGACACACGAGCCCGCAGCTCCCCGACGTGGATGGTTGGGGCCTCTCCAACACCTAGAAGCCAGATCCGACGTCTGGGTTTCCCGTGCGCCGGCGCCGCGCCACCGTGGGGAGGGCCGCTATCCATGCGAGGCCGTCGCTCCTGCACCGGGGCCGCCATCCACGCGAGGCCATAGCTCCTCCACCGGGGCCGCCATCCGAACAAGGAGAGCCGCGTCCAAGCCGGGGAGCCCCGTGTGCGGTTCAAGCCGCGCCGACGCCGGGCCGCATGTGCGCGAGGCGGGGCCTCACAGGGGAGGAGCGCCGCCGATTGGAATGAGGAACCGCCGCCGGCCGAGGGAGGAAGAAGCTCGGCTGCCCATGAGGGGGGAGACGTCGTTCCTAGCGTTGCCGTCGAGGATTTTGGCTGCGTTGGGGAGCTGGCGAAACCGGCGTCTCCTCCCCACGATCTCGTAATATAATTAGAATGAAAAAAAAACTCAAAACCGGCGCGGGCAAGTTGGGAAGCGCGCGCCTGGGGCAAGGCGCGGCGGCCTCGGGTCCAACCGGGTTCGCACCGGAGGCTCGGGTACTGAATATTAATCAGTCCCCTGGGGACTAAATAGCAGGAGATATATATATATATATATATATATATATATATATATATATATATATATATATATATATATATATATATACACACACCGTTTGGGATAAAATCCTAAAATTTCACAAGCTAATAGATCTATAGGTCTTCTACAACTTTGTACTCCCTCCGTTTTAAAATAAGTGTTGTTTTGCGTTTTCGTGCCACAAGTTTGACTCAATTTGTAGAAAATACGTGCAACATTTATATCTCCAAATAATTTTGTTAAAAAACTAGACTTAAAGATCTTTCCGACGATACTAATCACTTAGCACAAATATTAATATATTTTAATATATAATTGTTTCTAAGCATGATTTCTCGGGAAGCGAGAACGACACTTATTTTGGAACGGAGGGAGTAGTTCATTACAACATTTAATTCAGCTTCCAGTTAAACCCTAATTGCTCCCCAAGCAAAGGTGCACAATTGCACCACTGAAATCCAACGAAAGACATCCCAACAACTTTTTATCCCCGTGATTTACTTATACCCAAGGCCAAACTCCATCATGGACATCTATTCTGTGTAGGGAATGATGAAATCCTACTCACAATTGGTCACCCACAAATCCTAGGGCAGCAGGAAGAGATGGGGAAGGACCGATCAACATGAAAGATGCTCCTCTTGTGTTGTCCTCGATCTATTTTGCCAGTCTCCCCAAGCATTTTTTATTGTAGAGAGGGGTTTTAGGGAGGAGCAGCCATGGGAAAGGAAGGAAGGAGCAGCGAACATAAGAAACAAAAGGAGTGGCTGTTCCGGAGAAGATGAATGAGAGAAGGAGGGGGTAAAGGGGTTAGGGAGAGTTGTGCTATTCAGTTGAGCTTGGGCCTGCCCAACAAGAACCCCCTTCTTATTTTTTTAAGTGTTACATCTGGTGTCTATTTACAAATAGGAGGGGGAAGATGATGTTTTACACATGTCTTCATGGTCAAGCTAATTAATATTTACAATTAGGCGCATAGACTTTATGACCAGTCCCTTATATACTTATAAATACACCCTTACATCTAATATATGAGCCTCTTTCATTCATGAAGGGATCCGTCTCTAGATTAGGATACATCCTAATACCAGTCTCTCAACTGATTGGTTTCTGTTGGAACAACAAGACCTAACAATTACATCTACTAGGAGAGGCCCAAATATGACTTCGGCTTTGGTTGAGAGGCTGACCCATGGCAACTTACATGTGTACCTCACTAAAAACTCTATCCTAAAAACTCTAGGTCAATTTATGGCTCTAATATCAGCTAAAATGGACCGCGATTCCATGAACAAAATCCAGGACCATATGTAGAATTTAGATAGCAGACTAAAGGGGGCTGAATAGTCATTTCTAATTCTAATTACGATGGCTACCCAATATGAATGCAGAATTAAACTAATCAGCCTAGCCAAGACTACACTCCTGTATATAAGTTCACAAGTACCTTACAAAGGGTCCTAAACGAAGTTATGTATATGGTGCCAACGAGCTAGTGGGAGCTCATCTAAACGGTCATAGTTAACAAGGTCACAGAAACCTATACAACTAGTCAGCTAAGCAACCAGGAGCTCCTATATATACTAGTGAGCACAAGCACAAAGCAAAAGCTACACTAGCACAACTGACTAGCTAAATTGCACAAGCTAAACTAGCGAACACATAATTAGCTACAAAAGTTAACTAGCACCAACACTAGCACAAGTAATGAACAAGTAATACAAGCTAGTGATGAAGATTGCAAACCAATGATGTGTGTGAGCCCCTACAAAGCTGAGCCTGCTACCAGTCTATGTGGCCCATGAAAGTGCCAATATCGACTTCAAGGTATATAAGTTGGAAATACCAAGCTCCTCATTCTCTCTCCCCTCCACCTACAACCACAAGGACTGCCCTAATCCCACTTCTCTCTTTCTCTCTCCCATGTCACCCATACCCTAACCTAGGCAAACACAAGTTCTTCGAGCTTCTACTCAGAGACAGGCTTAACACAAGAAATCTGTTGAAAACGAAGAATATGTTCTTAGAGGATTACTCATGTGTGCTCTATAATGCAAATGTTGAAGAAAGCAGCTTTCATCTTTTCTTTCAGTGCTCTTTTAGTATGGCTTGTTGGAATCTTTTGCTATCCACTGGAATCACAATCTAGACCCACTAGATATGATGATACAGGCAAGGGCTGACTTTGGAAGCAGTATCTTCAGAAAATTGGTAATCACAGCCTGCTGGATAATCTAGAAATGTTGAAATGACATCATCTTTGACAGAAAAACTTGCAATCTCATGAGTTGGAAAGCTGCTTTCAAGGAAGAGCTTGGGTTGGTTTGCATCAAGGCCAAGCAGAAGACTAGGACTGCCCTCAATAGTTGGTTTGAGAATTTCCCTTAATGTTTTTTGTTCTTTGCTTTGGCTCTGAGAGCTATGTAAAACTGTATATACTGTATTCCACCCTATTAATGAAAATACAAAAAAAAAAAGGTAGGAGCTTCCTGCTGACCCTTTCAAAAAAAATGATGAGTGGTGGATGGATGGATGGAGAGAGAGATTGAGAGATGAAAGAAAGAAATTTATCACTTATATATATACTAGTATCGTGCCCGTGCGTTGCTACGGGTTGGTAAACTTTTGTATAAAAACACATGGATCGCATATAAGAAAACAATATTACAAAATAAAATATCACATTAAAATGGCATTTTAATTTAAATAGGCAAAGTTTATAAAATTAATACGGTCACATAGATCATTGTGTTGCAGGCTCATAAACTCTACGTATATTTTTTTCCGTGATTCGTCTAAGATAGTATTTTACATCTTCAGGAAGATATCTCCGATATCCATTTAATTCATGCGCCAACAAATCCACAAATAAGTTCCGATGCACCTCGATACCATTCTGTACACATGAACATATATGCAAATATTAGTGCCTATCACATGGGCTATACTACATGATTTGAAAAATCTCACAAAACCTTAAAACAAAGTAATACTCACCGTACAAATATTTGCAGCTTTAGGTCTATTCCACACAGACATATACTGTAGAATAAGGAATCCACTTAAGCGGCTGTGGCAAGATTCACCATTAGTAATATACAGAAATAGTTAAATAGGTATTATTATTATAAACCATGACTTTGAGTTATTTACCTATCTATGTCATCTGCAATATTTTTTTCACGGATGAATTTCCATTTGAAGATATTCTGATTCTATCCAGGAATATGTGTGTTGACTGCGTCCATGTACTGCGCGTTAAATCCAAGTGTTTGCTTGGCATACATCAACACTGGTGTGTCTTTACACCAGTTTTCAATAGGTCTAGGGTCGATCATGGTAAGCACCTTATTCTCATGGTCGAAAACATAAAGCATATATTTTTCAAGTTGCAGCCATGGCAAAAGAAACTACAAACATGATAGCAATTAGAATAATACATGTGAAAACAAGTAATAAAGCAGGAGCAAGCGACTTACATATTTACATTGTGCTAAGTTGTATTCCATCTTCTCACATACACCAATTGCAGCAGCCATTTCTTGCTTACTATATTTTTTACGGTATTCTACCCCTTGTGTTACGGCGCACATTTTCTAGAATGAAAGGATATCAAGTGTTAGGATTAGTATAATAACTTTGCTTCTTTTATTTATTATAGATTATTCAATTAAAATATAGTTAGAAGAAGAACAAATAATACAATGTAATATAGCATGATTATAATTAATTACAAATTTGTGCTTACACAGAAGCGCAGGTCCATGTGATGCTTCGTAATATTATTGTATCGTTTCATCCACCAGTACTCTCGAGCTGCCTGAAAGCGGACACCTAAGTTGAAACAATCCAAAGATATGCCTCGATCAATCATTAGCAACTGTTGTAGGTCGTAGACAGTTAGCGCAATAATGGTGGGATAAAAACCTTTAACCCAACGCCTCCTGTGAAGCATTAGTCAAAGATGATGGTTATCAGCATATAAGATAGCACACTATAATTAATAAAGTAATTAAAATAATCATGTAGCTTACTTCAATGCCGTTTCACCCTCAATTGCCATGACATAATCACACAATAACTCAATCATATCTTCTTTGTTCATTGGCACATCTTTCATGACCTGAAATGCCCAAAACTCATCCATATCACTCTATCTTGATTGGGATGGACTTGTGAGGATTCGTTTTGGGTTTGTATGTGTTGAGATGTGCTCTTTTGAACCACTAAGCATTCAGCCTCGTCAGAATGTTTCCTCTTTTTTATGGACGCTCCAGCCATGTTTGATTCCTCTACTATCTCACAGTCGCTTGGGCTACCAATATCTCCGTCATCGCTATCAAGATATGATCCCTTTCGTTTATTTAACTCGATGATAGCAAGATCGCTGCAAGCTTCAATCTAAATTGTTTCATATCATCCTGCACGATGGTATGAACATTATTAATTATTAATTAAAATAGCCACAGCTAGTGCACACTAAGGAATAGTGGTCACAAGCATAGTGAATTACCTGATTGAACTTGTCTGACAATTCGTTCCCGGTCCAATACTCCATAAAGTTTATTAAGAATAAACCACATGAATAACTACAGACACATAAATAAAGGTTCAAGCACACGTTAGATCAAAGAGGTCAAAGACATGCAAAATTCAACTTATATAACACTATTATTTTAGACGTACTTATCTTTTTGTAATTTCTTGCCACGGAAAATCTCTTTCACCGGCCACTTATCAACCTCAACATCTGGCCACTTGTGCTCTTTCAGGCTGTTTTGTTTAAATACAAATTCTATCTGTTTCCGCAATCCAACTCGCTATTTATATTCATAGAAGAACGAATCAATTAGCCTTTCTAAGATATAATAAATTGTTTACAAATACCTGTGTTAGAAAATACTCACAACTTTATCGAGGTCAACACGTCCAAACTTCGTGCCCAAAGAGTCTAGCACCTGGACCTCATGCTTGAGGGCGTTTATAACACCAAGGTACCAGTGTGTATCCTTAATATTTATGGAAAGGAAGAGCTATCAAATCAAATAATAAACATTTTATCAGATGTAAAAATTTAGTAATCAAAGAACAATAGATCGATTTAAAAATTGCTACCATATCATGGTCCAAGTAAGCTAGCACCCTGCTAGTTAAAGAAGGAAGCGAGGAAGGGCCACGGTAATCTCCCACAAAGGGCTCGTTCTTTTCTCCATCCCACTTCATCATTGCAGTTAGGCACGCACTTACAAGACAAGCTTTACCTCCCGGTCTTTCTATCAAATCCTCCTGGGCCTTCAGCAGGTTAATATAAGCATCTACAACCTGCATACATTGAGTCATTATAAAGAAATGACATTGAAGCAGCCTACGGTTGAGTGAGTGTTATGAATTGCATCAATCACCTCGTCACCCAAGAATTCATCTGGCTTAAAAAGGCATTCCATGTGCATTCTCGGCACTACAACATCACCGATGAGCACAAACCGCTCCTCCCCAGGCGATGCTGGTATTTTTTTTACCGATTCAATTATGGCTAAATCACTTTCGGTACAAACATAATCTGAAAAGGACAACAAAGGGCTTGAAGTTGTGGCTCTTCCTGAGCATAGCGATGACATGTACATTTGTGAGAAATGTGTGTTGAATCGTAGGGAAAATACGTTAATACGTGTGGCATGCATGTTTGTATGTATATTTAATATATAATAACCATGTATTGTGGTCTACAAAATCATCAGGGAGAAGAGGTGTCGCAGCCCTCGAGCACCATAACATGGCTCCGCCGATAGATAGTATACATCACTATATATTAAATAATTAATTAATATACTAAAAAATGGTAATACAAAATTCAAAAACAAAAAATCAGAATGCGCTGGACCTCTTGACCCAGTAGCTAGTGTAGTTTTCGTCATTTTCGGTCGATACTTTTCTCTACGTCTTTTATTTTTTTCATCCCTTTCTTCTTGAGTCATTGATGCATGTCGTGCCTTTTCTCTTTCCCTTTTACGTAGCACACGCTCATCAACTTGCGCTTGTGAATTTGATGTTGTCTGATCAGCTGTTTGACAATAAGTTGATAGTTATTTACTTAATCACCACAAATAATACAAGTGAGCATCTATGGACATGTATATAAACAATTACCTCCATTGATGGTGTTTGTCATGTCCCCAAATGGCGTATGGCCTTCATTATTTTGCATAGGTTTCATTATGACGAAACCGAACACAAAATAAATCCCTTTGCTCAATCAAAAATTAATCTGTGAACATGGTTGAAGATAGAATGTAGTCTGTACATACACAAATGTAATTAGATCAGATCCGAATACAAATAACCAATCAGCCAACAAAGATCATCTAAATGGCAGTAAGAAGGAAAAATCATCTTACCTTGTCAGTATCTAGGAGCCTATAGTAGGTCAGTGTAGTGGAAGGCCGTGTTTCCTGATCTCAAATCAAGCTTGCACGCTCGCTCTCTTTCCTGAAAGTAACAGTAGAAATAAGATGCTCTGGTTGAGTTAGTGTAGTGGTTGAGTCTTGTATTATTGGTACAGTCAAGATGTTGAAAATAAACAAAATTATTTAGAATTGGCACAGTGATCAGATCTCAGTATTTAGGTAGGACTTACAACTCAAACAGGCAGGCTATTTTGTAAATAAAATTAAGTGTAGCAGTAGCATCTCTTTTCAATAGTACTATAGAAAAAACACAGATAGAAATAGCATCTGCTTTCAGTTTTCCTGTGAAAAAGTATATTGTGAAGATAAAGCTTCAGACCAAGCTATCTAGAGGCTCGGTGGCGCTTCAGGCCAAGCTATCTAGTGGCGCATCATTCGAATGTCTGTTTGCTGACTAATTCAACTAACATAATGTCTAGGCCTTGCAGATATGTTTGCACAGTTCATACTGGAAAAGTTCAATTTACTCAGAATCAAAATTTCACATTAAAACTTGGTTTGTGGTTTAACAGAATCAAAAGTTCATTTTACATAATGGGTGTGAAATCTGAATTGTCTTGTGAACCTCAGATATACAAACATGTCTGCTGCTCTTGTTGGACTTCTATGATTCATGGTTGAGATGCATGATTAACAAAAATGGAGAGGAGAGGGATTTCTGATCTCACTGTAGGGCGTACAGATGCAGTTGGTGAGCCACGAGCGCTGCGTCATTGCTGATGAACTTGGAGTCTGCAGTAAGGTTAAATACCAAATCACCTGCAACAGAAAGATGACTATATCAAGGGAGCCCGAACTACATTAACTCTGACACTGCAAATTGCAGGCTGAAGAAAGTGGGTTGTCAAGAGAATCTGATTGCTTGTGCACTAAACATTATGCAGCACAAGGTATTACGACAAGATTAGTTAGGGTTGTGAACAATAACAGTTCTATATGATCTAACTATCAAAGTTTTATAGTGAAAGCTGTTGGATAAGAATGAAACAAAAGTGAATTCTCATTAGAATAAACTCCGATCTACCCGTTACATGTTTTTATTGTTTATTTAATTGCAAAGTTGTATGATCCATCATGTCTTAACCACACATAAATACATGGCCATGCTGCAAATGACATAGCAACTTCTGAATTTATATTAGCAGGAACTATAGAATTTTCTAGATAATATAGAAACCAGCGGGCTACAAGCATCAAGTTCTGCTAGACTGCCACCAAGAACGCAATCCAATACTAATAATGACTTTAGCAGAACGGTACCTGCCAGCTGTTGGACCTCTGATCAGCTAGCCAAAAGGGTGTGGACGTCAACGATAGGGCAAGTTGCAGGCCCTGTCTCACCACGCTATCATGAAAAAAGCAAAGTGAAAGGAAGACAAAGTCAAACAAAGGAAGAACACAACAAACGCAGACAAAATAATCAGAGTTCGACAGCTTTTTTTGCAATGCAAGGAAGAGATGCCAATATAATTATTCCAAAGCTGATATCCAGTACAATTATTAAATATAAATTCTTTATTCAGCTTCAGATGGCATGTATATGTTGATCATTACAATTATCAAAATTTCCATACATCTGTACAATATAAAAAAAAAACGGTGTTAACTAAGACTAAAATTCTAAAGTGAGACAGATCAGCACCTAAATTTTGTACTCTATAGTCCATCGAGACATGGATTACCAAACTAAAATTCTAAAGGCCACATTTTCCATCATGGATGACCATATCATCTTTCCAAGCAAAGGAACAGTGTGATTGCATCCCTCAATAAAGTAGAGGAGAATAAAAATAATAACTCCATCCTTCTATAAAACGGTAGACGAAATAAAATACTCAGCTGCTATATGCGAAAGAGCGAGGAGTGCAGAAACTGCATATGGAGACAGACGTCTGCTAAGTCCTAGTGAATCTGTGGAGGAATCGTAGCAGCCAAAGGTCAGAAATTGATCCGTTGCTGCAGCAAATGCAAGACCTTAGTCGGAGCTTCGTTTCTTTTCAGTTAAATTTCATTAGCAGGAATTGTAATAGTTTAGCTCATGGATGCACCTGTCTAGTATCCAGTGATAATCAGGTGGTGGAGTGGCATTTATCCCCACCTGGACTACAGAATACTGTGGACACCGATTGTAAGCCAATTCAAATTTAATATAAGAAGCCCTGGCTTTTCCCAAAATAAATAAATAAATATCTACTCCTAATTGCACTTTGTTATGAACATATGCACTTGATGATCGAGAAGCACGAGACTCAAATCGCAAAGTTTTTGTTCAGGGATTTCAGCAAACACTTACCAGGCGCTGGGGCCGTGGCGATCCGGGACGCCAATCTCCGGGATGGGGCGGTCGAGCAGGGAGCCTGGGAGCGCGGTCGTCGGGGCTGGGGTTCTGGAGCCGCAGGGCTGGGAAACGCAGCCGCCGTGGATCCGACGGCTGGGAGTTCGGCTGGGAGTTCACCACCGCTATCGTGGGGCAGGCGAGAGAGCGGCTGCCGGGGCTGGGTTGTGGAGCCGCAGGGCTGGGGCAACCAAGGCGCAGTCGCTCCACCGGCTGGGAGCTCGCCGCCGCTAGCACGCGCTACGGCAGGCGAACGGCCGCGCGGAGTCGCGAGTTGCGGCGTGAAGAGGAGGATTTCTGCTTTCTTCATATGACTGGAGACCGCTTCCTTTGTAGGTGATGAGGAGGACAGGACACTGCGTGATTGGAAGGAGGAGATCGCGCACGCGCCAGAGAAGCGAGAGGGCGGAGCGACTGCGCGAGGGTGCGAGAGTTTGTGGGCCTTCCTTTTATTTTCTAGCGTATACAGGTGAATGGGCTTCTTTCTTTCTTTATTTTTCCTTGTACCTACGTGTGAAGAAGGTGTGGGATGGCTGACCTTTCTTTTACTGCATAGTGCCCGTGCTAACGCTATGGCTTAATTTCAATGGTGCACATCAAACAAACAAACGAAAATAATTTCTTCATAATGCCCGTGCTTAAGCTACGACTTTATTTTAGGGTACATACGAAAAACAACCGATGTTTTTTTTTATAGTTTAACTTTTACACAATTGTATTTGAGTATGTATACTATCCGAGAAACATTTTTGCATAAGAAGGCATAACAATGAAGTTATCTCTTGTATTTTTTTCCACAATGATAAAGCAGAATTTCATAACTCGAGAGCAACATAAGGTTATTTCTCATATAGTATAATGTCCGTGCTAACGCAACGGTTTTATCTTGGGGATGCACATGTAAACAATTAATATTTTTTTTTGTATAGTTTAACTTTTACATAACTATCAAGTACCAATCAACGCACAGAAGGAAAACACCCAAGATTGGACAAAGATGCAGTGAATATTGAAATTAAAAGAATTGTTAATCACTACGTAAAGTTTGTCGGAATAGTTGTAATCCAAGCTAGCAATTATCTTTAGGTTTTGGAAAGCATATCTTCCTCACCTTGAGGAGCCTCAAGGAGTACATGTCGTTGTAGAAGAGCCGTAGCTTTTCCATGGTGTCACGCACTCCTTCCTGTCGAGGACATCCTTTTCTTTCCTGCACACGCCATCACCAAATAGCGATTCAGAAAACTAACAATATTGTGCACTCGCAAGGCACCCGCAACAGACCGTATACAAAAGCAGTGACAAAAAGAGCACACAAAAGTGTAGAAAAACAGGAGTCAAAAACTGAAAAGAACAGGTTTTAGATTTGTTGACAGTGAGTAAGGTGTTGAACCCCATTTAGATGGCTTCAGCTTCAACTTTGGACTCAGAATAAGAAAACAACCTAGTAGCATTCTTATAACTCAGCTCGGCCAATTCTGAATGCCATTTCAAGGAGTGATACAACATACTTGGAAACCATGAAAATATTTTGTCATCCCATTATTGCTTATATGAAGTAAACATGCCTCTTTTTTAAGATGGAAAACTCAATGCTTGAAACTGGTACTGGATTGCTTCAGCAAATTAACAAAAGGATATAAGTATTGTAAATTTACAATTATGCTCTTCAAATTGCACATAGGAAGGAGAGCAAAGCATATTTTGTTGTATACTTTTTCTTTCGGTTATTGATCTTGCCCATGAACACATATAACAAAAGAGTCAGGAAAAAGCTTCTCCAAAGAATCTCTAGCCAAGTGCATCCAGCAAGTGAATCCTAGTTTTGAACAAATGAACCAGCAAATACTGATGTATGTATGAATTGGCTAATTACCTTCCCGACATACTGCTCTCTGGTGACAAGACCAATTGTTTCCTTCTTATTAAATGCAGTCTCGAAAATCTGGATGAAACATCAATTGACATTGGCTTAATAAAATTGAAGGCTATGCACAACCCACGTATCAGCCTACTTATAGAAATTTCAAATATATTGTCAATTCTGACACTCATGCAGCCAAGCCAAGCAACAGGATGTCAACTTAGCTTCAGTAAATCTAACTGTTGTCTTCAGTACCTGATCGAATCCAGCAAGGCAAAATCATACAGTGAAGCAAATCAGCGTAAACACCATATACAAAATAGTTACTAAAACATGTGCACCAGTCTCCCCAGCATGGGCACGTCGAAGACCACAACCAAGAACGTTGGCAGGGACGTGACGGTGGCGATCAATATTTCTGAAAGACATAGCACACAGATCAATATTTCTGAAAGACATAGCATCGCATTTATCTGACGATATAAACTAACAACCTGATCTTCCATCAGTGTCTAAGTATGTCACTACCCAGTGTAACAAGAAATACTCACCAAAATATTTCTATATTCCTAATTCCAAGTGACGCATGGCAGCAAAGGCTATCTATCGAGTACTACTGTCTTGATCCAATCTAATTACTGAAGAAAGTAGAGGATTTCTGTGTGGTGACTTGCCTGTTAGCTAGACATTCAGTAGTCTGGCTAGCTGCACGATGGATCAGGAACTTGATGGGTGCCCAGATCTCTCCTGCGATCTCTCGTGTGACCCCTTGCTGCATTTTTTGCATGATTAACTGGCAGTCATGGATTGCAATAGAGACAGGAAGGGGGATGGCACTCTGCTGCATGGTGTGGCATCAGAATTACCGAACCTCAAAATTTTGGCGGAACTTTCCATATGCAATTACCAGGCGTATGGAGTAACGCACCTCAATCATAGAAGAAAAAAAAAAGACTGATTGCATCTTGCTTCCAGGAACGCGCTCATCACTGAAAGAGATAAACAAGGGGCAGCACTGGAGTTCTGCGATCAGAGTGCACTAACCTGATCTCAGACGTCTTAGCCGATCGCTGATTATGTCCATCGCCCGGCTGACATTAAGACGTCCACCGCCCGCCTCATGATCTCGGTGTCTAAAGTGAACCCAGCTGATTTTCACGTTCCACCGGCCACCGGCTGACGATCTCCACCACCGGCAGCCGCCTGATCTCCCGTGCGCGGCGTTCGCGGCAGGGAACGACGGTGAGCAACAGGGAGCGGCACACCCGATCTGCTGCTGGCTAATCTTCAGTGTGCGCCATTCGCGGCAAGCCGGCAAGGAGCAGCCGTGCGCGCACGACGAGCGATGTCTTCCATCCTAGGGGCGTCCTCCTCGCGATGGCCGCATGAGGCCCGCGCGCGAGGTCGCGATGTATTCCGTCCTCGCGAGATAGCGATGGCCGCAGGACGCCAGCGCGACGACGCGATGAGGAGGCCCGCGCGCGAGGTCGCCTTGTTTTCGGTCCTCGCAAGCGAGCCATGGCCGTAGGGGCGTCCTCCTCGCGATGGCCGCAGGAGTCCTGTGTCGCGCCAGACCATGAAGCCGCCTGAGGAGAAGGAGATGGAGAAGGAACGTCACAATGGCCGGAGGATGCCCGCGTCGTGCCACACCACGAAGCCGCCGGAGGAGAGGGAGGATATGACGAAGGATCATCGCGATGATTCGTTTTGAAATTTAGATACGCTTCTGTGAGGGACGGAGTCCGTGATTCGTGGGCATTCGTAAAGACAATGACAATCGGTGTATTTTGAAATCCTCCGTAATTATTGGTTCACCGGCCGTACGTGATGGATGGAGGCACGATGGACGGACAGAGCCACGTATAGCTTCTCCGAGATTTTTGCGGCGGCTGGTTTATTTCTTTTTTTTTTTTTTCTGCGAGATGGGGATTCGAACTTGCGGTGTTTCAGGGTGCGACGTCCGCGTGGCGTGAGGTGCTGGGTGAGGAAGAGTGGGAAACCTGACCATACATCTAATTGTAAACCTTAGATCTAGTTTAGAGATGTTTTAGGCACTTCGATTTTGATGAGGGGGATAGCGCCAAAGATTCCATTATAGTAGAGATTTTGTCGCATGTACGGGTGAATGGGAATTGCTTTCCTTTTTTTTTCTCGACTGGACGGTTGGGGGACCTACGTGTGTGGGATCGCAGGTGGCAGGACGATGGTCCCACGGCAGAATGTCGCACAAAATGATGTCCATTCTTTGTTCTTTTTATTTGTGGGAGAGAGAGATATAAAATAGGGATACTTAAATGTTTGTTTCACTGTTCATTAGAACGCGTGTAAGGAAACAAGTATGCATTATAAACACTAGTAATCGGGAGGTCTAACTTCGTTTCAGTGGTACGTGACACAAAAAAAAAACTGAAAAAAAAGAGACTTGAGTGGTCTTATTCGTAGTGATGCAAATATAGACGTAGACATAGCCACATCAAGGGCTAGCAGGGGCGGTCTGGGGAGAGATGAGTGACATCTGGAGGGCTGCACAATGGTGGGACGAGTGGCAGCTGCGCATCCTCGTCCTCGGCAGCCTGGGCTTCCAGTGGTTCCTCGTGCTGGCCACCCCCATGCGTAACTACACCGTCCAGCGCTGGCTCAGAGCATGCATCTGGCTGGCGCACATCTGCCCCGACGTCCTGGCGATCTACACGCTCGCCACCCTCCTCTATCGCCACGTCGCCATGGTCGCCGAAGCAGGAAGCAGCAGCTCCCTGTCCCTGGAGGTCCTGTTGGCACCTCTCCTCCTCGTCCGCCTGGGCGGACGGGAGGAGCTCACCGCCAACAACATGGAGGACATGGCACTCTGGGTCCGGCACGCCGCGGTCCTGGTCACGGTCACCGTGTACGCCTTCACGTGATCACGTCGTTGCCCTACTTCAGCGACAGCAGCAACGGCATTAGGCTGCTGGTATGGGCGGTCCTGCTGCCCATCGCAGCGGTCGTCAGCTCCTGCGAGAAGCCAGCGTCCGCCGGCTGGTGGCCAAGTCGTCGCTGGCGAAAGGAGCGAGGACGGCGAAGACGAAGCACCCTAGCGCAGCGTTTTTTTTACCGGACGGTTTACCGCGGTAAACCGCGGTTACCGAGGTAACCGGGCGGTCCGCCTTCGGTTCGGTCCGGTTCGGACCGCCCAAATTTCAAATTTAAAGTTTGAAAAAAATGCTGAAAAAATTCCTAAAAATAGCTCTTGAATTATGGAAACCAATGGTGTAAAAATTTTTCAAATTTGAGTTCGTTTAATATTTATTTAGACGTTTAGAAGTTTGAAAAAAAGAAAAAAGAAAAAAATACACAAATGGCTACCCGTGAAGGCCCATTAAATCATGGTCGAAAAACATACTAAACACACTCAAATTTGAGTAATTTTGACATCATTGGATTCTACAAATCATGAAGTATTTTTAGGAATTTTTTAGCATTTTTTTAAAAAAAATAAATTTGAATTTTAAAAAACCGCCAAACCGCTCAAACCGGCGGTAAACCGACAAACCGCCGGTAAACCGGAAAACAGGCGGTTTACGGCATAAACCGGACAACTGGGCCTTTCAAATTCAAATTTGAATTGGCGGTTTTTTCCGGTAAACCGGACTAACGCCGGTTTACCGGTTCCGGCCGCCTCCGGTCGGTTCAACGCCACCGGTAAAAAAAACACAGCCCTAGCGGGTGGTGGGAGTGGTGCTTCGCCGGGCAGGGCGACAGGTACAAGTGCTGGAAAGAGCTGCGGCCACGTGGCACCGCAGCGACACTGTCGCAGGGAGACAAAGTCCAGATGGTTCTTTCGGGCCTGTCGCTGTACGCTGCCAAAGCTACGCTGGAGACACAGAAGAAGAAGCCAGATCAGGAGGAGTGTTAGAATATTAGGCAATCTCAATTTTAATTTAATCCAGAAAATTGACATAAACATGATACGCGTGACATCATATATGCTCGTTTAAACTAAGCAGGAACATCGTATACATGACGCTAACCAGCATGGTTTTGACCAAAAACTTAAAAGGATGATGAAGGATGTTATCATACCCAGCGGCAGAGCCGGATGCACCCGAAGGAAACATGGTGTTTGTCGGTGTAGTCGTCCCGCTCGATGCAGTGCCGCAAGCGGCGGCGCGGTTGGGGAAACCCTACGGCGACGGGGCCCGGATTATATGGGCCGGCGGCTCAAGGCCACGGGACGGGTGACGATCCTCGTCGTCCGTGCCCATTCGATGGTCGAGGGGCGTCGGGCTTTGGTGGGGCTCGGCTGGCAGCGAGAGACGGCGCTGGCGCTCCCGCGTCCACCTTCGCGGCCAAGGCACCGGTAGTGGGTGTTAACACCAGAATTTGGTCAGGAATATGACAGGTGGACCCGCAGGGAGCAGAGAGAGCAATTCGGCAAATACATATGCGGTCGGCTAATTTCCGATTGTTCGGCAAATGATAAGCGGTCGGCAACAGCTTCATTTGAAGGCGAAAGAAGGAAAGAGGAAGCTGACCGAGAAAGGGAAGGAGTCGTGATAGTCAAGGACTCCGATTATGGTTAAAGTTAACATATTTGTATCTTTTCAATTTTGTTTAGACGGTTCGTAAGTGCTTAGGACTCGTGTTCTCCCTGTGGTATAAATATAAACCCTCGACCATTGTAATAAGGGTTCACAACCAATTCAATACAACCGGCTACGTGCCACCCTTCGAGTCCTTTAGTCGTGTCGTCGAGTTCTTCGAGAGGGCCAATCGATCCGTCGACCTCCGTAAGTCCCGGCAACCTTGCTATCATGTCTAGTATCGTGCGGCGGATTTAGATTATGATGCAAGTAGTCTCATCCGTTTTGCTTAGTATCGTGCGGCGGATTTAAGCTTAATGATGGGAAGTTTTTGCTTGTGCCTTGTATCGTGCGGCGGATTAAGACATGAGTAAAGATAGTTATCGGCTCTTTTAGATTTGGCATGATCTAATAGATTCATTAAGTTACCACGTGTTGCTTGTTTTATTTAATGTTTAATTATTCGCAACACTCTTTTGCCCAATCTAGATTGATACTCTTTCGGCTTGTTGATCGTTCCTTCATGCTTATTCAATATCGATTAGATCAAGCTCATGTAGCCGAATTAGATCGATCTAGGTTGTTACGTGTTGCGGGTTCATTCATGTTAGATGTAAATAAGCCTTGACAGACCGGGTATCGTGTGGCGATGTGTCTTTGGGTTACTCTAGAGCTAGTCATCCGGTGGACTAGAGATCGGTTTAATCGATAGGTTCCTTTTACATGTTACTTGTTTGTTCCTTCTTCATGGACCCGATTCGGCAATCTTGCCGATATGGTTATACTCACACATGTAGCGAGTACTTATAGATCTCGTTAGGTAATTACGTGCTTTTAGCTCTTTATTGTTAGATTGTATCATGCGGTGGATTGATCTAATAGTAAGGAGTGGCTTAAATTCATAGTGAGTGGTATCATGCGGTGGATTAGCTTGCTTAGGTTTATGCTCGACGGGTTTATGAAGGCTGACGTGCGCGTAGACTAGTTGGAGTAGCCTATGCATGTATTATTTAATAGATTTACATTTATGAGTTATTTATCTTTAGTTATTAGTGCTTGATGATGCTTTAAACCTGAGACATAGTTTGATATGCTTTGATAATTTAATCTTGTTCAAACATGTCTTCATTTACCGTATTCGGCAAATTCATCCTGTTTACATCAGTTATGTTACTTTAGCCGAATGAACTGCAACTGCTGGCGAGATAGCTTCGTAGCTATATGTCGTCGTAAGTGGCTTCGGGCCGTAAAGATGGAACCTGCTGGTCTCATCCAACATGTTCCAGTTTTGATCTTACCGTTTTATCCCTTGTCGATTTTCAGGTCAAATCGACTGGCACGCCACCGGATTCAGACACCCGGGCACCCGATTGAAGCTAGGCTTTCCGGCTTGCTGTGTATGAGACACAGTGCGCCACATTTTGTGTCAACACACTTTTTGGCACGCCCGGTGGGACCACTTCTCAGTTTAGGATGGGATCGGAGATTGACAATAGTCACGTTCTGAACGTGACCATGGACGAACTGCAGCCAGAGCAACGCCAGATGGTGGAGCAGGCAATGGAACAATATCAGCAGAAGTGTTTGATGTCTTTCTCCAAAAACAAGAGTGGCAGAGTGATGGTCAAGCAATCATTGCCACGAGTTCTTCTCGGGTCAGTCCGGCCTGATATTACGACGAAGAGGAGATGCGAGGGGTAGTTCAAGTCATCTACAAAGCCGTGGGAGATACCATGTTGAATCATAACACGCTTTTTGGGCACCTTCCGCAAAATCATGGTTGATACTTTTGGTCCAAAGAGTTGACAAGCGCTTTGAAGAAAAATTTGGAGAGCTTGGTGGACCAGTGTTCTTTAACACTCGAATCTTCAGGGAAGTCACTTGGAGGAGGAGAGATGATCGGCACTAGCAAGGACGGGGCTGCTTATGATGAAAAGGAAAAGCCTCCCGTGACCGAGCAAAAGAAACTCATGGTCAAGTAACTTTTGGTGCAACAACAGCATATACCCGCATCTCGCTACAAGATCTCCCTGGCAAATAGATTGCGAAGAGTATCTATGGAGATGGGTACAATGAATTTACTGATTACAGTGCTCTGAGTGCTTTGCCGAATCCGGGATACAGGAGTGCATCAGGAGTACCTTCTAGGAGACAGGGAGCGCAAGATGCAAATGATGACCTTCTAAGCAGAATGGCCGATATGATGCGTAATCAATTCGGCCTCGAAACCAAAGCATCGACATATGCATACAAATCTCCTTTCCCGAGTGGTACAATAGGGTAGCTCTTCCACCAAGAGTTAAACCACCAACGGATTTGACCAAGTTCTCTCGGGTCGATGACACCAAGACCATTGAGCATATCAAAGATATCCGATGCAACTTGGAGAAGCCGGGCCGATGAAGCTTGGAGGATTAGATATTTTCCTATGTCTCTGACAGGGCCGGCTTTCACATGGTTTGCATCGCAGCCGGCTAATTCCATTGGTACATGGGCAGAATTGGAGCAAAAGTTCCATGCATACTTTTATATAGGAACCAATGAGAAGAAGATGGTTGATCTTTGGGCTATGAGGATGAAGACTACTGAAACACCAATGGAGTATCTTTGTAGATTCAGAGAAGCGAAGAACATGTGCTATTCTCTGACTATTCCCGATGATCAACTCGCACAATTGGTCATTGCGGCATGCCGCCACATATCGTAGACAAGCTATTTGGCATGGAGTTTGAAGACCTTGGACAAACTTGCACAAAAGTTGACAGAATGAGTAATCAAGCCCAAGGGTTCAGAAGAGATGCTCGTTTTCAGAAGAACAGTGCAACTATTGACATGTATCAGGGATTTCTAGAAGAAGCATCTGAATATGAAGATGAAGATGAAGTAGCTGCTGCAGAGTTGAACTGGACAAAAGAGCCTACTTTGGTCAGTCATCGATGGGTGAAGCAGCAAAAAGGATCTTATGATTTTGATGTCAGTAAAGCAGATAAGCTCTTTTTGTATCTGATTCAAGAGGGACGCATCAAGCTGCCGGAAGGACATCCTATGCTGCGCCCTGAAGGGGTAAAGGATAAGAAGTACTGTGGGTTTCATGATACAGTTCTCATCATATCAATGATTGCCGAGTGTTCGAGTAAAGATTCGTAAAGCTATTCAAGATGGACACTTGAGATTTGATGGTAAGATGAAAGTAGACAAAAACCCGTTCCTCGTAAAATGGTCTCTTTCTCTATAAGCATGGTTGATGCCGATGAATCCAAAGAAAAGGGAAAGATGAAGGTTCTCGACTTCCGAAAGAGCCAAGGAGAGTGGTGCTTTGACCCGATCGGCAAGTTACCAAGGAAGAAGTGCAACAAGTACGGTTCGAAATAGCCGAAACGTAGAAGGGTCAAACTTCGATGCGCCTAAGGGAAATTGCCGAATACATGCCGAGCCAAAGCGCAGAGTTACAGACAACACTTGTTAAATAAGTGGCAAAGGGAAAAGAAGATGGAGTATGATGAGGAGCAAGATTACATTGAAGAGGAACGCATTCATGGCGTAGCGTCGAAGATATGAGGCGTAAGTGCGCCAAGAGAACAGAAGAGCACATGAGGGAGCAAGAGCAGTCACATTGAACTGCCTTCTTCGTTCTTGTTGGAATGAAGGCTTGAAGTTGCCTCGTTAAAAACAATTGCCCCGAATGCGGTGATCAATATTCGTAGTATAGGCAATCTCGAGTCAACCGTCCCGTCCATGATAGACTTGGAATAAGGATTCCCGAGGGCGATCGGCGCATAAAAATGAATAATTTTGATGGACATCGAGGAAAAGATTTGCGATCAAGCTTGGGCTCATAGCGATGTTCATAATGCGAGGAAAGCTCATATAGGTGGCAAAAAGGACAATGGTGCCCTCCGGTCTGAAAAGCCAAGAGAAGAGTTCGGTGTTTGAGGAATCAAGAGTGAAGCAGAATTAGCCGAAAAGAAACCAGTGTGGTGTCCTAAGAAAAAGGATGATGGACAGGGGTCCTTCGGCCGATACTAACATGGTGTTCTTTATCCCATTGGAGTTTAGGGCTCCTGAAGATCAAGAAGTTCGGGATGAAGTATACTCGACTTTGATGAAACCGAATGCCGAAACCTCGATGGCTCAACTTGTGTTGACTCGGCAAGCAATCTTTGACAAGCCGCTTAAAAACCGTCATCCGAAACCATTATACCCGAAGGGATATGTCAATGGCAAACCTTTAACCAAGATGCTTGTTGATGGAGGGGCTGCTATCAATATTATGCCCTATGCTACTTTCGAAAGCTTGGTATGACAAGTGAGGATTTGTTGCGAATCGACATGATCCTTAGAGATTTTGGCTGGCAATGCTTCGATACTCGTGGGCAAGTACATGTGGAACTGATGATTGGATCCAAGACTTTGATCACTACTTTCTTTGTCATTGATGGCAAGGGGGCATATAGCATGCTTCTGGGAAGAGATTGGATCCATGCTAATTGCTGTGTACCCTCAACTATGCATCAAATTCTTATTTAGTGGGTAGGAGATGATGTAGAGGTTGTTCAAGCTGATGATTCAGTGAGTGTTGCCACTTCCGAGCTTGCTTATTGGGAATATGATGGACAAGACTGCCTTTCGGGTAAAATATGGAAAGAAGGTCCTGTCAATGTGTTCGACAGAGATCAATGACCCGATCCAAGCAAATGGCTCGACAAAGAACTTTTAATGGGCAATCCAATCGATGGCAACAAAGGCAAACTGGGTCGTGGTTTCATGTCGGCCGACAAGTTAGAAGAGATCGATGTTGGTGATAGCACAAAGTCAAGGCCGATGTATATCAGTGCAAATTTAGACCCAGAATATAAGTTGAAATTAGTAGAGTTGCCGGAAGAGTTTAAAGATTGTTTTGCTTGGGATTACACAAAGATGCCTGGTTTGGATCGATCAATTGTTGAGCATAAGTTGCCTATAAAACCTGGGTTTCGTCCTTCAAACAACCTCCCGGAAAATTTATAAAGAGGAGGTATTGGCCGATGTAAAGAAAGAAGTTGAAAGACTGATTGAAGCAAACTTTATTCGGCCATGCGTGTATGCGAGTGGATTTCAAACATAGTACCCGTATACAAAAAGAATGGAAAGATGAGAGTATGCATAGATTTCGAGAGATCTCAACAAAGCTATTCCCATGGATGGTTACCCAATGCCGGTTGCCGATTTACTAGTGGATGCAAAAAGGCGGGGTATGAAGTTATCGCTTTATGGATGGCAATGTCGGCTATAATCAGATTTTTATGGCAAATGAAGATATTGCAAAGATCGCATTCGATGTCCCGGCCACATTGGGTTATTTGAGTGGATAGTAATGACATTTGGATTGAAGAATGCTGGTGTAACTTATCGAGGGCCATGAATTATATCTTTCATGAGTTGATCGGCAAAATTGTGGAAATTTACATTGATGATGTGGTAGTTAAATCCAGAAACCATGAAGAACATTTAGCCGATTTAAGGAAGACTTTGGAGTGCACAAGGAAACATGGTTTAAAGATGAATCCAAATAAGTGTGCTTTTGGAGTCTCGGCTGGTGAGTTCTTAGGGTTCTTGATCCACAAAGGAGGAATAGAAGTTGGGAAAAAGAGCATGGAAGCAATAGACAAAATTGTGCCCCCAACTAACCTTACAGAGTTGCAATCGTTGCTGGGCAAGATCAATTTCGTGAGAAGATTCATATCCAATTTATCGTAAAGAGTATTGCCTTTCTCTCCATTGTTGAAGCTCAAGAAGGATCGAAAATTTTGTCAGGGTGACATACGACAAAAGGCTTTTGATGAAATCAAGCAATATATGAAGGCACCACCAGTGTTGGTACCTCCACAACTTGAGAAGCCTTTCAAACTGTATGTGGCGGCCGATAGCCTAACAATAGGTCGGCCCTAATGCAAGAGTTTGATGGAAAAGAGAGGGTAATAGCTTACCTTAGCCGAAAACCGCTAGATCCCGAAACAAGGTATTCGGCTATAGAAAAACTCGTTTGTGTGTTTATTACTCATGCACCAAATTTCAGCACTATTTGTTAAATGCCGAATGTGTGGTAATATCTAGTTTTGATGTAATTAAACACATGTTGTCAATGCCGATTTTAAATGGAAGAATCGGCAAATGGGTATTAGCACTGTCAGAATTTAATTTAAAGTATGAGTCGGCAAAAGCAATGAAAGGACAGGTAATTGCCGATTTTATTACTCAACATCGTGATTTATCTGTTGATATGGTGAACATTGCCCCATGGGCATTATTTTTTGATGGATCATCATGTGACAAAGGTGGTGGTGCTGGTATTCTTTTGATATCCCCACGAGGAAAGACATTTGAGTTTGCTTTTTCAATTGAATATCCTGTCACTAACAATCAAGCAGAGTATGAGGCTTTGCTTAGAGGGCTTCTACTTGTTAATAGAAGTGAAAGCCGTTGCTATCGAGATATTTGGTGATTCCGAATTGGTGATCAATCGCCTGACAGGACAATATGAATGCAAAAATGATGTACCGCAAGGGTACCATGAAAAGTGTAGGGAACTTCGAAAAGCTTTTCGTAGTTACTTTGCATCATATACCCGTGAGAGCACAATGGAGAAGCAAATAGATTAGCTCAAGCTGCTTCGGATATCGGGAAAATCATGAAGTATATGCAGCGAAGAAGGTGCTTTCAATTTTGATCGATTAATGATGACCGGAGAAGTGACATTATCAGTTATCCGAAAGACCCATCTCAAAAAGTTTCCGAAGGCTCGTATAAGGCCCTTAAATTCGTACTTCTTGATGATCATTGTACTACAAGTCTATAGATGGAGTGTTGCTCAAGTGCTTGAGTCAAGAAGAGGCTAAGAAGATTATGTTTGAAGTTCATGAAGGAGCTTGTGGTGCACATCAGTCGGCCTACCGAATGAAGTGGATAATTAGAAGGACAGGGTACTTTTGGCCGACTATGTTGGAGGATTGCTTTGAATATTACAAAGGGTGTCGAGATTGTCAGATATTTGGTAATGTTCAAAGAGCACCTGCATCTGCTTTGAACCCAATAATCAAACCATGGCCGTTTAAAGGATGGGGCATAGATTTAATTGGACAGATTAATCCTCCATCCAAGAAAGGACACAAGTTTGTATTATTAGCTACGATTATTTTACCAAGTGGGTTGAAGCTATCCCTTTGAAAACAAATCCGTCGAAAATATGATCAGTTTTGTCAAGGAGCATATAATTCATAGGTTTGGAATCCCACAGACCATTACAACTGATCAGGGGACTCAGTTCACTTCTTCAGAGTTTTGTGACTTTGCCGAAAACATGGGGATAAGGTTATATAATTCTTCTCCTTATTATGCACAAGCCAATGGCCAAGCAGAGGCGTCAAATAAGATCATGATCAAGATTATCCAGAAGAAGATCGATGAGAAGCCAAGGAGATGGCACTTGGTCCTTAATGAAGCATTGTGGGCTTACCGAATGGCTTGCCATGGATCTACACAAGCATCTCCATATGAGTTGGTTTATGGACATAATGCTGTAATGCCTTGGGAGTTGCAATCGGATCAAGGAGAGTTGAGTTGCAAAAGGACTCGACGATAAAGATTATAAGGATTTGATGATGGATGAATTGGAAGATTTGCATTTGATTCGTCTTAAAGCTTTGGAGAACATCGAGAAGAATAAAATGCGTGTTGCCAAGTACTACAACAAGAAAGTTAAAGTTAAGCAATTTGCGAAGGAGAATTGGTTTGGAAAACAATATTGCCAATTGGCACAAAGGACAGGACATTTGGCAAATGGTCACCAAATTGGGAAGGACCTTTTCGGGTTGTCAGTTGTGCGCCTAGTAATGCGTATATATTGAAGACGCTATTTGGAGAAGAACTTACTAGAGCCATCAATGGCGTATACCTTAAGAAGTTTTATCCAAGTATCGAAGTTGGATGTTAATTGTGACTATGACGTAAACGTAGTATAGCCGATTGAATAAAAATCGCCTTCAGAACAAAGGAAAGGAGTTGGAGAAAAAATAGCCGATATTGTTGTATCGCCTCTAGTGCAAAAATAGCCGATATCATGTGTATCGTCTTTAGAACAGAAATAGCCGATGCAGTTGTATCGCCTTTAGCCAAATTTTTTAGGATACAAATGAACAGTTTTATCTATCAGCTGGTAGGTTTATCGGGAGAAGATAAAGGGAATTAAAGAGCTATGCTACAAAATGTCAAGTCATGGAGCAAAGGCCAAGATCTAATCGGCTAAGACGACGTCATGCATTTGGGAAAATTTCGTTCAGGAAGAATGTTGCAGACGAGTTCTAGCTAAGGATTGAAGAAAATTCGCAAGAACAAACACGATTGCTAAAGCGCCATTGCAGTTAAAGATAAGCGAGAGCAAGGAGAAGACCAACATTCTTCATTAAATTTTTATTACAGCCCGCGCCAGCCCTAATACAAGCTACTCCTCTTCCTCGAAGAGCTTGTTGAGGACGGACTCCGGGTTGGTGGCGTTGGCCATGGCGTCGGCGTGGTCATCGTACTCCACCAGAGGCCCTCGATGTCGTCAACCTCATGGGGAAGCCCGCCCGAAGCCGTCGGCATCGGAGCGTAGTCGTCCCCCGGTCCAGACGACATCCCCGCCAGGCCGAGCGCAGTGCCAAGGCGCACGCCGTGGAGGGCAACCTGGTCGATCTGACCAGGCACCGCCTCGAGGCGATCTGCCACGGTCACCCCCTGGGCGTTCACGTGATTGGCCGCCACCGTCGCCGCCAACCTCATGCGGTTGAGCTCATCGGTGAGGTCTGCAAAGACAGAAAACAAGACAGACCAGTGAGCAAACGAATGGAAGAACAGGAATCAAAGTAATATTGGAAGAACGAGTGCGGTGATGGTCTCGGTCATCCGGCGCAGTATCCTCCCATTCCAGTGAGCGATCCCAAACTTCTTGGTTTCTTCACCAAGAAGCTCCGCGCTCGTCCTCTCGCGGCGGTAGGCGTCGGCGTCGTAAGGGGTGTACGCCGGGATCTCTTCGTCGTTCCTATCCCATATAGGGCGGTACGAAGAAGAAGACCCCGATGAGGCCGGCGTGCCGGCGCCGGAGCAGGAGCATGAGCCGGAGCTGGAGCCGGAGCCGGCGCGGGGGCAGGTGCGTCGAACGCCGCGGCCGGCGCCAGAAAACGCCATTGGCCGGTGCTGATCCTCGCCGTTCTACAAACAAGGTGCAATCACAATCGGCTAAATAAGAAAAAGAAACCGCAAATGAGATGGAGAAGTTGTCTCCTTACTGCAGACGGCGGCCACCACGGTTACTTCCCTCCGCCGCATCCGCCGCGGGAGCGAGGAGCGGTAGCGGGAGGAGGAGTGTGAGTGCCGGCCGGCGACTCCGCCTCCGGAAGTTGGCGGCGTAATCGCCGGCGACCCCGGTACCCCCGAAACAAAAATCAAGGAAGTGAATAACCGCAAGGGGCAAGCAAGGCCCAGATCGGGTGAAAAGAAACAAGATCTGTGGCAATTCAACTCGAAGAGATGAAGATTTCTTACCGTCGACGCCGGGCACTGCTTCCCTCCGCCTCGTTCTCAGCCAGGCGCTTGCCGCGATCGCCACCGCTCGCCATTGATGGTGATGGGGTTTTTGGGAGTTGAAGGCGGAGAGGAAGTGGAAGAGATTGGAAATGGCAACTGCTTAAGTTTGGATGTGATGATGGTGGGAGCCGACTGGTCCTATTTATGAATGTTGGGAGCCGTGGCGAGACTACGGGAAAGCCAAGTGACAAGATAGGGTTTTTCGCACCTATGGGCCGATGTTGAGTTGGGCCGAGCCCATCACTACTGGCGATTCAGTTGCCGTGCGTTCGGTCAGCTAAAAAGCTGAAATGGGAACCATTCGGCTAAAAGTATGTACTTGAGCCTACAGCGGTTATGTTCGGCTGATTTGAACAAGTGTGAGTATAGTCATACTCGGGGACGACGAATGATAACACGGAAGCGAGAAGAAAGAGAAAAACAAAATATTAAATCAAAAGGAATAAAATGTTGAAGAAGTATGGTACATTCGGAACATAATATTTACATATGTCATCATACGGGCCGGAGGTTTATACAATCAAATAAGAGTTAATGACATTCGGGCGTCGGTCTTGATTTTGTTGACCTCGTCAAGGGCTCTCTTGTCTTCAACTTCGAATTTTGGATCTCAGCGATCTTCTTGATTTGCTTGGTCTCTCGACAAGAGAGCTTATTTTGGACTTAGCCGAATCAAGAGGTGGCGAGTAGCAAGTTTGGCCTCATGAGATTGAATGTTGGCATCCAATTGAGCCAACTCGAGCCGCGCTTGATCCTCTCATCTCTCATGCTCTGCACTTACGGCTCCAAGGTATTCCAAGATTTTTTGGCGACTTGAATTCGAGTAGAGCTCCTTAACTTGCTGTTCTCTCGGTTGCCTTGTCGGTTTCCAAAACAGCCTTGTCGATGTATTCTTGTATGCTCTCTTGACGACAAAGAAAGTGGTCATCAAGATGGGACAAGGCGTTTATGGCATCCTTAAGATCAGAAGGGAGCTCTTGGCCAATTGGCTCTGCTATTTCCCTTATCTTGTCAGATTCTCGAGTCAAGTCAACAATGTCCTTCTCTAAGAATGAGATTATGTCCCTCAATTTAGCCTGACTCTCTGATGATAATTGCCGATTAGAGGAGACTTCATCATCATTGGCAAATTCTTCAGCAATGAGGGAAAAGCTGGCCTGTTGAAGAGTAGTACCCTGATAATGAGAAGGAGGATGTATTAGCCGAATGATTTAATTCAAATAGGGAATGACTGAGAAAGATCAAGATAGTACCTCTTCGGCAAAAACTTGATCAATAGCTTCCCGAGTAGCATCAAGACTTTGGGTGACCCGATACATTCTTGCCGCTTCATGGATAGCGGTGTCATGACTCGTTGATATATCTTGAATTGCCGAAGGTGTTGAATCTGCACGTCTCGAAGAAGAGTTTTTTCTGTTGCTTCTCCTGGCTGATGAAGAGGAATGTTTGTTTCTGCTTCTCTTTGTTCATTAACCTGATGAGAAGGAATTTCTTCTGCTACTTCTCCCTGTTCATCTGCTTGGTCATCTGCCTGGTGAGGAGAAGTTTCTTCTGCTGTTCCTCCTTGATTATCTGGGTCAAACATAAGTAAGATTGGTGTGTGGACAAAAGGATGAGAATAACAAGTGCAAATGCATACCAAGATTGCTAATAGGCTCATTGGCGTTTACTTGGCCAAAAGAGAGGCTCCAGGAGAGTTTTCCAAGATCACTACCCCGCCAGACTTTGAGGGTTGGCCTGTACCTGTTGAAAGAGGGTGATGAATACGAACATATTTGCAGATTGTGAATAATGAATCAGAAGCATTCATACCTGAGGAGATGGCTTAACCTTCTTTGATCTTGTTTTCTTGGGGATGGCAGTGTCCTTGATGGGGGAGGAAGGAGTTTTTCTTTTAAGGTCCTTCAGGAGCACTGTGTCATCAGCAGGTGTTTTGTTAAAAACTGCCAAACTTGGAGCATTATGCCCTAGAGCGATTAGGGCCAAAGTTGCCGGTATTGAACCTCTCGGGGGCTTGGAGGGGTATTGTCCGTTCAAAAAGATGTTTAGATGCAAGAATGAGACATAGAATGAAAGGTAGCTATAAGAGTGTACCTCATCATCAGAAGTGAATGAGGGCATTAGAACTTGGCATAGAGGATGGACTTGTGCTCTAAAAATGTGAGAGTGCCATTCTTGCCACCAAAGAAAGAAGGAGGGATGAGCAGCTTCAATTATCACCAGAGGATTAGGTTCATATACCGGAAGCTTGCATCCAAGATTAAAGACTTTGTTGGCCTCGAATGTTTAGCAATGATTCCCCGGGTCCGATGATGCTTGAAAAGTATGGCCTTGGGGGCAATTGACCAAGTCCAAGCTGCCCGGCAACCATGTTTGGGTTGTAAAATTCATAAGTTGAACTTATCGCCGGCCATGATGAAATTCTGCTGGTAGAGCACAGGCCCGATGAAAGAATTAAAAATATCCCCGGAATCATCATCTATGCAGCCCAGCTCATAGCTAAATCTACAGGGGAGAGTTAAATTTTCATTCTCTCCGTAGGGAAACCGGACATGGTTGAATCCCTTGTAGAAGATCTTAAAAAGGTGGCCGAGGTCTAGATCAATGACAATGGAAGATGCAGCTTCCCCATATGTCTGATAGGATTTATATCTGGGATCCTCACCTTCAGCATAGTTGATTGAAGGAAAATTCAGGTTGTGAAGGTCAACCGAAACTATCTCGATGCATATACGGTTGTAGCCACATTTGAACAAGCCACCACGGGCCATTGACACGGGGAGATTTCA
This sequence comes from Themeda triandra, assembly GCA_018135685.1. Lineage (NCBI taxonomy): Eukaryota > Viridiplantae > Streptophyta > Magnoliopsida > Poales > Poaceae > Themeda > Themeda triandra. Next base: position 281,581 of record JAENPR010000638.1, on the reverse strand, counting down.
CCCCGGCCACGCATTTGGACAATGTCCCCGGTGCATCATGTGGTAAACCTCCCAAAAGATATTTACCCAAAGGAATCAGCTTTGCCTCGCAGCTAGTTCTTCAGCCATCACTATGTGATTCGAGTGGGCTCATTGGACTTGCCACGTAAAATGAACCCGCACAGACACATGTTCATGAAAGCTCTATACTCTTTGTCGATACGGTGCCGCTGAAGCATAGGTCTCGAATGTACTTGGCCCAACCTCCTCCCGGTTTGACCGACTTCGAGTCTTGGTACCTTTGAACTTGAAAGGATATGTTGGCTTGGTAATATTCAAGCCAGTCATCATGAAAATGTCTGATAGAGTAATTGACATTGGGCCATGACCAAAGATAAATGTGTTGATAGCATCAGACCAGAAGTGAGAGGCGGCTATCAGAAGAGAATCATTTCTTGGCATTTCGGCTAAGGAAAGTTCCAAGCGTGTTGAATATCTTGTGATTCCCGTAAATCACTATTTCTAGACAAGATCCTACGGTACCAATCGCGCCATCCCGTGATTGAAGGGAGGGGCCATGTTTTGAAGGTATTCGACCATCTGTTTGGGGGAGCAATCCTAGATTTGAAAGGGATCCTCAGAGTTTCTTTTTCGATAAATTCCCTCGGATTGGGGTCTCCCCGCGGACCAAGAAAGAATGATCCAGGACACGCAAGATTGGAGATCAAGATCTCATTCTTCATTTCCTTTAGAAGAAATTGAAGCGAACGGATCAAAAAGTGCATCTGGGTGCTGATTTAAGAAAGTTGCCGAATAGGTAAAGCAAGTAGGGTTACCTCCAAGAGCTCCTCTTGAGTTCCCGTCACCATGATGGAGCTGATTGAGATTCTGTCGCCATTAAGCGAAGCTCGATCTCGTGTGGCGGCCGCGGTGGCGCATCTTGACCTAGGAGAAAGGCGCTTATGGTCAATTTCGAAATAAAAACCTTTTATCTCGAAATTGAGGGGGCATGTGTTAACACCGGGAATTTGGTCGGAATATGACAAAGGGACCCGCAGGGAGCAGAGAGAGCAATTCGGCAAATACATATGCGGTCGGCTAATTTCCGATTGTTCGGCAAATGATCAAGCGGTCGGCAACGGCTTCATTTGAAGGTGAAAGAAGGAAAGAGGAAGCTGACCAGAAAAAGAAGGAGTCGTGATAGTCAAGGACTCCGATTATGGTTAAAGTTAACATATTTGTATCTTTCCAATTTTGTTTAGACAGTTCGTAAGTGCTTAGGACTCATGTTCTGTCCAGGGTATAAATATAAACCCTCGACCATTGTAATAAGGGTTCACAACTAATTCAATACAACCGGCTACGTGCCACCCTTCGAGTCCTTTAGTCGTGTCGTCGAGTTCTTCGAGAGGGCCAATCGATCCGTCGACCTCCGTAAGTCCCGCAACCTTGCTATCATGTCTAGTATCATGCGGCGGATTTAGATTATGATGCAAGTAGTCTCATCCGTTTTGCTTAGTATCGTGCGGCGGATTTAAGCTTAATGATGGGAAGTTTTTGCTTGTGCCTTGTATCGTGCGGCGGATTAAGACATGAGTAAAGATAGTTATCGGCTCTTTTAGATTTGGCATGATCTAATAGATTCATTAAGTTACCACGTGTTGCTTGTTTTATTTAATGTTTAATTATTCACAACACTCTTTTGCCCAATCTAGATTGATACTCTTTCGGCTTGTTGATCGTTCCCTTCATGCTTATTCAATATCGATTAGATCAAGCTCATGTAGCCGAATTAGATCGATCTAGGTTGTTACGTGTTGCGGGTTCATTCATGTTAGATGTAAATAAGCCTTGACAGGACCGGGTATCGTGCGGCAGATGCAGGTCTTTGGGTTACTCTAGAGCTAGTCATCCGGTGGACTAGAGATCGGTTTAATCTGATAGGTTCCTTTTACATGTTACTTGTTTGTTCCTTCTTCATGGACCCCGATTCGGCAATCTTGCCGATATGGTTATACTCACACATGTAGCGAGTACTTATAGATCTGTTAGTTAATTACGTGCTTTTAGCTCTTTATTGTTAGATTGTATCATGCGGTGGATTGATCTAATAGTAAGGAGTGGCTTAAATTCATAGTGAGTGGTATCATGCGGTGGATTAGCTTGCTTAGGTTTATGCTCAACGGGTTTATGAAGGCTAGACGTGCGGCAGACTAGTTGGTGTAGCCTATGCATGTGTTATTTAATAGATTTACATTTATGAGTTATTTATCTTTAGTTATTAGTGCTTGATGATGCTTTAAACCTGAGACATAGTTTGATATGCTTTGATAATTTAATCTTGTTCAAACATGTCTTCATTTACCGTATTCGGCAAATTCATCCTGTTTACATCAGTTATGTTACTTTAGCCGAATGAACTGCAATCTGTTGGCAGATAGCTTCTGTAGCTATATGTCGTCGTAAGCGGATTAAGACATGAGTAAAGATAGTTATCGGCTCTTTTAGATTTGGCATGATCTAATAGATTCATTAAGTTACCACGTGTTGCTTGTTTTATTTAATGTTTAATTATTCGCAACACTCTTTTGCCCAATCTAGATTGATACTCTTTTGGCTTGTTGATCGTTCCCTTCATGCTTATTCAATATCGATTAGATCAAGCTCATGTAGCCGAATTAGATCAATCTAGGTTGTTACGTGTTGCGGGTTCATTCATGTTAGATGTAAATAAGCCTTGACAGGACCGGGTATCGTGCGGCAGATGCAGGTCTTTGGGTTACTCTAGAGCTAGTCATCCGGTGGACTAGAGATCGGTTTAATCTGATAGGTTCCTTTTACATGTTACTTGTTTGTTCCTTCTTCATGGACCCCGATTCGGCAATCTTGCCGATATGGTTATACTCACACATGTAGCGAGTACTTATAGATCTGTTAGGTAATTACGTGCTTTTAGCTCTTTATTGTTAGATTGTATCATGCGGTGGATTGATCTAATAGTAAGGAGTGGCTTAAATTCATAGTGAGTGGTATCATGCGGTGGATTAGCTTGCTTAGGTTTATGCTCGACGGGTTTATGAAGGCTAGACGTGCGGCAGACTAGTTGGAGTAGCCTATGCATGTGTTATTTAATAGATTTACATTTATGAGTTATTTATCTTTAGTTATTAGTGCTTGATGATGCTTTAAACCCGAGACATAGTTTGATATGCTTTGATAATTTAATCTTGTTCAAACATGTCTTCATTTACCGTATTCGGCAAATTCATCCCGTTTACATCGGTTATGTTACTTTAGCCGAATGAACCGCAATGTCTGTTGGCGAGATAGCTTCCGTAGCTATATGTCGTCGTAAGTGGCTTCGGGCCGTAAAGATGGAACTGCCCGTCTCATCCAAGCATGTTCCGGTTTTTGATCTTACCGTTTTATCCCTTGTCGATTTTCGGTCAAATCGATCGGCACGCCACGGATTCGAGACACCGGGCACCCGATTGAAGCTAGGCTTTCCGGCTTGCTGTGTGTGAGACACAGTGCGCCACATTTTGTGTCAACAGTGGGGGACAGCAGGGATGGTGTCAGGGCGCGGCCGTTGCGCGCGGGAGAGCAAATTGCCCACGGCGCGGTGCGCTCTGACACGCTTGTCAGCTCCAGCCGCTCCGCGTCGACGTGGACGCACCAGGGCCTTGCTTTCAAATGCCGGGAATCCGAGGCGGGGGCAATGGGAGCGGCGGTGGCGATTTCTCCCGCTCAGGCGAAAAGTAGAGAGGGGAGCGGTTGGGGGCTATGACGTGTGGGGGCCAGCGCGGGGTCGGGTCGTCAGTGGCCGCGGCGCGGCTGGCTTTGTCCTCATGCGCGAAGGCCGAGTGGGCCGGCGGGGTTGAGCTGGCCGCGTTGGGCCGGCGAGGAATAGAGGAGAGCAAAGTGGGCCGGTAGCTGAGTTGGGTCGGTGGCTTGTTCGTTTTAGGAAAAAGAAAAAGAGGAGTAGCCGGGCCGGCTGGTAGCGAAGAAGAAAAAAAAAAAGCCACGGGTGGCCGAGTCAGGGCTGCGGCGGAGAAAAGAAAAGGGAAGGAGGAAAGAGTAAGGCCGAGTGGGCCGGTTGCTTGGTCACGGGCCAAAAAGGTTTAGCAAGTGTTTTTCCTTTTTCTTTTCTCGTTTTCATTTCTTTGCTAATTGTTTTATCCATTGTTACCTAAGTGATAATGCATGGTGGACATAATAGGTCTTAGGCTTAATTGGGATATGGTTCCCATAACATAATATATATAATCTGTATACATGTGTTGATTTAGTTAAACAATACAAAAGAACCAAATAAACTCCAAATCACACTATGAATTATAAAGTAATTAACTTGAATAAAAGCTAAGTGTTGAAATAACATGATGATGAGACATGATGTAATGCAACTAATTGGGCTAACAGGGTAGGGTTGTGGGGTGTAAACTACATGGCACAACATCACATAGGATTTTTGGCAAAAAATTTTGTAGCTGGATTTTTGGGTTGTTACAGTCCTACCCCCTTACGGGAATCTCATCCCCGAGATTTAAAGTGTAACGTACCCATCGAAGAGGTAGGGGTATATGGCACGAAGTTCTGACTCCTTCTCCCAGGTAGCTTCTCTCTCTGTGTGGTTGCTCCACTGAACCTTGCACATAGGAATTGAATGGCTTCTAGTTTCTTTGGTGTCCCATCCCAGAATCTTGATCGGGTGTTCTTTGTATTCAAGTGAGTTACGCACATCTAGCACATCGGTGGTGACTTGTTGTTGCTCCGCGGCTTCGGACACTTGCGTAGCTGTGACACATGAAAGACGGGGTGCACCCCCAGCAACTCTGGTGGTAGTTCAAGCCTGTATGCTAGCTTCCCAATTCTCTCAACGATCGGGTAGGGACCTATGTACCTTGGAGCAAGCTTTCCCTTCACATGGAACCTGACAGTACCTCGGAGCGGGGACACTTTGAGATAGACAGAATCCCCAACTGCGAACTCAAGGTCTCTACGCCTTTTGTCAACATAGCTCTTCTGTCGGCTCTGAGCGGCTTTCAGATTCTCTCTGACTTGAGCAATGCCTTCTTCAGCTTCTTTGATCTTGTCTACACCGTGAAAGGCTCTTTCACCAGGTTCCGACCACATGAGCGGGGTGTTGCAAGGTCTCCCATACAAAGCTTCAAATGGTGGCATCTTAATGCTGGCTTGGCAGCTATTGTTGTAGGAAAACTCTGCATGTGGAAGGCTCTTCTCCCAATGAGTCCCATATTTCAGGACACAGGCTCGAAGCATATCTTCTAGAATTTGATTCACTCTTTCTGTCTGCCCATCGGTCTGAGGATGGTAAGCTGTACTGTAATCAAGCTTAGTCCCAATGGATCTATGCATCTGTTGCCAGAAGCGGGACATGAACAAGGATCCACGATCAGATACGATGCTTTTAGGGGCATCGTGTAGTCGGAGGATTTCCTTGATGTATAGGTCAGCTAACTATTCAGCTCGTATTTCTTCTTTGACAGGCAAGAAATGAGCGACTTTAGTCAAACGATCAACTATTACCAAAATAGAATTATTTCCACGTGGGGAGCGAGGCAATCCCACAATGAAATCCATGGATATGCTTTCCCACTTCCATTCAGGAACATCAAGGGGCTTTAGCAATCCAGCGGGTCTTTTATGTTCGGCCTTGACTCTGTTGCAGATGTCACATCGGGCCACATGTCCCACAATTTCCGCTTTCATGTTCTTCCACCAAAAATGCTTCTTGAGATCTTGATACATCTTCACACCACCGGGTGAATGCAATATTTGGAATCATGTGCTTCGATAAGATCTCCTCTCGCGAGCTAGATTGGAGGGCACACAAATTCCGTCATTGAACCGAGATGGTTCCACGTTCATCTTCTCTCGAATTCGGGGCTATATCCCGGCTCCATCAGCCACGTATGTACTCCATCTCCTCACGGTCTTTCGAGCTTCACGGATACGATCGGTGAGATTGTACTGAACACGGAGCTCGTTCAGCAGACCATGAGGTAGTATTTCTAGCTGGAAGTCTTCCAACTCCTGCTTAAGCTCAGGAGGCACGGATTCTGTGATTAGAGTGTGACAATAACTCTTGCGGCTAAGAGCATTGGCGACTACATTGGCCTTCCCCCCTTGATGATAGTGTATCTCCGAGTCATAGTCTTTGATGAGCTCTAACCATCGACGCCTCATGTTCGGGTTTTCTTGAGTGAAGAAGTACTTCGACTTTTGTGATCGGTATAGATATCACACTTGTTGCCAATCAAGTAATGCCTCCAGATCTTCAAAGCATGTACAATAGCAGCTAGCTCGAGATCATGAGTAGGATAACGTTGCCCGTGTTCTTTTAGCTGGCGGGAGGCATAAGCAATGACCTTCCCGTTTTGCATCAACACGCAACCGAGTCCTTGACGAGAGGCATCGCAATAGACTACAAAGTCTTTGCTGATATCTGGCAATGCTAGCACCGGAGTGGTGGTAAGCTTCTCTTTCAAGGATTGAAAACTCTGTTCGCACTCGGGCGTACACTCAAATTCCTTGGTCTTCTTCAAGAGGTTGGTCATAGGGCGAGCTATCTTTGAGAAGTTCTCGATGAATCGACGATAATATCCAGCCAATCCCAAGAAACTTCTGACATCGGTCACAGAACGGGGTTGCTCCCATTCTTTCACGGCTTCAATCTTGGCGGGGTCTACAGCAACTCCTTCTGCTGAAAGTACATGACCCAGAAAAGCAACTTCTTCAAGCCAGAATTCACATTTGCTGAACTTAGCATATAGCTGATGTTGACTCAGCCGTTCGAGCACTGTTCTCAGATGTTCTTCATGCTCTTCAGCAGTGGCAGAGTAGATGAGGATATCATCAATGAATACCACCACAAACTTGTCGAGCACATCCATGAACACCTTATTCATCATGTTCATGAAGTAGGCTGGAGCATTCGTGAGTCCGAAGGACACCACAGTGTACTCGTATTGGCCATATCTGGTAACAAAGGCAGTCTTAGGAATGTCTTCCTCATGGATCTTCATCTGGTGATAGCCTGATCTGAGATCAATCTTGGAGAAGTACTTGGCACCTCGCAACTAATCTAGCAAATCATCTATCCTTGGCAGGGGATATTTGTTCTTGATGGTGACGCCATTCAGATTACGATAATCGATGCACATCCTCATCGAGCCATCTTTCTTCTTCACAAACAAGACAGGAGATCCCCAGGGTGAAGCACTGGGTCAAATGTAACCTTTCTCAGAAAGCTCCTTCAACTGCTTCTTAAGCTCTTCTAGCTCGTCAACTGACATGCGGTAGGGTCGCTTAGCAATGGGACCCGTACCAGGCAGAAGATCGATGACGAACTCCACATCACGATCAAGGGGCATTCTTGGTAACTCCTCAGGGAATACATCAGCATAGTCTCTCACCATAGGTACATCATCTATTGTCTTGGTTTCGGTATTGGCTTCGGATTTGGTTGCTAAGGCACACAGCAGGTTGGCTAATTGTTTTGTCTGGGGTAAGCATCTAACAGCTTGGCCACTAGGATGGGTTATGTGTACGTATCTGGGTGAGCAGGATATGAGTCCATGGTGTTTGGTTAACCAATCCATCCCTAGGATAACATCTAAGCTTGGAGAGGGTAGTAAGGTGAGGTTGGCTATGGTAAGTTTCACTCCCTTACATAGGTGGGTACACTTGAGTTCTCCTAGAGGTGAGCTGGTAGTGACAGGTTCTCTACGGGGAGTAACTGGTATGTTATGCTCTCTAGCAAACTTAGCTGATATGTAAGAACAAGTAGCTCTAGAATCAAAAAGAACGGAAGCTTTTGCACCATGTACTAAAAACATACCGTACACCACGTCTGGGGCAGCCTAAGCATCCTCTGCTGTCAGGTGAGTGAGACGACCACGCGGGGCAGGAGCGCGGTACTGAGTGTTCTGAGTTCCTGGAGTAGCAGTCTTCTGAGGACAGTCCATGACCTTGTGACCCGGCTGTCCGCAACCAAAGCAAGTAGGGCCCATACCGCCTGCTGGGGTTGATGCGGGAGCCCTCCAATTGCTGTTGTTCGGCGTGGGACGGCCAGGCGCAGAGCGGTTCCCCGCGGGGCGGTTCACCACTGGGTTGTTCTGGCGAGGGTAGTTGTTGATGTAGTTACCCCCACTATGGCCAGCTGCAGGCATGAAGTTCTGAGCATTGCGATAGCGGCCTTGCACAGGAGCCTCTTTGCGGCACTTCTGAGAGTTGGGAGCTGTTGACGGTCGTTAAGTATCAATTTTATACCGTCAACGCAGCAAGAGAAAGGACTAATATGAGTTCACCTATTAGATATAGGGGTTACACTGACAGAATTCCACGAGTTTTGGTGATTGTCTATTTCTCGCGGGGGTTATCGAAAGAGAACCAAAGGAGGCCCACATGTCATGATTACATAGAGATAAAGACCGAACGGGTGAAAAAGTATAATCTAGAAGACTCCAGAAGGTGACCCCTGAAGGCTGGGCCCCACCTGGCAGCCTCCGGGGTCGGCCGCCCAGGGGGAGTCGGCCGACTCCCCCCTCGACCAATCACGTCGAGTCTCGCGGATCCCGCCTCCACCGCCTTTGAGGATGAATAATTATTGTCCATTTAGGTCGGTTTGATCCGAGGGCCGTGGTTCATCCTAGGGGGCTATATATTCGAGCCCCTGGCCCCTGGGTAAAACCCTAATTCATTCTCTCTTCATTCATCTGAGAGGATTCAGAGAAGCTAGAGCCACCATCTCAATTAGAGCTCCATAGTTTAGTAGCATAGCTACATAGGAATAGATCTAGAGGGAATCAAGCCTAGCTTGGAGTCCGGATCTGTCGGAGTTCTTGGTAATTCCCCTCTACATTCTTGTAATATTCATCATTGTTCGTGATACTATGAGTAGTACTTTATTCTATTCTATTATATCGACTTGACTTTGCTCTATTTGATTATGTTCTCAATTATATTGTTCTTAGTCTACTTTGATTATATGTTTAGCATAGTTGGACTAGAATTATGTTTATGCATAGGATCGTATAGCGCTTGCTCATTAGATCGATGGGTGAGTGGTAAATATTGTGTAGGCATGGTGCCTAGACCGTATTTATCTCGCGATTGCACCCTATATTCCGGATCGTGAGGTAGATCGCCGGAGTGACAGTCCCGTTGAGTCCTTTGTAGCCCTTCTCCCGAGTATAGGTCTAGCAGAACAAACCTATTATATTGAAGTCATTGCTATGTCTCTTGTCTTCTCTCGGTAATATCACTATGCATAGATGTAACCTTTTCCCGCCATGATTGCTAGATGTTCTTGCACTAATCATTGTATGCTTTGACTTTATAGTTAGAATAACATAGGATTATACCCTAGATCGTCCTAGTCTATGCTAGTGTTATAAACTTAGAGAGCTAAGTTGAGATGCTTACTATCATTTTATATGGCTAAATACTCTCTTTTATCTTATGTCAATTATCATTCATTTCTATATTTTATGTGACACTTACCCTGTATGAGAGGATAGATACAGACAAGGTTAAGCTCTCCATTATCGCATGTGCAATGCTCATGTCTCATTATCATGTGCATTCCCTTCCCAGTGGTAAATTATAAATAACGATACCTGGATTACTTCCGGTTAAAATGCTACATCAGTATTATCTGTGCGCTTGCGGATCCCATATTTATTCCTAGAAGAAGTTGCATTTATTAGTATCAGCATTTTTGGCGCCATGTTGGGGATGACAATCGAACACTAAGTGGCGTTACAAATGTCAACAATATGGAAGAACCAAATGCACTCAAACATAGCTTCAAATTGTCGTGCTCGATTTACTGGAAATTTTGGTACCTTGTTTGTATTTTTCGGAGCTACGATGAATTAGTTATGAATTTCTGAAGCTGAAAACATATTAAGAAAAGATGAAACAGGGATTAAATCAGGGGCTGACACGTGGCATCACAGGGGGCCCGCCGCGTGTCGCACAGAGGGGCGGCTGACTAGACAGAATCTGCTGACGTGGCGCTGACTGGACGATGACGTGGCTACTGACGTCAGCATGACAGGTGGGACCTGCTGACGTCACTGCTGACGTCAGCGTTGACCAAGTCAACAACCCAATGGGCCGGTAATGGCCGTAACTGGGCCGCTAATGGGCCGATGGGCCAGACTGGGCCAGGCCGGGCCCAACACGTGGCAACACCACAGTTCGCCACGTCACTCGGCTGGATCTGGACCGGGCTTGGTGTACGGGTGCGGTTCACGGTGGACAGACGACAGTGGGGTCCACCGCCAGCGTCTCGGTCCACCAAGACTGGGTTCGCGGGGTTAGCATGGGTGATACTGGTCCACGGCTTCCTGGCGCACGGTGGACTGGCGCACGCGGACCCACCGACAGGGCTCGGTCCACATGGACCGTGTCCAGCAATCATGCACTAGCGCCCCGTTCTCATCCCCATCTTCATCCCACGCCGGCGCGCGACCGAGGCACGGCCGGCGGCGGCACGGTGGGGCGTTCCGGCGACCTGGCGGCCCATGAGCCGTGCCGGCGAGCGCAAGGGCTCCGCGGCGGCATGGCGGGCATGGCGAGTTCCCAGCACGGCGGTCGCAGGGGCGAGTCACGGCTCCGCCGTACCGACGGCGGCTCGACGATGACGGCGCACCGTGGCAGCAAGCAAGAGCACGTGCCAGATACAATTGGAGGCGTAGGTCTTTGATTGGTACCCCAAGGATTGCGTTCGGCTCGTTAAGGATGAACAAGTCGCTCGACGACATGCGGCGCGCGGTGGCGGCACACGGCGGCGCACGGCGAGCATGGCGGCGCGCGGCGAGGCTCCAAGACGGGCTTCACGGTGTCATCTTTGCCATCCGATGGTGCTGCGGCGTGCAGCGGGCCGCGGCGCGGCTCGACGGCACAACCTCGACACGCGAGGTGGCCGGAGCCGGCCGGCGCGAAGGGCGCCACGGTGGCGCTCCCAGAGCGTCCCGTGCGGCCTCCACCTCCAGTGGCGAGGTCAGGGCGGGTCCTCCCGGGGGTGTCTCGCACCGGCGACGTGCGCATGGGATGTGCCCCGTCGTGGCGGACGTGGTCCCGGGGTCCAAGGCTCAAGGAGCCTCTCCGTAAGGCCAGGATCGGTGGTGCTCTGCGGCGGCATGGCCGCGGCATCGCCCATGGCGGTCCGGTCTGTCGGCGTGTGGTGGCGCCGGCTCTCCAGTGGCTCGGGTTGGTCTGTGTGTGCGTGCGTGTGTCCCATCGGCCGGCAGCGGCCTTGGTCTACGCGCCGAAGCGCCATGACCCGAGTAGCAGGGGCAAGGCTGGAAAAGGGGACGGCGGTGCTCACCGGCGAGGTAGGGGACGTCGGGGTTCAGCTTGGTGTCGCGGTGGTAGTGGTACGGCTCGCGGATCTCCTTACTGCTCCCCTTGACGCTCCGGGTACAGCGGCAGCAGCTTCTCGGCGGGCCTCCTCCTCCCGACAAGTCCTCCTCCGACGGCGGCGGCGACGGCTTCTTCTCCCGGCGGCGGCGTCCCTCCCCGCCTCCTTCTTCTCCTCACTTCTTCTTCCTTCTTCCCTTCCAGCGGTTCGATGGTGTGGTTTGGGTGAAGCCGCAAGTGGCGGCGCGATTGGGGAAACCCTACGGCGACGGGGCCCGGATTATATAGGCCAGCGGCTCAAGGCCACGGGACGGGTGACGATCCTCGTCGTCCGTGCCCATCCAATGGTCGAGGGGCGTCGGGCTTTGGTGGGGCTCGGCTGGCAGCGAGAGATGGCACTGGCGCTCCCGCGTCCACCTTCGCGGCCAAGGTACCGGTAGTGGGGGACAGCAGGGATGGTGTTAGGGCGCGGCCGTTGCGCGCGGGAGAGCAAATTTCCCACGGCGCGGTGCGCTCTGACACGCTTGTCGGCTCCAGCCGCTCCGCGTCGACGTGGACGCACCAGGGCCTTGCTTTCAAATCCCGGGAATCCAAGGCGGGGGCAATGGGCGCGGCGGCGGAGATTTCTCCCACTCGTGCGGTGCGCAGAGGGGGAGCGGTTGGGGGGCTATGACGTGTGGGGGCCAGCGCGGGGTCGGGTCGTCGGTGGCCGCGGCGCGGGCCGGGGTTTTATCCTCATGCGCGAAGGCCGAGTGGGCCGGCGGGGTTGAGCGCCGCGTTGGGCCGGCGAGGAATAGAGGAGAGCAAAGTGGGCCGGTAGCTGAGTTGGGCCGGTGGCTTGTTCGTTTTAGGAAAAAGAAAAAGAGGAGTAGCCGGGCCAGCCTGGTGTTGACGGTTGTTAATGATCAATTTTATATGTCAATCGAGAGAGAAAGAGGGGTATAATTTGTTCACCACCATAGACTTAGGGTTTAAACTGACAAATTCCACAAGTTTTGGTGAATATGTGTTTTCGCAGGGGATTATCAAGAAAAACATCCAAGGAGGCCCACATGTCATGATTACATAGAGAGAAAGACCGAACGGGTAAAATTGTATACTCTAGAAGACTCCAGAAGGCGAACCCCGAAGCGGAGACCCACTGGGAGTGGTGGGTCGGGCCGACTCCTTGGGTCGGCCGACGGCCACCTCCACCAATCGTGGAGGCTCGCGGATCCCGCCTCCACCGACCTTGAGGAGCAATAATTATCGTCCGTTTAGGTCGGTTTGATCCGATGGCCGTGGTGCATCCTAGGGGGCTATATATTCGAGCCCCCGGCCCCCGGCCGAAACCCTAATTCATTCTAGAATTCATTATTCGTAGGTAGCCATCGGCAAAGCCGTGGTTTAGAGAGAGATCTCCACCGAGAATTAGAATAGCTACTCTAGATCTTCAAGTTCTACATAGGTTTAGACTAGATAGAGGAAGAATCGGGCGCCGTGCTCGGAATTCCGGATCTTCATCATCGAATTGGTATTATCTTGTATCTATTCTTGTGACTTTATTCTAAATATCATTATGTTTCTATTTATTATGTTCCTAGTTTATTCTAGTTCTACATTTGATATGGTTATGATTGGTAATAAGTTTATGTATATGTTTGCAAAGCGCTTAGCTCTCTTCCCCGGGGTTAGGTGGTAGATTTCATGTAAGCATGGTGCTTAGATGCCGTTTACCTGCGCAAATGCACCCTATTGGCCGGGTCGTGTGGTAGATCGCGGAAGTGACAGCCTGTTGAGTCCTCTCGTATTCCATCCCCGTTGGTAGGTCTAGCGGAACCAAAGTTGCGTAGTAAGTCCCGCTATGTCTTGGCTTGTTATAGCAATGATCCTTATACATAGATGAAGAGTCTTTTGTGCTTTGTATATGATAGTGTAGAGTTGGAGTAGATGAATGACTTAGTAGATTAGAACCTACATAGGATTTATATTTCTTGCACTAATCGATGTCAACCTACCTTTGTGAGTAGTCTATATCTAATCTCTCGTGTGATTTATACCCCGAGCTTATTATTTTATATTCCCTTATTTATCATGGTTTACCCCTCGCCAAAGTATGTGACTGTGTAATCAATCACTCATAAGTAGTCATGTTTAGCAAGTTCATCTCATTGTTTAAGTCCTTAGTTCTTTCCTTTGAGCTAAATATAAATAACGATACCGGAATACTTCCCTGTAAAATGCTACGATGGTGTATTATCTCGTTCGCTTATGGATCCCATATTTTTCTTGATTAGAGGAGCAGCTTTCTATACCAACACTTCGGCGCCATGCTAGGGATGACAACTTAGCGTGAGTGGTGTTAGAGGTGTCAACAAGCATTTTTGGCGCCGCTGCCGGGGAGGGAATAAACTTTTAGAGAAAAATTGCTTAAGCGATACTTAGAAAATGAGTGATTGTCACTAGTCACCTCTACTTTGGCGAGTTCACCCCGTTGTTTTTCTTTGTCTATATTTTATACAGGTATTAGCGGATTGAATCGATTCATTCAAAACTCTCGATCATCGAGTCGGTTCAATCAAGAAGGAAGCTTGTCACCAATCAAGATGGCCGAGAAGACCTTACTCGGAGTTCTCTCGCTCCAACAATAGAGAACATCCGCACCGGTCCAAAGAATACACAATAATATGGAGTTTGAGATCAAGCCAAGTCTCATCAACATGGTGCAAGCTATCCAATTCGGTGGAAAGGTACATGAAGATGCAAGTACACATCTACAGACTTCATGGAGATTGGGAACACCATCGCCATAGATGGAGTTAAAGAAGACCTCATACTTCTTCGCCTCTTTCCATTCTCACTAGTGGGAAGAGCGGCTGGGTTCTATGCCAATAAAGAAGATATCAATACATGGGCAAAGTGTTCCAAGGCCTTTCTAGCAAAATTCTTCCCAATAGGCAAAACCAATACCTTAAGAGGAAAGATTACCAATTTCCAACAAAGAAGACGGAGACCATGTCGGAAGCATGGGAGCGTTTGCAAGGATATATCCAAGATTGTCCCCATCATGGAATGGAAGAATGGTTACTCATGCAAGGTTTCTATCACGGATTAACTCCGAAGACGCGTGAGCACCTAGATGCAACTCGCCAAGGATCATTCTTATCACTCACTCTTGGGAGAGCTAAAAGACTCATGGAGAAGATAGCGATAATCAAAGCTGGTCCCAAGACAACATTCAAGATTGTCACCGAGTGAAAAAGCAATAGAAGAAGTGAATGCATTATCAACCAAGATGGATGCCTTACTCCACCGGCTTGACCGTAGGGCCAAGTACAAGGAAGATCAAAGAGCAATTGAAGCAACATATAAGCGAGAATTCAAGTCCCATCATGAGAAAGGTTCCACATTGGGTGCAACCATCCATTAATCAAGGTACTCGGTCGTAATTATGCAAAGCAACCTACTTTAAGAGAGTTGGTTCTACAACAGTCCAAGATCAACTCATCTATGGAGGATAGGCTTACCGCTAATAACAAAATCTTGGAAAACTTAAGTATTAAAATGGATAGTTTCTCCTCCGCCATTAATGACCAATTAGAGTTCAATAAGAAAATAGAAGAAAAGATAGCAAAATTGGCCATTGCTTTGCCTGTTGCCACTAACCCCGAAAGCAGTGAGATCTATTACTACAAGAAGAGGGAGTTCTACCGAGATCCTCCCTATCCAAAAGGAGCAAAAGGCCAACCATGCTACCACCAAAGTGGCGTAAGAAGAAGACTTCCAACCCGAGCTAGAAGTATTACCACAAGAATCGAAGACAGCCAAGACAAGATCGGGAAGCAAGACAATAATTTCGAGATACAAACTACCTACCATTCCCTAGGAGGAAGAGAGGATCACAAATGCATGATGAGCAGTTTGGAAAGTTCGTGGAGGTAATTCAAAAGTTATATGTCAATATACCTCTGCTGGATGCCATACAGGTCCCCACTATAAATGGGCAAGAAGAGCAATTCGCATTCAAGTCGAAACAAGAGCTCAACAAATCCGCGAAGATGGTAGAAGAAGATCAGATAGTACAACCACCAGAGACAGAGGATGCATCTCTGGGATCATCAGCGGAATAAATATTTTGGAAGGTCCAATTCGGAGGACTTTAAAAATCCGAATCCTCGCCGGAAGGTAACTCGCATTTATCCGCGTTTAAAATTGCATCTCTTATAGTTTTCTTAGGCATATTTATTTCCAGCATTGCATTATAAAATTCTAGACCCCATATAAATAATTTTACGGTGTGTAACAACCCGTCAAAAATATTTTTTCGTGGTGGCACAAAAATCTATCATTTCATGCATTTAAATTAGTTTACCTTCATTTAAATTTCTGCATTGTTTATAATTTTTATTATGGCATTTAGTGCTTGGTGGGTCCCTCACCATGGGTCCCACGTGTCATAGACTACACCTCACATACATCAAATCACATAATTTCATCCACTTCCACTCACCTCCACTATCCTCTCTTTTCCACCGCCAAAACCACTCAACCGACCAAAATTTCTGGATTGACAAAAGATCACGCAATAGCATGTGAAGTGGCAGCCATGTTGGCCACCCTGATGGGCGGCCGACCCCACCATTGGGTCGGCCGACTCCCCTTCCTCCTCTATAAATAGGCCTCCTCCCATGGCTTCCTTACACCACCCACACTCCAGAATTTTAGCCAAACCTTCTGCTCTCGACTTCGTGTTTCCTGGAGAAAGTTAGAGAGAAGAGGAGAAGAATAGGAAGAGAGAAGAAGTGAGAGAGTGAGCAAGAGTTTAGTAGCAAGTGAAGGGAAGGGATAGTGCTGAGTAGATGATCACAAAAAAAAAAAATTAATTAGTGGAGATGCTGTCCAAATAGGATAAAGAAAATCTAAAATCAAGGGGAGGTTCTCAAAATCAAGACCCGAAGTTTAAACTTTTTGTCATGAAGAACGACTAACCCCTGGACCGCTGACTCTGGACGGCTAACCACTAACCTTGTGCTAATCCTTCTCTCCACTAGTGTTTGTTTTTGTTTGTTTCGAAATACTTGCAGGATGAAGGGCGTTTTGCAGGGACTCTCGGGAACCTTTAGGAAAATCAGGACGAGAAGTGTATCTCGCCAAAACTCGGTGGCTGGTTCTGACATGAGTGTCGACCCACCACCAGAAGCACCAAAGCACCTGCAGCGCGCTGTAGCACCACCAAAGATCTCGAGAGTCCTCATGAGAACATCCGACCTCGCCCGAGAACCGCCCAGGGAGAAGGAGGTATACAAGAAGCTCAAGAACAAGCATTTCATCCACACGCCGGTCATCGATCCGACACTTCGCTAGCAACGGTATGGCTCAAGAATTCGACACAATTTTTCCACTAGTTGGTTGGACTTCCTTTGCAAACCTCACCGAGAAGGGGATTAGGCTTTTGACCATAGAATTCCTTAGCACCCTTTGATACACGGACAATGGAGTTTATTTTAGAATGTTTGCTCGAATATTCTCGTCTCTTGGAGAAACCTTAGTGACCTCCTAGGTTTCCCTCAAGATGCCCTCATAGATTTAATTGCGGCACTAGGTGATTTTGATGCACATAGGTTTTGGAGCAAAGATTTCTAGAGCACCGTACCACTTAGCGCACCGCACCGCAGCCATAGAGCATCCTACGCTTAGATTTTTGCACCGTTGGATAGGAGCCACCTTTTTCCCACGATTTGATGAAAGCAAGATCGAGTAGCCGACTTGCGGTTGCTATACGCGAGCTGTCAAGAAACAAAGTGTCTCCCGTCCATCTCCTAGTGAACCATTGGATGAGTGTCCCTGGTTACAAAGTAGGAAGTGTGGCCATTTGCTCGCTTATCACTCGCATTGCCACAAGCTTGAAGTTATTAGAGGGAGCTACTTTTGAGTACATTGAACATCATAGAGAATTTTATGACCTCTACACTTTTGGCCAAGGCCACTTATCGAAGAAAGTAAATGATGTTTATTATGCAAAATATGGTGATGCTGCGATCCGGTTACCTAACCCGGAACCGGCTTTGTATCATGTGCAAAACTATCATGTTGAGTTGCAGCGGAGAACCGGTGAATGAGAGAGCACCTCGAAGAGTTCGCTCGGAGAGGGTGACAGAAATCATGAACCGGTTTGGCGTGGTGCCGAAACCGCCCGAGAAGAACCAAGACATGCCGGTTTAATGAGTGGAATGTACCTCGGCACCACTCACTAAACTCATGGGTGTACCCACCACAAAGCCAACCACATCAACCATTCTATGGTTACTACCCACCATACAACACCCCAGGAACATCGAGCTAGGACCATCGTGAGCCGGGACCCTCACGGCCCGCCAAGATACTCTTATGACCCCTTTGGTACCACCGATGAAGAAGAAGAACCCCACCATGACTTTGAGCCACGTCGCCACTCCGATGCCACCGGTTTCATTTTCACCCAGCAAAGACTATGATGAACAAGTAGCCTTCCAAAGCCACAACACCACCGCCACTCGAATTGCCATGATCGAGGTGGAATGACCGGCTCCGGTGGAACTAACACCACCCGTGACTTGGGCACCATTCAAGAGAGCCGGAAGAAGCCGCTTCCATGCCGCATGGCTTGGTGGACCCGTTGCACATCCACTATCCACCGCCACCGCCGCAAGGCTAGCTTGGGGAGGGCCCCCATTATCAAGATAAGTATTTCTTTCCTTTTGTTTTAGTTTGTTTGTTTTCGTTTGCTTTTCTTTGGTTTGTTTTATGCAAAAAAAAAATCGTAAAAACTAGAAAAACCCAATAAAAATTTGCTTGCCGTTTTAAGAAGTTTGCTTTCTTTAAGTGTGTTTACATTTCGAGTTTGCCCTAAGATAAAACCAAATAAAAAGAGTGTGCAAGTTTGTTTTCAATTCAGTTTGCTATAAATAAAAATGTGTAGACTTGAGGATTGCGTGATGGAAATGATGAATAGTTGCTCGCTCTAATTCTTTGCAAGTACCTAGCTTTAAATTTGAGTTCTCCCAAGATTTGGATACACCGTTTGACAACTGGATTTACTCTACACCTGAAACTGTGGGAGCATATGCTTAAACTAAGTCTAGGTAGTTGACGGGCATGATATGATAATAGTCTCGAGCCGCTGTTCATTGTGTTCCAAAGTGCCATTAAATTCGGAGATTTGTTTGTGAAAATTATAAATGATTTATGATGAGTTCCTTATATGACAGAGTTAAAATTCCTACCACAGCCAAACTTGATCATTAGAATAGGAAGCCTCCTCATTTGTTTAGGGCTCGTGGTCGGTTTACCGTGTTGTATCCTTATGAACTCATCATACAAACTAAATCCTGGTTTCACACATTCACATGCACCCCGCTACTTCTACCCCGGAAGTACGCACCACAAAAAGCCTATTATTATCCATTGAAATTGTTCTACTCTTACACCGAGAGTGAACACCCAAAAATATTCCCCTGTTCATTTTTGCTAGCCATTTATCCAAGATCAATGCTCCAAGTGTTCCATTTGTTCCCAATGTGAAGTTGTCACGATTGAGAAGTGTTCCATTCAAGAAGTATTTCATTCCTTTTGGGCTGCAAGAATTATTAAAAAAAAGAAAAAGAAAGGAAGATTTTATGAGCCCGAGTCTTTGTCAAGTTTCCAAGTTCAAGTTCCAAGAAGATTCAAGTGTTGAAGTAGTTCCAAGTTTCATCCAAATAAAGGAGCATTGATAATTCCTTTGTGCACCCCTTCTCCTCCCACAAATATTTCTCTCTATTTTATATATATCATCCACATATAAAACCACACATGCACACACCGATTGGTTGTATGTTGAGTTCCTTCGGATCCATGGTTCGGTCATGCCAATGCATTAGTTCTCCACACCTATGAGCTCCACATAAACCTTTATTAGAGTAGGGTGAGAGAGAGAGAGAGTGAAGGCTCATCTATAAATGCCTTGAACCACAAATACTACATATTCTGAGAGTAAGAGAGAAGGCATATCTCCTTTCAATGCCTTAGAGAGGATCCAAAAATACCACATATTGAGAGACTTGAAAGGGTTGTATTAAGGAACTCTGAGTTTTATTGAAATCTTATAAAAACTCCAGGACAGAGGTGGAACAACGAGCATGAGACAACGAGTGCTTGACTTAATTGTTCTGTCTTTCAACTACTCAAGATCCAAGTGCGGTAAAAGCCCCATGGTTGAAAGAAACATGAGTAAGTTTGGAAGTTATGATAGTTCACTCTAGTCCGGGAGAAATTCTTGTTTAGAGCATGTGTGTTTGTAAAGCGTGAAAGCATTGCGGCAACTCCCCGATCCATCTTCGTAGCTATTTGCTCGGGACGAGCAAAGGGTAAGCTTGGGGAGTTTGTTGACGGTTGTTAATGATCAATTTTATATGTCGTCGAGAGAGAGAAAGAGGGGTATAATTTTTTCACCACCATAGACTTAGGGTTTAAACCGACAAATTCCACAAGTTTTGGTGAATATGTATTTTCGCAGGGATTATCAAGAAAACATCCAAGGAGGCCCACATGTCATGATTACATAGAGAGAAAGACCGAACGGGTAAAATTGTATACTCTAGAAGACTCCGGAAGGCGAACCACGGAAGCGGAGACCCACCGGCAGAGTGGTGGGTCGGCCGACTCCCCCTTGGGTCGGCCGACGGCCACCTCCACCAATCGTGGAGGCTCGCGGATCCGCCTCCACCGACCTTGAGGAGCAATAATTATCGTCCGTTTAGGTCGGTTTGATCCGATGGTCTGTGGTGCATCCTAGGGGGCTATATATTCGAGCCCCCGGCCCCCCGGGCCGAAACCCTAATTCATTCTAGAATTCATTATTCGTAGGTAGCCATCAGCAAAGCCGGGGTTTAGAGAGAGATCTCCACCGAGAGAATTAGAATAGCTACTCTAGATCTTCAAGTTCTACATAGGTTTAGACTAGATAGAGGAAGAATCGGGCGCCGTGCTCGGAATTCCGGATCTTCATCATCGAATTGGTATTATCTTGTATCTATTCTTGTGACTTTATTCTAAATATCATTATGTTTCTATTTATTATGTTCCTAGTTTATTCTAGTTCTACATTTGATATGGTTATGATTGGTAATAAGTTTATGTATATGTTTGCAAAGCGCTTAGCTCTCTTCCCGGGGGGTTAGGTGGTAGATTTCATGTAAGCATGGTGCTTAGATGCCGTTTACTCCGCAAATGCACCCTATTGGCCGGGTCGTGTGGTAGATCGCGGAAGTGACAGTTCCGTTGAGTCCTCGTATTCCATCCCCGTTGGTAGGTCTAGCGAACCAAAGTTGCGTAGTAAGTCCCGCTATGTCTTGGCTTGTTATAGCAATGATCCTTATACATAGATGAAGAGTCTTTTGTGCTTTTGTATATGATAGTGTATAGTTGGAATAGATGAATGACTTAGTAGATTAGAACCTACATAGGATTTATATTTCTTGCACTAATCGATGTCAACCTACCTTTGTGAGTAGTCTATATCTAATCTCTCGTGTGATTTATACCCCGAGCTTATTATTTTATATTCCCTTATTTATCATGGTTTACCCTCTGCCAAAGTATGTGACTGTGTAATCAATCACTCATAAGTAGTCATGTTTAGCAAGTTCATCTCATTGTTTAAGTCCTTAGTTCTTTCCTTTGAGCTAAATATAAATAACGATACCCGGAATACTTCCCGGTAAAATGCTACGATGGTGTATTATCTCGTTCGCTTGCGGATCCCATATTTTTCTTGATTAGAGGAGCAGTTTCTATACCAACACTTCGGCGCCATGCTAGGGATGACAACTTAGCGTGAGTGGTGTTAGAGGTGTCAACACACAGTAGCGAAGAAGAAAAAAAAAGCCCAATTGGCCGAGGCCGAGCTGGCAAAAGAGAAAAGAAAAAGGGAAGGAGGAAAGAGTAAGGCCGAGTGGGCCGGTTGCTTGGTCGCGGGCCAAAAAGGTTTAGCAAGTGTTTTTCCTTTTTCTTTTCTGTTTTTCTTTTTCTCGTTTTCATTTCTTTGCTAATTGTTTTATCCATTGTTACCTAAGTGATAATGCATGGTGGACATAATAGGTCTTAGGCTTAATTGGGATATGGTTCCCATAACATAATATATATAATCTGTATACATGTGTTGATTTAGTTAAACAATACAAAAGAACCAAATAAACTCCAAATCACACTATGAATTATAAAGTAATTAACTTGAATAAAAGCTAAGTGTTGAAATAACATGATGATGAGACATGATGTCATGCAACTAATTGGGCTAACAGGGTAGGGTTGTGGGGTGTAAACTACATGGCACATAGGATTTTTGGCAAAAATTTTTGTAGCTGGATTTTTGGGTTGTTACACCTAGCACCTGGCTATGAGCTATGTTTGCATTTTTCCAACTTGATTCTAAAATAAATAATAATTTCTTTTGAAAATCAGTTTAAATCTAATTTCAAAAGCTAATTTTTCAAAAGTTTAAATCGACTTCGGCTCGACGGGGTCGCCGTGGTGCGACACCGTCCTAGACTCAAGACGTTGCAGTCATGGCAATGCTCGTCTTACAACTGGTCACCACTTTTGGCCCCTATATCCTTAACTCCTTTTCTGAATTCAAAACCATGGTTAGGCTGCTGCCGGTGCAAAGGTGCGCAAGCGACGGCCAAGAGTATAAGAACAACCGATTCTTGAGCAACGGAGGGGTCTACCGGCGAGTAGTGCTAGCACCCAACATATTGCAAGACCACGTGTGGCTGGATGACCACGCAACACCTAAGTGTTTTCACGTAGATTCTAATAGAGTTTTGAAAAATGAAGAACAAATCAATTAGCATGATTTTTTTTTCGAACTACCGGTGATACCTATAATGTAAACTTATCTTATATCACATATAATTTTGTGTTTACATTTTATGTTAGGAATATCGAACGGCCGGTTGACGGAGGTGAGCGGTCCGGCGCATCCAACGCCCACGATCCGTGGGGCCTCGCCGGCGGCGGCACCGTCTCCATTCCGGTGTGCGTGCCGCGGCCGGTTCACTCCAAAGCACAGCTTGCTACAGCACGGGCCGCCGGTACAAGAGGGTTAGCGGTTTGCGGAAGGGCCGGAGGTGGCGTATGCATGGCCGGGGTGGCCGCTGTCCGGTCCCATGGGCCGAGATACCCGAGTGTGCGTGCTTTGCCGGAGGTTGAGGGGCACGGGCGGACATCGCCGCTGCTACTAGCCTGCTGCTGCCGCTGTTTCATGGGCCAAGGCCCAAGCCGGCCACCGATCAATTCACGAGGACGAAAAAGGAAAAAGTCCACTTTAGATCCTCTAACTTTCACAAAAGTTCACTTTCCATTCCCGAACTCCAAAACCGAGTAAAACACCTCATCTTTTAAAATCGTCCATATTACGTCACCGACCTCGTTATGAGTGGTTTTGAAGGCGGTTATCTTTTTCTTTTTATTTATTTCGGCTAAATTTTTGAAAAATCATAGTAAATCACGAAAAATCATAAAATAGAAAATCTAATTTTGTTGGATTTCGCATGAGTGGATCTACATAGTGAGCATATAATATGGTATACTTTAATACAAAGTTTTTGTTGTAGCTTTATATCTATTATTTTTGTAATTAATTAGAATAATTCATAGCTGCAATTTCTATGGTCCAATTGTGGTGAAATTTTTATGGTGGGCTAATTATTATATGTGTTGACACAAAAATGTGGCGCACTGTGTCTCACACACAGCAAGCCGGAAAGCCTAGCTTCAATCGGGTGCCCGGTGTCCGAATCCGGTGGCGTGCCGATCGATTTGACCGAAAATTGACAAGGGATAAAACGGTAAGATCAAAAACTGGAACATGCTTGGATGAGACCAGACAGTTCCATCTTTACGGCCCCGAAGCCACTTACGACGACATATAGCTATAGAAGCTATCTCGCCAACAGTTGCATTTCATTCGGCTAAAGTAACATAACTGATGTAAACAAGAAGAATTTGCCGAATACGGTAAATGAAGACATGTTTGAACAAGATTAAATTATCAAAGCATATCAAACTATATCTCAAGTTTAAAGCATCATCAAGCACTAATAACTAAAGATAAGTAACTCATAAATGTAAATCTATTAAATAACACATGCATAGGCTACTCCAACTAGTCTGCCGCACGTCTAGCCTTCATAAACCCGTCGAGCATAAACCCAAGCAAGCTAATCCACCTCATGATACCACTCACTATGAATTTAAGCCACTCCTTACTATTAGATCAATCCACCGCATGATACAATCTAACAATAAAGAGCTAAAAGCACGTAATTACCTAACGATCTATAAATACTTGCTACATGTGTGAGTATAACCGTGTCGGCAAGATTGCCGAATCGGGGTCCATGAAGAAGGAACAAACAAGTAATATGTAAAAGAAACCTATCGATTAAACCGATCTCTAGTCCACCGGATGACTAGCTCTAGAGTAACCCAAAGACTCGCATCCGCCGCACGGTACCCGGTCCCCGTCAAGGCTTATCTACATCTAACGTGAATGAACCCGCAACATGTAACAATCTAGATCGATCTAATTCGGCTATATGAACTTGATCTACTTGATATACGAAAAACATGAAAGAATGACCAAAAGCCGAAAAGAGCATCAATCTAGATTGGGCAAAAGAGTGTTGCAAATAAATAAACATTAAATAAAACATGCAACACGTGATAACTTAATGAATCAATTAGATCTTGCCAAATCTAATAGAGCCGATAACTATCTTTACTCATGTCTTAATCCGCCGCACGATACAAGGCACAAGCAAAAACTTCCCATGATCGAGCTTAGATCTACCGCATGTTCTAAGCTAAAACAATGAGACTACTTGCATCACATCTAAATCCGCCGCACGATACTAGACATGATAGCAAGGTTGCCGGGACTTACGGAGGTCGACGGATCGATTGGTCCTCTCGAAGAACTCGACGACACGACTAAAAGGACTCGAAGGGTGGCGCGTAGCCGGTTGTATTGATTTGATTGTGAACCCTTATTACAATGGTCGAGGGTTTATATTTATACCCCGGACGTAACATGAGTCCTAAGCACTTACGAACTATCTAAACAAAATTGGAAAGACAAAAACACGCTAACTCTATCCATAATCGGAGTCCTTGACCATCACGACTCCTTCCCTATTCGATCAGCTCCCTTTCCTTTTTCCGTCTTCAAACGAAGCGGTTGCCGACCGCTTGACCATTTGCCGAACACATGGAAATTAGCCGACCGCATATGCATTTGCCGAATCTCTCTCTCGCCCTGCGGGTCCACCTGTCATATTCCCGACCAAATTCTCGTGTTAACACATGCCCCCTCAATTTCGAGATAAAAGGGCTTTATTTCGAAATTGACCACAAGCCGCCCTTTCGCGCTAGGTCAGCACCGCCAACGCCCGCAGCCGCCACTTGAGATCTGTGCTCGCTGCTGTCTTCAATGGCGACGGAGACTTCAACCAGCTCCATCATGGCGACAGGGACCCAAGAAGAGCTCTTAGAGGTAACCCTACTTGTTTTATCCATTCGGCAACCTTCTGTAACCAGCTCCTAGGCGCACTCCTTGATTCACTCGCTTCATTTTTTCTAAAGGAAATGAAGAACGAGATTTTAATCTCCAATCTTGCGTGTCCTGGTTCATTCTTTCTTGGTCCACGGGGAAGTCCTAATCCAAGGGAGTTTATTGAAAAAGAAACCCTGAGAATCCCCTTCAAATCTAGGATCGCTCCCCCAAACAGATGGCCAAGCACCTTCAAAACATGGCCGCTTCCTTCAATCGCGGGATGGCGTAACTGGTATCGCAGGATGCAGTCCAGGAACAGTGACTTTGGGAATCTCAGGATATTCAGCACTGTTTGGAGCTTTCTTTAGCCGAAATGCCTAGAAATGACTCCCTCCTTATAGCTGCTTCTCATTTTTGGTCTGACGCCATTAATGCGTTCATCTTCGGCCATGGTCCAATGTCAATCACTTTGTCAGACATTTTCATGATGACTGGTCTGAATATCACCAAACCAACCTATCCCTTCAAATACAAAAGCACTAGCTCACGTATGCGCTCAAGCCGGAGGAGGTTGGACCAAGTATATTCGGGCCTATGCTTCAACCGGCACCATATCCGACAAGGAATACAAAGCTTTCATGAACATGTGGTTATGCAGATTTATCTTCTCGTGGCAAGTCCAATGAGCCCACTCGAATCACATAGTGATGGCTGAAGAATTGGTCATGCAGGCAAGCCGATTCCTTTGGGGAAATATCTCGCTTTGGGAGCATTTTACCACATGATGCATCGATCACCGTCCGGATGAGGAATCGGGTGAAATCTCCTGTGTCAATGGACCATGGTGGCTTCTTCAGATGTGGTTGCAACTATATATGCATCAGATTGTCTCTGTTGATCTCCACAACCTGAACTTTCCTTCAATCAACTACGCTGAAGGTGAAGATCCTAGATACAAGTCTTGTCAGACATATGGAGAGGCTGCATCTTTAATCATCATTGACTTGGACCTGGGCCATCTTTTCAAGGTCTTCTATAAGGGCTTCCACCACATGGTTTGGTTCCCTTTCAGGGAAAATGAAGATCTAACTCTTCCTTGCAGATTCAGTTATGAATCGGGCTGCATAGATGATGACTCTAAGGACATCTACAATTCCTTCATCAAGCCCTGTGCCTTGCCGGCAGAATTTCACCATGGCCGGTTGATAAATTCAACCTATGAATTTTACAATCCTAATATGGTCGCCAGGCAACTTGGACTTGGTCAACTGCCCCCAAGGCCATACTTTTCTGACATCATCAGGCCCAGAGAGTCATTAACAGATATCACCGAGGCCAATAAAGTTTTTAATCTTGGGTCTAATCTCCCAACATATGAACCCAAACCCTTGGTGATAATCGAAGTAACTCACTCTTCATTTGACCTCTGGTGGAAAGAATGGCACTCTCACATCTTCAGAGCACAAGTTCATCCTTTGAGCCAAGTTCTAATGCCTTCATTTACTTCTGACGATGAGGTAAATTTCTTTATAGCTCCTTCCACTTTATACATCTTCCTTGTGCTTAAATATCTTTGTGAACAGGATAATGCTCCTCCAAGCCCTCCAAAAATTTTATATTGGCAACCTGGCCCCAAAGCTGCTCTGGGACATGATGCTCCAAGTCTGACAGCATTTAACAAGATACCTGCCGAGGGTGCAGTGCTGAAGGACCTCAAACGAAAATCTACAGCTTCTCCTATCAGTGACACTGCTATCCCCAAGAAATCAAGATCAAAGAAGGTAAAGCCAAACCAGGTATGCATATCCTTGAGTTTTTTCATTATCATCTGCAACTGGACTTGTGCTTATGGCTTTTGATAAACACAGGCCAAACCCCAAAGCCCTGACAGGGTAGTGAATTTGGACAACTCCCCTGAAACTTCTACTGGCCAAGCAAATGCCAATGATTCTGCTAGCAATCTTGGTATGTACTCATATTTGTTACTTTCATCTTTCCGTTCACACACCAATCTTATCTTATATTACTCAGATAATCAAGGAGGAATAGCAGAAGAAACTTCTCCTCATCAGGCAGGTGATCAAGCAGGTGATCAGGGAGAAGTAGCAGAGAAAAATCTTCCTCACCAGATCATTGAACAAAGAGAGGCAGAAAAAGAAATTCCTCTTCATCAGTCAGGGGAGACAGCAGAAAAATCTCTTCCCCCACATGTGCCAGACTCAATACTTCTGACAGATTCTCTGACAATTTAAGATATATCGACGAGTCATGACACTGTTATTCCTGGAATAGCAACTGCATCATTCACTCAAAGTCTTGATGCTACTAATCAAGTTTTTGCCGAAGAGGTATCATCTTGATATTTCTCAATCATTCCTTATTTGAATCAAGTCATTCGGCTAAAATAAATTTTCCTCCTGTTATCAGGGTACTTGCTCTTCAACGGGCCAGCTTTTCTCTCATTCTTTGAAGAGTTTGCCGATGATGATGAAGTCTCCTCCAATCGGCAATTATCATCGAGAGTCGAGTTAAACGAAGGCCATAATTTCATTCTTGGAGAGGGATATTGTTGACCTGACTCGGGAGTCTGACAAAATAAGGGAAATGGCAGAGCCACTTGGCCAAGAGCTCCCTTCTGATCTCAAGGACGCCATAAACGCCTTGTCTCATCTTGATGATCATTTTGCCATTGTCAAGAGAGCACATAAGAACACATCTGACAAGGCTATCTTGGAAACCGACAAGGTAACCAGAGAATAGCAAGTTAAGGAGCTCTACTCTGAATTTAAGTCGGCCAAACAGGTCTTGGGACACCTTGGAGCCGGAGTTGCGAGTATGAGAGATGAGAGGATCGGGATCGCGGCAGCTCAGTTGGCTCAATTGGACACCAACATTCAATCTCATGAAGCCAAACTTGCTACTCTGCCACCTCTTGATTCGGCCAAGACCAAGATAAGCTCCCTTGTCAAAGAGACCAAGCAAATCAAGAGCGATCGACTGCAGATATCCAAAATTCGAAGTTGAAGATAAGAGAGCCCTTGATGAGGTCAACGGAATCAAGACGACGCCCGAATGTTATTAACTCTTATTTGAGTGTATAAACCTCTGGCTTGTATGAAGACATATGTAAATATTGTGCTCCGAATGTACCATATTTCTTCAACATTTCATTCCTTTTGATTCAATATTTTGTTTTTTCTCTTTCTTCTCTGCTTCTGTTATCATTCGGCTCTTCCAATCACGACTGTAATCTGTGCGTTTTAACTGAACGTAACCGCTGCTGCCCCAAGTGCTCACTTTAGCCGAATAGCTCTCATCAGCTATTTAGCCGACCGAGCGTATGGCAACCGAATCGTCAGCAGTGATGGGCTCGGCCCAACTCAACATCGGCCCATAGGTGTGAAAACCCTATCTTGTCGCTTGGCTTTCCCGCAGTCTCGCCACGGCTCCCCACGTTCATAAATAGGACCAGTCGGCTCCCACCATCATCACAACCAAGCACAAGCAGTTGCTATCATCTCTTCCACTTCCTCTTCCACCTCGATCTCAAAAAACCCTCACCACCACCGATGGCCAGCGGCGATGACCGTAGCAAGCGTCCTGCCCAGGACGAGGCGGAGGGAAGCAGCAATCGGCGCCGGCGGTGAGATCTCCAACCCCTTGAGTTGTGCTGATTGATAGTTTTTACCCGATCTGAGTCTCTGCCCCCTTGCGGTTGTCTATCTTCTTGATCCGTTTCAGGGCCGTCGGGAACACCGGCGACTATGTCGCCAATTTCCGGAGGCACGCCGCCCGGCTCGCGCTCCGTCTCGGCTTCGCCTCCGCTCCCGCTCCGCGGACGTGGCGGAGGGAAGCAACCGCGGCGGCCGTCGCCTGCAGTAAGGAGACAACTTCTCCATCTTGTTTGCGGTTTCTTCTTATTTAGCCGATTTTGATTGCACCCCGTTTGCAGGACGGCGAGGATCAGCACCGGCCAATGGCGTTTCCTGGCGCCGGCCGCGGCGTTCGACGCACCTGCCCCCGCGCCGGCTCCTGCTCCAGCCCCGGCTCCTGCTCCTGCTCCGGCGTCGGCTTCTGCCTCGGCTTCGTCGGGGTCTGCTTCTTCGTACCGCCCTATATGGGACAGGAACGACGAGGAGATCCCGGCGTACACCCGCTACGACGCCGCCGCGTACCGCCGCGAGAGGGATGAGGCGATGGAGCTTCTTGGTGAAGAAACCAAGAAGTTCGGGATTGCCCAGTTGGAGTGGGAGGACACTTGCCGGCAGATGACCGAGACCATCACCAGTACTTGTTCTTCTATCATTGCTTGATTTCCGTTCTTCTTAATCTGCTTACTCACTGTCCCGTCTTGTTTTTCCTTTGCAGACCTCAACGCAGAGCTGGACCGCCTGAGGTTGGCGGCGACAGCGGCGGCCAACCACGTGAACGCCCGGGGCGACCACCGCATCGCCTCGAGGCGGTGCACGGTCGGATCGACCCGAGCCGCTCTTCACGGCGTGCGCCTTGGCACCGCGCTTGGCACAGCGGGGATGTCGTCCTGGACCGGGGATGACTACGCTCCGATGCCAACCGGCTTCCGGGGCGGGCTTCCCCATGAGGTCAACGGCATCGAGGGCCTCCTGACGGGGTACGACAACCACGCCGACGCCATGGCCAACGCCACCAACCCGGAGTCCGTCCTCAACAAGCTCTTCACCGAAGAAGAGGAGTAGCTTGTATTAGGATTGGCGCGGGTTGTAAATAAAAATTTTTTTAATGAAGAATGTTGGTCTTCTCCTGTTCTTGCTTATCTATGATGATATTCATTTGTTGCATTTGCTTGAATTATCATCCCTTAATTTAGAACTCGACGCAACATTCTTGCCGAACGAAATTTTCCCGAACGCACAACGTTGTCTTAGCCGATTAGATCTCGGTCCCGTTCCACGACTTGACGGTTTGTAGCGTAGTACTTCAATTCACTTTATCTTCTCCCGATAAACCTACCAAAATTGAGAGATAAAACTGTTCATTTATACTTTTTTTTAAAAATTGGCTAAAGGCGATACAACCGTATCGGCTATTTACTGCTCAAGACGATACACACGATATCGGCTATTTTTGCACTAGAGGCGATACAATAATATCGGCTATTTTTTCTCCAACTTCTTCCCTTTGTTCTGAAGGCGATTTTATTCAATCGGCTATACCACGTTTACGTCATAGTCACAATTAAGATCCAACTTCGACACTTGGATAAAACTTCTTAAGGTATCGCCATTGATGGCTCTAGTAAGTTCTTCTCCAAATAGCGTTTTCAATATATACGCATTACCAGTGTGCACAACCGACAACCCGAAAAGGTCCTTCCCAATTTGGTGACCATTCGCCAAATGTCTTGTCCTTTGTACCAATTGGCAATATCATTTTCCAAACCAATTCTCCTTCGCAAATTGCTTAATTTTAACTCTCTTGTTGTAGTACTTGGCAACACGCATTTTATTCTTCTCGATGTTCTCCAAAGCTTTAAGACGAATCAAATGCAAATCTTCTAATTCATCCATCATCAAATCCTTATAATCTTTTTCTGTCAAGTCCTTTTGTAACTCAACTCTCCTTGATCCTGATTGCAACTCCCAAGGCATTATAGCATTATGTCCATAAACCAACTCATATGGAGATGCTTGTGTGGATCCATGGCAAGCCATTCGGTAAGCCCACAATGCTTCATTAAGGACCAAGTGCCATCTCCTTGGTTTCTCATCGATCTTTTTTTGGATAATCTTGATCATGATCTTATTTGATGCCTCTGCTTGGCCATTGGCTTGTGCATAATAAGGAGAAGAATTATATAACCTTATCCCCATGCTTTCGGCAAAGTCACAAAACTCGAAGAAGTGAACCGAGTCCCCGATCGGTTGTAATGGTCTCGTGGAATCCCAAACCTATGAATTATATGCTCCTTGACAAAACCGATCATATTTTCTCGATGTGACTTTTTTCAAAGGGATAGCTTCAACCCACTTGGTGAAATAATCTATTGCCGCAACACAAATTTGTGTCCTTTGCTAGATGGAGGATTGATCTGTCCAATTAAATCTATACCCCATCCTCCGAACGGCCATGGTTTGATTATTGGATTCGGAGCGGTCATGATGGGTGCTCTTTGAACATTACCAAATATCGACAATCTCGACACCCTTTGTAATATTCAAAGCAATCCTCCAACATAGTCGGCCAGAAGTACCCTGTCCTTCTGATTATCCATTTCATTCGGTAAGCCGACTGATGTGCACCACAAGCTCCTTCATGAACTTCAAACATAATCTTCTTAGCTTGTTCTTGACTCAAGCACTTGAGCAACACTCCATCTATAGACTTGTGGTACAACTGATCATCAAGAAGTACGAATTTAAGGGCCTTATACCCGAGCCTTCGGAAACTTTTTGAGATGGGTCTTTCGGATAGTTGATAATGTCACTTCTCCAGTCATTACTTATCGATCAAAATTGAAAGCATCTTCTTCTCGCGCATAGATTTCATGATTTTCCCGATATCCGATGGCTTGAGCCAATCTATTCGCTCCTCCATTGTGCTCTCTGGGTATATGATGCAAAGTTACCACCGAAAAGCTCTTCAAAAGTTCCCGACATTGCTCATGATATTCTTGCAATATATCGTTTTTGCATTCATATTGCCCCGTCAATTGATTGATCACCAATTCGAGTCACCAAATACTTCAACAAAGAATGACCTTCACTTCTATTAACAATTTAAGCCCTCTAAGCAAAGCCTCATACTTATGCTTGATTGTTAGTGACAGGATATTCAATTGAAAAAGCAAACTCAAATGTCTTTCCACGTGGGGATATCAAAAGAATACCAAAGCACCACCACCTTTGTCACATGATGATCCATCAAAAAATAATGCCCATGGGGCAATGTTAATCATATCAACAGATAAATCATGATGTTGAGTAATAAAATCGGCAATTGCCTGTCCTTTCACTGCTTTTGCCGACTCATACTTTAAATTAAACTCTGATAGTGCTAATACCCATTTGCCGATTCTTCCATTTAAAATCGGCATTGACAACATGTGTTTAATTACATCAAAACTAGATATCACCACACATTCGGCATTTAACAAATAGTGCTGAAATTTGGTGCATGAGTAATAAACACACAAACGAGCTTTTCTATAGCCGAATACCTTGTTTCGGATCTAGCGGTTTTCGGCTAAGGTAAGCTATTACCCTCTCTTTTCCATCAAACTCTTGCATAAGGGCCGATCCTATTGTTAGGCTATCGGCCGCCACATACAACTTGAAAGGCTTTTCAAGTTGTGGAGGTACCAACACCGGTGGTGCCTTCATATATTGCTTGATCTCATCAAAAGCCTTTTTCTTTGTATGTCACCCCCTGCACAAATTTTTGATCCTTCTTGAGCTTCAACAATGGAGAGAAAGGCAATACTCTTTCGATAAATTGGATATGAATCTCCTCACGAAATTGATCTTGCCCAACAATGATTGCAACTCGTAAGGTTAGTCGGGGGCACAATTTTGTCTATTGCTTCCATGCTCTTTTTCCCAACTTCTATCCCTCCTTTGTGGATCAAGAACCCCAAGAACTCACCAAATAGAGACTCCAAAAGCACACTTATTTGGATTCATCTTTAAACCATGTTTCCTCGTGCACTCCAGTCTTTCTCAAAACGGCTAAATGTCCTTCATGGTCTCTAGATTTGACTACCACATCATCAATATAAATCTCTACAATTTTGCCGATCAACTCGTGAAAGATATAGTTCATGGCTCTCGATAAGTTGCACCAAAGCATTCTTCAATCCAAATGTCATCACTATCCACTCAAATAACCCAATGTGGCCAGGACATCCGAATGCGCCTTTGCAATATCTTCGACTGCCATAAAAATCTGATTATAGCCAGCATTGCCATCCATAAAACTAATAATTTCATAACCTGCTGCTGCATCTACCAACAAATCGGCAACTGGCATTGGGTAACCATCCATGGGAGTAGCTTTGTTGAGATCTCTGAAATCTATACATACTCTCATTTTTCCATTCTTCTTGTAGACAGGTACTATATTTGAAATCCATTCGCATACCCGCATGGCCGAATAAAGTTTGCTTCAATCAATCTTCAACTTCTTTCTTTACATCGGCCAATACCTCCTCCTTATAAATCTTACGTGGAGGTTGTTTGAAAGGACGAAATCCAGGTTTTATAGGCAACTTATGTTCAACAATTGATCGATCCAATCCAGGCATCTCTCGTGTAATCCCAAGCAAAACAATCTTTGAACTCCTTCAAAGAACTCTATTAATTTCAATTTATATTCTGGGTCTAAATTTGCACTGATATACATCGGCCTTGACTTTGTGCTATCACCAACATCGATCTCTTCTAACTTGTCGGCCGACATGAAACCACGACCCAGTTTGCCTTTGTTGCCATCGATTGGATTGCCCATTAAAAGTTCTTGTCGAGCCGATCGCTTGGATCGGTGTTGATCTCTGTCGAACACATTGACAGGACCTTCTTTCCATTTCTTTCCCGAAAGGCAGTCTTGTCCATCATATTCCCAATAAGCGAGGTTCGGAAGTGGCAACACTCACTTTGAATCATCGGCTTGAACAACTTCTACATCATCTCCTATCCACCGAATAAGGATTTGATGCATAGTTGAGGGTACACAAGAATTAGCATGGATCCAATCCCTTCCCCGAGAAGCATGCTATATGCCCCCTTGCCAACAATGACAAAGAAAGTAGTGATCAAAGTCTTGGATCCAATCATCAATTCCACATGTACTTGCTCCACGAGTATCGAAGCATTGCCGCAAAATCTCTAAGGATCATGTCATGTCGTAACAAATCCTCACTTGTCATACCAAGCTTTCGAAAGTAGCATAGGGCATAATATTAATAGCAGCCCCTCCATCAACAAGCATCTTGGTTAAAGGTTTGCCATTGACATATCCCTTCGGTATAATGGCTTCGGATGACGGTTTTTAAGCGGCTTATCAAAATTGCTTGCCGAGTCAACACAAGTTGAGCCATCGAGATCTCGGCATTCGGTTTCATCAAAATCTAATATACTTCATCCTGAACTTCTTGATCCTCAGGAGCTCTAAACTCCAATGGGATAAAGAAACACCATGTTAGCATCAGCCGAAGGACCCTGTCCATCATTCTTTTTGTTAGGACGCCACACTGGTTTCTTTCCGGCTAATTCCTGCTTCAGTTCTTGATTTCTCAAACGCTGAACTCTTCTTTTCTGGCTTTTCCGCAGACCAGGAGGGCACCATTGTCCTCTTTGCCACCCGTATGAACTTACCTCTGCATTATGAACATTGCTATGAGCCCAAGCTTGATCTCGCAAATCTTTTCTCTCGATGTCCATCAAAATTATTCATTTTTATGCGCCGATCGTCCTCGGGAATTCTTATTCCAAGTCTATCATGAACGGGACGGCGGTTGACTCGAGATTGCCTATACTCTGAATATTGATCACTGCATTCAGGGCAATTGTTTTTAGCAGGCAACTTCAAGCCTTCATTCCAACAGTGTCTGAAGAAGGAACAGTTCCAATGTGACTGCTCTTGCTCCCTCATATGTTCTTCCTGTTCTCTTCGGCGCACTTCTGCTTCATATCTTCGACGCTCTGCCATGAATCTGCGCTCCTCTTCAATGTACTGCTGCTCCTCATCATACTCCATCTTCTTTTCCCTCTGCCATTTATTCAACAAGTGTCGTGCTGTAACTCTGCGCTTTGGCTCAGCGTGTATTCGGCAATTTCCCTTAGCTGCATCGAAGTTTGACCCTTCTCTCATTCGGCTATTTCGAACCGTACTTGTTGCACTTCCTCCTTGGTAACTTGCCGATCAAGGGTCAACAACACCACTCTCCTTGGCTCTTTCGGAGGTCGAACCTTCATTTTCCCTTTTCCTTGGACTCACCGGCATCAACCATGCCTATAGAGAAAGAGACCATGTTCGAGGGAACGGATTTTTGTCTACTTTCATTTTGCCATCAAATCTCAAGTGTCCATCTTGAATAGCCTTCTGAATCTTTACTCTGAACACTCGGCAATCATTGATATGATGAGAACCTGTATCATAGAACCCACAGTACTTCTTATCCTTCACCCCTTCAGGGCGTAGCACAGGATGTCCTTACAGCGCAACTTGATGCGTCCCTCTTGAATCGAGATACAAAAAGAGCTTATCTGCCTTACTGACATCAAAATCATAAGATCCCTTTTGCTGCTTCACCCATCGATGACTGACCAAAGTAGGCTCTTTTGCCCAGTTCAATTCTGCAGAAGCTACTTCATCTTCATCTTCATATTCGGATGCTTCTTCTAGAAATTCGATACATGTCGATAGTTGCACTTGTTCTTCTAAAAACGAGCATCTCTTCGAACCCTTGGGCTTGATTGCTCATTGCTTTGTCAACTTTTGCGCAAGCTGTCCAAGGTCTTCAAACTCCATGCCAAATAACTTATCTCGATATGTGGCAGCATGCCTAGAATAACCAATTGTGCGAGTTGATCATCGGGAATAGTCAAAGAATAGCACATGTTCTTCGCTTCTCTGAATCTGTGAAGATACTCCATTGGTGTTTCAGTAGTCTTCATCCTCATAGCCCACAGATCAACCATCTTCTTCTCATTGGTTCCTGTGTAAAAATATGCATGGAACTTTTGCTCCAATTCTGCCCATGTTCTAATGGAATTGGCCGGCTGCGAAGCAAACCATGTGAAAGCCGGCCCTGTCAGAGACATAGGAAAATATCTAATCCTCCAAGCTTCATCAGTAGCAGCTTCTCCAAGTTGCATCAGATATCTGCTAATGTGCTCAATAGTACTGGTATCATCCTGACCAGAGAACTTGGTCAAATCCGTTGGTGGCTTAACTCTTGGTGGAAGAGCTACTCTATTGTACCATTATGGAAAGGGAGATTTGTATGCATATGTTTGATTCTTTGGTTTAAGGCCGAATTGATTCTGCATCATATCAGCCATTCTGCTTAGGAGAACATCATTGGCATCTTGTGCCCCCTGCCTTCCAGAAGGTACTCCTGACGCACTTCTGTACCCTGGATTCGGCAAAGCACTCAGAGCATTGTAATCAGTAAATTCATTGTATCCATCTCCATAAACACTCTTCTGCAATCTGTTTGCTACTGGAGAGATCTTGTAAGCAGATGCGGGTATATCTGTTGTTCCACCAAAAGCTACTTGACCATAAGTTTGCTGCTCGGTGACAGGAGGCTTCTCTTTTTCATCGTGAACAGCTCCATCCTTGCTTGTACCGATCATCTCTTCTCCTCCGTTGACTTCCCGAAGATTGCTTGAGTGTTGAAGTACACGGCCCACAAGCTCTCCAAATCTTTCTTCAAAGCGCTTGTCAACCGCTGGACCAAAAGTGTCGGCCATGATTTTGCGGAAGGTGCCCGGAAAAGGCCGTGTTGTGATTCAACATAGTGTCTCCCACGGCTTTGTAAATGGCTCCAACTACCCTCTGCATCTCCTCCTCGTCAGTAATATCAGACTGACCAGCGAGAAGAACTCGTGGCAACGATTGCTTGACGATCACTCTGCCACTCTTGTTTTTGGAGAAAGACATCAAACACTTCTGCTGATACTGTTCCATTGCCTGTTCCACCATCTGGCGTTGCTCTGGCTGCAGTTCGTCCATGGTCACGTTTAGAACGTGACTATTGTCAATCTCTGATCCCATCCTAGACTGAGAAGTGGTCCCACTGGGCGTGCCAAAAAGTGTGTTGACACAAAAATGTGGCGCACTGTGTCTCACACACAGCAAGCCGGAAAGCCTAGCTTCAATCGGGTGCCCGGGTGTCTGAATCCGGTGGCGTGCCAGTCGATTTGACCTGAAAATTGACAAGGGATAAAACGGTAAGATCAAAAACTGGAACATGCTGGGTGAGACCAGACAGTTCCATCTTTACGGCCCTGAAGCCACTTACGATGACATATAGCTATAGAAGCTATCTCGCAACAGTTGCATTTATTCGGCTAAAGTAACATAACTGATGTAAACAGGATGAATTTGCCGAATACGGTAAATGAAGACATGTTTGAACAAGATTAAATTATCAAAGCATATCAAACTATATCTCAAGTTTAAAGCATCATCAAGCACTAATAACTAAAGATAAGTAACTCATAAATGTAAATCTATTAAATAACACATGCATAGGCTACTCCAACTAGTCTGCCGCACATCTAGCCTTCATAAACCCGTCGAGCATAAACCCAAGCAAGCTAATCCACCGCATGATACCACTCACTATGAATTTAAGCCACTCCTTACTATTAGATCAATCCACCGCATGATACAATCTAACAATAAAGAGCTAAAAGCACGTAATTACCTAACAGATCTATAAGTACTTGCTACATGTGTGAGTATAACCGTGTCGGCAAGATTGCCGAATCGGGGTCCATGAAGAAGGAACAAACAAGTAATATGTAAAAGAAACCTATCAGATTAAACTGATCTCTAGTCCACCGGATGACTAGCTCTAGAGTAACCCAAAGACCTGCATCTGCCGCACGGTACCCGGTCCTGTCAAGGCTTATCTACATCTAACGTGAATGAACCCGCAACATGTAACAATCTAGATCGATCTAATTCGGCTATATGAACTTGATCTACTTGATATACACAAGCATGAAAGAATGATCAAAAGCCGAAAAGAGCATCAATCTAGATTGGGCAAAAGAGTGTTGCAAATAAATAAACATTAAATAAAGCATGCAACACGTGATAACTTAATGAATCAATTAGATCTTGCCAAATCTAATAGAGCCGATAACTATCTTTACTCATGTCTTAATCCGCCGCACGATACAAGGCACAAGCAAAAACTTCCCATGATCGAGCTTAGATCTACCGCATGTTCTAAGCTAAAACAATGAGACTACTTGCATCACATCTAAATCCGCCGCACGATACTAGACATGATAGCAAGGTTGCCGGGACTTACGGAGGTCGACGGATAGATTGGTCCTCTCGAAGAACTCGACGACACGACTAAAAGGACTCGAAGGGTGGCGCGTAGCCGGTTGTATTGATTTGGTTGTGAACCCTTATTACAATGGTCGAGGGTTTATATTTATACCCTGGACAGAACATGAGTCCTAAGCACTTACGAACTATCTAAACAAAATTGGAAAGACAAAAACACGCTAACTCTATCCATAATCGAAGCCCTTGACCATCACGACTCCTTCCCTATTCGATCAGCTCCCCTTTCCTTTTTCCGTCTTCAAACGAAGCGGTTGCCGACCGCTTGGCCATTTGCCGAACACATGGAAATTAGCCGACCGCATATGCATTTGCCGAATCTCTCTCTCTGCCGCCTGCGGGTCCACATCATATTCCCCGACCAAATTCTGGTGTTAACAATATGCTTGTATTGTAATAAAAATTTCATACTCATTAGATCATGTATAACTTAGTTATAGATTTATCATCGGAATCCAGCATCGCACTCACACTCGCGCCTCACAACCTCGGCGCACCGGCGTCGCTGCATCTTGCCGACTCACGGACACGGTCGGCGCTCTTCTACTCCCGGTTGGCTCATTCCAGCAAGATGCCAGGCAAAGAAATTAGCTTTTATTAATCATATAAGTGTGACTTCTTATGCATTATCCTACTAATTTTAATTCAAATGAGCTAAAAAATCTTAGTCTTGAGCTTCATATATTACATTGACAATGTGTGAGCTGATGCAGTATTTGCCTAATTGGATACTATTT
This sequence comes from Themeda triandra, assembly GCA_018135685.1. Classification (NCBI taxonomy): domain Eukaryota; kingdom Viridiplantae; phylum Streptophyta; class Magnoliopsida; order Poales; family Poaceae; genus Themeda; species Themeda triandra. The sequence continues at coordinate 242,854 of JAENPR010000638.1, read as the reverse complement.
CTGAACTTGGTAGTCCATGGTGGATAAAAAAAAAACCATCTTGCTTTTTTTTTTTTTTGGTATATCGACTCCTCAAACTTATGTTAGCTAGTTCTTCCAATTTCCACTGCGTCGGTGGAAATGTGTTTTTTAAGTAGTGAAAATTATCAAGATAGATCTATGAAATCGTATTGGGGACAAATTTATGAACGATTATATCAATAGCTTTGTGGATCAAGAATTTCTTGATGCAATTCCAAATGATGATATCATAGTTCGCAGAATATGGATGACCGTACCCATAGAGTGAAGTTATAACAGGTTATTTTCTCATATGATGTGTCATTGCTAATTTTGTCTCTATAAATGCTTAGTTTTTGCAATATATCATTGGTATTAGTATTTATGTCTATATTTTGCCCGCTTTAGATTATTGTATAAGTTTGATCGTGAATATGTGTCGACCCCGGCGACAATTTATCCTAGATTCGCCACTACTGTTTGTTAGTGCACAGAATTAGCGGTTTCAAGAATACTTAACAATATAGGTTTTGTAAACATGCATTTTTATGATGCAATACTAAAGATGATCATACTGAGGGTCACGCTTGTACGCTGGGCGTTACATTGTAGCAATGTTTGGAGGCACCGTTCACCCTTTATTATATATATAATGATACTCCAGGACATTCAATAATTTTGAACTTCATCGACTTATAAACTGAAGGTTATGGAAGAGAGTATCGGGAGAGACTATTGGACAAATGGGGTATTGTCGATGTTGATGATTGTTGCATCTGTGGAGAGTGGGAAAGTAGATGGGCAGCGCCTTTGTATTACTGGTAGATCAGCAGGTGGATACACTATTTTAGCTTGACATGCATTCAGAGACACGTTCAAGACTGGATCTTCTCTGTTTGGTGTAAGTTTTAGATTTCCATTTGCTCAAACTTTCAGTAGTAAATAGCAGTAGCAATGGTCAACAATACTCGATTATTATTTATACTGCATAACATTATCTTGATATTTTGTTTCCTTGGTTATGGTGGATACATTGTGCCTTGTTGGTATTTAACTTTTGAGAAGTAGAATCACTGTCATGTAATAAATGTGTAAAAATCAGTATAGTCCTGAGCGCTGCTCCCTGCAAACTGTGAATTGCCACCGAGTCGGGAGCTGTAAGCCTGTAACAACATATATACTACTAACTGGTAACATGCTAAGGCTATGAGATTACCTGGTTCCTAACCTAACCATTGCCTTGTTGTTTCAGGTTGGCAATTTCGACCCGATGACGCGAGAGCCCTTGAAAGAGCATCAGCTGGTTCCGAATCTAGCCATCAAGGAAGCAGTTCAGGCCTACCTGAAGGAGCACAGCTGGGCACAGAAGCTGAACTGATGGATGTGGAGTGCTTTTCTAACTGCAGATGCTAATGAATGGGGGGTCGCCTTTGCAAAGGTCGTCACTCCATCTCTCTCTACTCATCTCCTCATCCCCCAAGGCAGTCATGCAAGTGAATATGAAAACCTCCCTGAAGAACTCAAAGATCTACTGTATGTATATATTTTTTGGTTCAGAAGTTAAATAATAATGAGCTAATGCTTCCTAAGGCAATTTGGGACTCCAGGAATTTTTTTGGCAACCATGTGCTATCTTTGTGTGTATTGCTCTTGTAGCCACATCTTGAATATGATGATGATCATAACTGTACTCCGAACATGTGATATGTAGTTGGTACTGTGAGATCATGTTTGGTTCATTGGTTTTACACGTGAGATTGAGAGGCGGCGTCTAGATTCTGTGTTTAAGGATCAATTGATATTTTAGTTTTGCCTATAACTCTGTTCGAATGTGGGATTGTTGCAATCTGGGCTCGGGAGGAGCTGGTTCTCCAATTCACAAATTTGAGGGCCATAAAGCTGCTGTTCTTTGTGCTCAGTCAAGATAATATTTTTGCTTTTATGTGCTCTATATGCACATATGGTTGGTGATGGGCTCTGATAATCTTGAGAAGACTAAGCTTCTGCTTGCTCTCAGCAACGATAGGATTTCAGATCTTCCAAAGTTAAAGCAGGTAGCTTAAATTTTCCCAAATATGCATGTAGCCAATGTTGATCATTTGCTGGCAGCAGGATCAAGTGAAGGACTAAGGATGAGGACGGTGACAGGTCCATTCCGATCGATGCCAACTGCATGGTCGAGGAGAGGGAGCTCAAGATGTAATATTTAGGGCTTTTTTTCCTTTCTTCTTCCTTTTGTGTTCTTCCTTCTATTATATGAGTAATCGTTCAGTGCAATTTCTATGATGTTGATTCCATTAAGACATCACTTCTGTTACATCATTTTCTCATGCAATTGGCCCTTTTAATATGGTTGAGGAAAGGGAGCTCAAGTCTTTTATTTTGGGAAAGCCAGTGCCGTCAAGGGTGCAAAGGTTGTCACTTGCATGACACAAAAACTATAAAAAAAAAAATCTTGTTGCTAGGTTGTTTTTAAGTACATTTCTTAAATAAAACCGTAGCAACGCACGGGCACTATAATATAATAACTGTTTAGAGTAGGTATATACTCTCTCTGCGCTATGAAATATAATGAATTTTCAGTTTCCTAGTTAAACAATTATAAGTTTGTAGAAAAGAATAATAATGTTTACAATACCAAATAAGCTTCATTAGATACATATAAAATGTATTTTCATACATTACCTCTGTGATGTGGTATATTATTAGTACTTCTTATCTAAATCCCTTATATTTCAGGCAGTACACATGAAAGAGGAAGCATCACGTCGTGTTCATCCAATTCAGACGGCGGCCTGCACTAAGCCGAGAATAACGCTGGTTGTTGAACGGACTGGCCGTTTTTTCTAGTCATTTACTCTTATCTGTAATTCATCACATACTATTACTCTTAGTAAAACTAGATATGACCCTTATGCTCGAGGAAGTGGAGGGACATAGGACTCAGGATAGAGTGAATGACAAATGTTTAGGTGAGAGAAATTTTCGCTCTTTAATATAACTAGCAAATATGCCCATGCGTTATAACGGGATGTATAACTTGTTCTGTTGTCACTTAGTCTATAGAGCTAGCTATATAGTTGGATCTAATTAGGCTTGGTCCAACCTTATTTCAATTAAATCCTAAGGGACATAATAAATGCTAGCTGCATAAAGGATTAACCTCGTATGGAAAATTGACTAGAGATTGACTCAGCTTAAATAGATGGCTATTGTCCACATTAGCTATGAGGTTAAAAAATGTGGAAGGCTAGCCATAAGTGTGCGTGGCAAGTTGCAATGGGCATGGGCTCGTTCTTGGCCGGCAAGGCCACGAGATGAGTGGTGCGATGCTAGTGAATGTTTTGCAATTCCAAACTAAGCGAGACATAACAAACCAAGGGACAAAAGAAGAGGGGGTAGGAGTAAGGGACGACCGAAGAAGCGAAGATGATCGAAGTGAGTGATGAAAGATCAGTGGTGGGAGTGAGGGATGATGGATCGAGGGATGGAAGATGAAATTTTTTAGGTATAGATGGTTAAGTACAGAACCCTAGTTTGCTGGAAAACTCGCTAAAACCAACTTCTCAGAGATACCCATAAGTTCTAGTCCGTTTGGCTACCCTCTCAACTAGGGAGAACTGACCAACCGAGCTACTGCCCAGTTCTTACGCATCGCCTTGTAGGAAAACTTAATAACTTCATTAACATATGGTAGGGTATAGAGTGTAGGGAAGCAAAATTTAAAACAAAAAGGAAGCGCCTATTCAAATTTCTGTGCCTTCCGATTCTTCTATCCGAATAATACAAGATAGGGTAGCGGATCGGAAGTGGAGTTGGAATATTTCTTTTTTAAATAAAGTAGTGGCGTCGGAATCTTTTTTTTAGAGTGTACCTGGAATATTTGGAAGTGACACGTCCCTTGTAAGCTTTCTTGGTTGAATTTCTTTCTAGGATGCCTGCTAATGCCTAATATTCTTTGCTTCCTAGATCAAGTAATTTAACCAAACTCAATTTGCACATGTACCATCGAAATGCAAAGATGATACCATGAATTTTAGCATAAAAGAGAGCATCCCAGACTCCCAGTTGGGCATCTGGGTTTTATCATGATAAGATGGGATTCTATCGTCCACAAACCGAAAGATGCCGAATTTTTATAACTTTTGAGGATGTGGTATCCTAGCCGCCAAGTACTAGGAGAATTTACAGATAAAAAATACTAGTAAATAAATAAAAAAAGGCTCAGTAGATGTTGAGTTTTTATTTGAGAGTACAGGAAGCACAGCGACATTAAAATCTAGAAAGCAACAAGAAGTGAGTGAAGATATTCCATCCGTTCTAAAATATAAATGGTTTTATTTTTGTCCTATGTAAAACTTCTTCAACTTTAACAAATTTTATAGATCCTGTAATATCAAATTAGTTTCATTAAATATCCATCATAAAGTATATCTTGATAATACATTTATTTGGTATTGTAGCATGGTCAAAATTAGAGAGATTTGACTTAGGACAAAACTAAAACCTTTTACATTTTGAAATGGAAATAGTATATAGATAACAGATGTGCATACTTCCTGTCGTCGTCCTCCATGTTGATGAACATTTCCCCTCCATAGCCCCACGGGTCTGAAATTTAGTTATCATAACATAATCAAGAGCCAATAAAAGCTTAGAGCGAGTCACCTAGCTTGTTGGAAAACTTTACTACTGTTGGGGGACAACCGGACCCTAGGCACCATGCCTACGCCGAATAGCCACACCATCGGATTTAGCGTGGGCGCCGAATCCCACCATCGCGGTATCTCCCGCAAGCTGGTTTTGTCTGGCTCGGATCAACGCCGTGATGACGGCGAATCGTTTAGCAGCCGGCATTCGGCGTGGCACCCGAATCTCATGCGAGTCGCGTTGTAACCTGGTTGCTACGGCACGTTTCCTTGCTTTTTACAGTTGGCTCGCTGACGCTTGGTCGACACTTTGGAATCCAATGGAGGACTTTGCAGGCGTCCGATGACAGGTGGGGCTATCTCGGTCGGCCCTCCGGGAGACAAAGCTTGGTGTTGCGAGCAAGACGGTTTAGCCCTCGTCCGAAGTGGGCTCGAGGCATTAGGGTGCAAAACCTAAGGGTATTATCGTCATGTAAACGCCCACGGGCAACTATAAATACGCCATGCGGGCTACCTTGTAATTGGATTGAGTTGAGTATTGAGTAAAGCACAAGCTCCCACCATTGTGTGTTATTCGGTATTTCTCTATTCGGGGTTCTAGGCTTTCGGCCTAGAACAACATTGGCGCCCACCGTGGTTGTTGTTCGCAACGACCATGCCACCATTGACTCGCATGGGATTCGGGTGCCACGCCGAATGCCGGCTGCTGAACGATCCGCCGTCATCACGGCGTTGATCCGAGCCAGACGAAATCAGCTTGCGGGAGATACCGCGATGGTGGGATTCGGCGCCCACGCCGAATCCAATGTTGTCGCTATTCGACGTAGGCAAGGTGCCTAGGGTCCGGTTGTCCCCCAACAGTAGCCCCTCGGCGGCTGCCGAATTCGGCAATGGTGGGGATAGCTTGATGTGGCGGCTATCGATCAAGCTGCAGAAGAGGAAGCCAGGTTGCTGCAAAAGATTCAGAGCTTGAAGGAGAGCAGCTCCAAATCACCGAAGTACACCAAGGACGTAATCTTCATCGGAGAGAAGCACGGCCGCAGCACCGCCGAAGCTATAGACATGACCTCCCCTTTGTCCATAGCAATACAGTGCCATCCTTGGCCTTCGGGTTACAAGCCTAAGATTCCACAGTACAATGGCAGATCCAACCCGAGGAAGTTCATCTCGAGCTACGAAGCGTCGGTCCATTTAGCAGGAGGAAATGATGCCATTCTAGCGAAGTCCCTAATCATGGCAATGGACGACGTCGCGCATGATTGGTACATGTCCCTAAAACCGTTATCCATCACTTCATGGCAGCAGGCGAAGGCCGAGCCGTTGACCACCTTCCAGGGGTTCCAGACCGACAAGCAGACGACCGCGGATCTAATGAATCTGTTCCAACCCGATGATGAGTTGCTATCCAAGTACCTAGAGAGGATCATTCAGCTGAAGGCTCAGTTGCCGAATGTTTCGGACGACATCGTGACCGTAGCTGCCATCAAGGGCTTGAAAATCAGCCCATGCACCGAAGCCATGTCTGGAGATCCCCCGACAACCATTAAGCAACTTTTCGAGCATATGAGGAAGTTCGCAAGGTCCGAAGATGACCTACACAAGAGAAAGGCCGCTCGTTACAGCTTTAAACAAAGCCACGCCGAAGAATCCTCCGCAGACTCAGCCGAAAGCCAAGCAGGAGAGCAGCCCGGTTCACAGTGTGCAGCAGGACACGGTCCCGCAAATAGCAAGAATCTCAGCAGGGTAGAGGCTCTGGAGGTCAAGGCCGCGGCGGTCGCGGAGGCGGCAGCGGAGGCCGCGGAAAAGGGCGCGGGAAGGGAACCCGAACCCATTACTGCGCGGTGTGCGGGAAGGACAAAGGTCACTTCACCAGGGATTGCAAATACGCTCAGCTCGCCAAGCAGCAGCGGGAAAGGGACGAATCCTCAAATTCTACGGAGGCGTGTTGACACTTCTAACACCACTCACGCTAAGTTGTCATCCCTAGCATGGCGCCAGAAGTGTTGGTATAGAAACTGCTCCTCTAATCAAGAAAATATGGGATCCGCAAGCGAACAGATAATACACCATCGTAGCATTTTACCAGGAAGTATTCCATGTATCGTTATTTATATTTAGCTCAAAGGAAAGAACTAAGGACTTAAACAATGAGATAAACTTGCTAAACACGACTACTTATGAGTGATTGATTTCACTGTCACATACTTTGGCGAGAGGGTAAACCATGATAAATAAGGGAATATAAAGTAATAACTCGGGGTATAAATCACACGAGAGATTAGATATAGACTACTCACAAAGGTAGGTTGAAATCGATTAGCACAAGAAATAGAAATCCTATGTAGGTTCTAATCTACTAAGTCATTCATCTACTCCAACTCTACACTATCATATACAGCACAAAAGACTCTTCATCTATGTATAAGGATCATTGCTATAACAAGCCAAGACATAGCAGGACTTACTACGGAACTTTGGTTCTGCTAGACCTACCAACAGGGGATGGAATACAAAGGACTCAACGGAACTGTCACTTCCGCGATCAACCACACGACCCAGCCAATAGGGTGCATTTGCAGGTAAACGGCATCTAAGCACCATGCTTACATGAAATCTACCACCTAACCCTCCCGCGAAGAGAGCTAAGCGCTTTGCAAACATATACATAAACTTATTACCAATCATAACCATATCAAATGTAGAACTAGAATAAACTAGGAACATAATAAATAGAAACATAATGATATTAGAATAATGTCACAAGAATAGATATAAGATAATACCAAATTCTGATGATGAAGATCCGGAAATCCGAGCACGGGCGCCCGATTCTTCCTCTATCTAGTCTAAACCTATGTAGAACTTGAAGATCTAGAGTAGCTATTCTAATTCTGCGGTGGAGATCTCTCTAAACCCCGGCTTTCTTGATGGCTACCTCGAATAATGAATTCTTGAATGAATTAGGGTTTAGCCGAGGGGCCGGGGGCTCGAATATATAGCCCCCTAGGATGCACCACACCATCGGATCAAACCGACCTAAACGGACGATAATTATTGCTCCTCAAGGTCGGTGGAGGCGGAGATCCGCGAGCCTCCACGATTGGTGGAGGTGGGCGTCGGCCGACCCACCACGGGAGTCGGCCGACCCACCCCTATGCCCGGTGGGGCTCCGCTTCCGGGTTTGCCTTACCGGAGTCTTCTAGAGTATACAATTTTACCCGATCGGTCTTTCTCTCTATGTAATCATGACATGTGGGCCTCCTTGGGTGTTTTCCTGATAATCCCCTGCGAAAACACATATTCACCAAAACTTGTGGAATTTGTCAGTTTAAACCCTAAGTCTATGATGGTGAACAGATTATACCCTTCTTTCTCTCTCTGGTTGACATATAAAATTGATCATTAACAACCGTCAACAAACTCCCCCAAGCTTACCCTTTGCTCGTCCCTGAGCAAATAGCTATAGAAGATGGATCAGGAGTTGCTGCAATGCTTTCACACTTCACAAACACACATGCTCTAAACAAGAATTCATCCCCGACTAGAGTGGACTATCATAACTCCCAAACTTACTCATGTTTCTTACAACCATGGGGCTTTTACACTTGGGTCTTGAGTAGTTGAAAGACGGAACAATTAAGTCAAGCACCTTGTTATCTCATGCTCTTTGTTCCACCTACTGATGCAGGTTTTTACAAGATTTTCAATAAAGCTCGAGTTCCTTAATACAACCCTTTCAAGTCTCTCAATATGTGATATTTTTGGATCCTCTCTAAGGCATTGAAAGGAGGTATGCCTTCTCTCTTACTCTCAGAATATGTGGTATTTGTGGTTCAAGGCATTTATAGATGAGCCTTCACTCTCTCTCTCTCTCACCCTACTCTAATAAAGGCTTATGTGGAGCTCATAGGTGTGGAGAACTAATGCATTGGCATGATCGAACCATGGATCCGAAGGAACTCAATATACAACCAATCGGTGTGTGCATGTGTGGTTTTATATGTGGATGATATAAATAGAGAGAAATATTTGTGGGAGGAGATGGGGTGCACAAAAAGAATTATCAATGCTCCTTTATTTGGATGAAACTTGGAACTATCTCAACACTTGAACTTCTTGGAACTTGAACTTTGGAAACTTGACAAAAAGTTGGGCTCATAAATCTTTTCTTTCTTTTTCTTCTTCTTTTTTTTTTTTTACAATTCTTGCAGCCCAAAAAGGAATCAAATACTTCTTGAATGGAACACTTCTCAATCTTGACAACTTCACATTGGGAACAAATGGAAACTTGGAGCATTGATTTTGGATAAATGGCTAGCAAAAATTGAACAGGGGGATGTTTTTGGTGTTCACTCTCAGTGTAAGAGTAGAACAATTTCAATGGATGATAATAGGCTTTATGTGGTGCGTACTTCGGGGTGGAAGTAGCAAGGGTGAATGTGAGTGTGAAACCAAGAATTAGGTTTGTATGATGAGTTCATAAGGATATAACACGGACCGACGACCACGAGCCCTAACAAATGAGGAGGCTTTCTATTCTAATGATCAAGTTGGGCATGTGGTAGGAATTTTAACTCTACGCCATATAAGGAACTCATCATGAAACATTTACAATTTTCACAAACAAATCTCCGAATTTAGTGGCACTTTGGAACACAATGAACAGCAATCGAGACTATCATCATATCATGTCCGTCAACTACCTAGACTTAGTTTAAGCATATGCTCCCACGGGTTTTCAGGTGTAGAGTAAATCCGGTTGTTAAACGAGTGTATCCAAATCTTGGGAGAACTCAAATTTAAAGCTAGGTACTTGCAAAGAATTAGGCGAGAGCAACTATTCATCATTTCCATCATGCAATTCTCAAGTCTACACAATTTTATTTATAGCAAACTGAATTGAAATTAAACTTGCACACTCTTTTTATTTGGTTTTCATCTTAAGGCAAACTTGAAATGTAAACAAGCACACTTAAAGAAAGCAAACTAAACAAACTTCTTAAACGGCAAGCAAAATTTTTATTGGGTTTTTACGGGTTTTTTTTTCAATGCATAAAACAAACGAAAAACAAACAAACGAAAACAAAAGGAAAGAAATACTTATCTTGATAATGGGGGCCTCCCCCAAGCTAGTCTTGCGGCGGCGGTGGTGGGTAGTAGATGTGCAACAGGTCCACCAAGCCATGCAACATGGAGGCGGCTTCTTCCTGGTTCTCTTGAATGGTTCCTAGTGTCTGGGTGGTGTTCTGGTTCCATTGTTGCTAATCATTCCACCTCTGATCATGGCGATTCAGAGTGGCAGTGGTGTTGTGCTGGAAGGCTACTTGTTCATCATAGTGCTGCTGGGTGAAAATGAATCCGGTGGCATCGGAGTGGCGACGTGGCTCAAAGTCATGGTGGGGTTCTTCTTCTTCATCGGTGGTACCAAAGGGGTCATAAGAGTATCTTGGTGGCTGTGAGGGTCCTGGCTCTGATGTTCCTGGCTCTGTGTATGGTGGGTAGAAACCATAGAATGGTTGATGTGGTTGGCTTTGTGGTGGGTACACCCATGAGTTTAGTGAGTGGTGCTGAGGTACATTCCACTCATTAAAACTAGCATGCACTGGTTCTTCTCGGGCGGTTTCGGCACCACGCCAAACGGGTTCACGATTTCTTGTCACCCTCTCCGAGCGAACTCTTCGAGGTGCTCTCTCATTCACTGGTTCTGCCTGCAACTCAACATGATAGTTTTGCACATAATACAAAGCTAGTTCCGGGTTAGGTAACCGGATCGCAGCTTCACCATATTTTGCATAAAAAACATCATTCACTTTCTTCAATAAGTGACCTTGGCCAAAAGTGTAGAGGTCATAAAATTCTCCAGGATGTTCAATGTACTCAAAAGTAGCTCCCTCTAATAACTTCAAGCTTGTGGCAATGCGAGTGATAAGCGAGCAAATGGCCACACTTCCTACTTTGTAACCGGGGACACTCATCCAATGGTTCACTAGGAGATGGACAGGTGACACTTTCTGTTTCTTGACAGCCGCGTACAGCAACTGCAAGTCGGCTATTCTGATCTTGCTTTCATCATATCATGGGAAAAAGGTGGCTCCTATCCAACGATGCAAAAATCTAAGTGTAGGATGCTCTATGTCTGCTGTGCGGTGTGCTAAGTGATACGGTGCTCTAGAAATGCTGCTCCAAAACCTATGTGCATCAAAATCCTAGTGCTGCATTTAAGTCTATGAGAGCATCTTGAGGAAAATCTAGGAGGTCACTAAGGTTTCTCCAAGAGACAGAATATTCCAAAGCAAACATTCTAAAATAAACTCCATTGTCCGTGTATCGAAGGGTGCTAAGGAATTCTATGGTCAAGAGCCTAATCCCTTTCTCCGTGAGGTTTGCAAAGGAAGTCCAACCAACTAGTGGAAAAATTGTATCGAATTCTTGGGCCATACCTGTCTCTAGCAGAAGTGTCGGATCGATGACTGGCGTGTGGATGAAACACTTGTTCTTGAACTTCTTGTATACATCCTTTTCTGGGCGGTTCCCGGGCGAGGTCGGATGTCCTCATGAGGACTCTACGAGATCTTGGTGGTGGTGCAGGTGCTGCTACGGGTGCTTCGGTGGTGGGTCGACACTCATGTCGGAACCAGCCACCGAGTTACAGCGGGATGCACTTCTTGTCCGATTTTCCTGAAGGTTCCACGAGATCCCCGGAAGACGCCCTTCATCCTGCAAGTTTCTCAAAACAAACAAAAACAACTTTGGTGGAGAAAGGATTAGCACAAGGTTAGTGGTTAGCTATCCAGAGTCAGCGGTCCAGAGGTTAGTCGTTCTTCATGACAAAAAGTTCTAAACTTCAGGTCTTGATTTGGACAGAACCTCCCCTAGATTTTAAATTTTCTTTATCCTATTTGGACAGCATCTCCACTAATTTTGTGATGATCTACTCAGCACTATTCCTTCCCTTCACTTGCTACTAAACTCTTGCTCACTCTCTCACTTCTTCTCTCTTCCTACTCTTCTCCTCTTCTCTCTAACTCTCTCCAGGAAACACGAAGTCGAGAGCAGAAGGTTTGGCTAAAATTCTGGAGTGTGGGTGGTGCAAGGAAGCCATGGGAGGAGGCCTATTTATAGAGGAGGAGGGGGAGAGTCGGCCGCCCCAATGGTGGGGTCGGCCGCCCCACCAAGGTGGCCAACATGGCTGCCCCTTCACATGCCATTGCGTGATCTTTCCTCCATCCAGAAATTTTGGTCGGTTGAGTGGTTTTGGCGGTGGAAAAGAGAGGATAGTGGAGGTGAGTGGAAGTGGATGAAATTATGTGATTTGATGTATGTGAGGTGTAGTCTATGACATGTGGGACCTATGGTGAGGGACCCACCAAGCACTAAATGCCATGATAAAAATTGTAAACAATGCAGAAATTTAAATAAAGGTGAACTAATTTAAATGCATGAAATGATAGATTTTTGTGCCACCACGATAAAATATTTTGACGGGTTGTCACACACCGTAAAATTATTTATATGGGGCGTGGAATTTTATAATGCAATGCCGGAAATAAACATGTCTAAGAAAATTATAAGAGATGCAAATTTAGAATGCAAATGAATACCGAGTTACCTTCCGGCGAGGATTCGGATTTTTAAAAGTCCTCCGAATTGGACCATCCAAAATATTTATTCCACGATGTTCCCGAGAGATGCATCCTCTGCCTCTGGTGGTTGTACTGTCTGATCTTTTTCTACCATCTTCGCGGATTTATTGAGCTCTTGTTTTGACTTGAATGCAAATTGCTCTTCTTGCCCATTTATAGTGAATTTGATTTCTCCCTTCCCGACATCAATGTGTGCATTGGCGGTGCTCTAGAAGGGTCTTCCAAGTATGAGTGACACCTTTGAGTCTGGATGCATATCTAGTACTACAAAGTCTACAGGCACGAAGAACTCTCTTATCTTGACTGGGATGTTTTCAGCAATGCTTAATGGATAGCGAACCGATTGGTCGGCTAGTTGTAGGCACATTGATGTTGGCTCAAGTGCAGTGTGGTTGAGCTTGTAGTAGACTGCTGCGGGCATCACACTGACACTTGCTCCAAGATCACAGAGTGCATTATTGAAATATTGATCTCCAATTGTGCGATCAATAGTGGGACATCTGGATCTTTCTTCTTTTACGGTAGTTGGTTGAGGATGGCCGCACTACATTCTTCGGTTAGCTTGATCACTTCATTGGACGGCGGTGGTCTCTTCTTGTTAAGAATATCTCTTATGTACTTGGCATAAGTGGGGACTGTATGGCATCCGGCGGAGGTATATTGACATATAACTTTTGAATTACCTCCACGAACTTGCCAAGCTGCTCATGCATGCTTTGTGGTCCTCTCTTCCTCCGAGGAAACGGTAAGAAGTTTGTATCTCGAAATTGTTGTCTTGCTTCCTGATCTTGTACTACACAGTGGTAGTTCTACTAACGAGGTTGAAAGTTCCCTTCTTCTTACGCCCACTGGTGGTAGCACGGTAGCCTTTTTGCTCCTTTTGGGTAGGGAGGATCTCTGGTGGAACTCCCTCTTCTTGTAGTAATAGATCTCACTGCTCGGGGTTAGTGGCAACGAGGCAATGCAATGGCCAACTTTGCTATCTTTTCTTCTATCTTTTTATTGAACTCTAATTGGTCATTAATGGCGGAGGAGAAACTATCCATTTTAATGCTTAAATTTTCCAAGATTTTGTCATTAGCGGCAAGTCTATCCTCCATAGATGAATTGATCTTGGACTGTTGTAGGATCAACTCTCTTAAAGTAGGTTGCTTTGCAAAAGTACCTGACTGTGTACCTTGATTAGTTGGTGGTTGCACCCAATGTGGAACCTTTCTCACGACAGGACTTGAATTTTGCTTATACGTTGCTTCAATTGCTCTTTGATCTTCCTTGTACTTGGCCCTCTGGTCAAGCCAATGGAGTATGGTATCCATCTTGGTTGATAATGCATTTACTTCTTCAATTGCTTCTTCACTTTGGTGACAATCTTGAATGTTGTCTTGGGACCAGCTTTGATTATCTGCTATCTTCTCCATGAGTCTTTTAGCTCTCCCAAGAGTGAGTGATAAAAATGATCCTTCGCGGTTGCATCTAGGTGCTCACGCGTCTTCGGAGTTAATCCATGATAGAATCCTTGCATGAGTAACCATTCTTCCATTCCATGATGGGGACAATCTTGAATGTATCCTTGCAAACGCTCCCATGCTTCGACATGGTCTCCGAGTCTTCTTTGTTGGAAGTTGGTAATCTTTCCTCTTAAGGCATTGGTCTTGCCTATTGGGAAGAATTTTGCTAGAAAGGCCTTGGAACACTTCGCCCATGTATTGATATCTTCTTTATTGGCATAAAACCACTGCTTCGCTCTTCCCACTAGTGAGAATGGAAAGAGGCGAAGAAGTATGATGTCTTCTTTAACTCCTTCTATGGCGATGGTGTTTCCAATCTCCATGAAGTCTTGTAAATGTGTACTTGCATCTTCATAAACCTTTCCACTGAATTGGATAGCTTGCACCATGTTGATGAGATGGCTTGATCTCAAACTCAACATTAGTTGTGTCTAATCTTTGGACAGTCTGCGGATGCTCTCTTGTTGGAGCGAGAGAACTCCAGTAAGGTCTTCTCGACCATATTGATTGGTGACGAGCTTCCTTCTTGATTGAACCGACTACGATGATCGAGAGTTTGAATGAATCGAGATTCAATCCTTGCTAATACCACTGTATAAAATATAGACAAAGAAAAAAAAAAGGGGTGAACACACCAAAGTAGAGGTGACTAGTGACAATCACTTATTTTCTAAGTATCTCGCTTAAGCAATTTTTCTCTAAAAGTTTATTCCTTCCCGACAACGGCGCCAAAAATGCTTGTTGACACTTCTAACACCACTCACGCTAAGTTGTCATCCCTAGCATGGCGCCGAAGTGTTGGTATAGAAACTGCTCCTCTAATCAAGAAAATATGGGATCCATAAGCGAACGAGATAATACACCATCGTAGCATTTTACCGGGAAGTATTCCATGTATCGTTATTTATATTTAGCTCAAAGGAAAGAACTAAGGACTTAAACAATGAGATAAACTTGCTAAACACGACTACTTATGAGTGATTGATTTCACTTGTCACATACTTTGGCGAGAGGGTAAACCATGATAAATAAGGGAATATAAAGTAATAAGCTCGGGGTATAAATCACACGAGAGATTAGATATAGACTACTCACAAAGGTAGGTTGACATCGATTAGCACAAGAAATAGAAATCCTATGTAGGTTCTAATCTACTAAGTCATTCATCTACTCCAACTCTACACTATCATATACGGCACAAAAGACTCTTCATCTATATATAAGGATCATTGCTATAACAAGCCAAGACATAGCGGGACTTACTACGGAACTTTGGTTACGCTAGACCTACCAACGGGGATGGAATACAAAGGACTCAACGGGCTGTCACTTGTGATCAACCACACGACCCAGCCAATAGGGTGCATTTGCGGAGTAAACGGCATCTAAGCACCATGCTTACATGAAATCTACCACCTAACCCTCCCGCGAAGAGAGCTAAGCGCTTTGCAAACATATACATAAACTTATTACCAATCATAACCATATCAAATGTAGAACTAGAATAAACTAGGAACATAATAAATAGAAACATAATGATATTAGAATAATGTCACAAGAATAGATATAAGATAATACCAAATTCGATGATGAAGATCCGGAAATCCGAGCACGGGCGCCCGATTCTTCCTCTATCTAGTCTAAACCTATGTAGAACTTGAAGATCTAGAGTAGCTATTCTAATTCTACGGTGGAGATCTCTCTCTAAACCACGGCTTTGCTTGATGGCTACCTCGAATAATGAATTCTTGAATGAATTAGGGTTTAGCCGGGGGCCGGGGCTCGAATATATAGCCCCCTAGGATGCACCACGGCCATCGGATCAAACCGACCTAAACGGACGATAATTATTGCTCCTCGAGGTCGGTGGAGGCGAGATCCGCGAGCCTCCACGATTGGTGGAGGTGGGCGGTCGGCCGACCCACCACGGAGTCGGCCGACCCACCCCTATGCCGGTGGGGCTCCGCTTCCGGGTTTGCCTTACGGAGTCTTCTAGAGTATACAATTTTACCCGATCGGTCTTTCTCTCTATGTAATCATGACATGTGGGCCTCCTTGGGTGTTTTCCTGATAATCCCCTGCGAAAACACATATTCACCAAAACTTGTGGAATTTGTCAGTTTAAACCCTAAGTCTATGATGGTGAACAGATTATACCCTTCTTTCTCTCTCTGGTTGACATATAAAATTGATCATTAACAACCGTCAACAAGGCGCCGAAGCACGTATATCACAATGCTCCGGCTCAACCTCAGGCGTATCACCAGCCGACATACCAGAACTACCAATCCCCGTACACTTGGTACCACCCGAATTACATGCAGTTTCAACAAGCCCAGCAGAGCTGAACGTAATTACACCCTACGGCAGCTTCTTCTTCGACTCCACCAGAAAATCACACCCAGCATCGGCAGCCACAGCCGGCACCGAAAAGTTCAAGGGAGCTGCAGCTGGTGAATGCAGTAACCCCGGTCAACATGTTGCCGACAAACGGTCACATCTACACCATCACAGGGGGAACCAACCTGGATCACAAAAACAAGAAAGCCAGGAGAGACTATATCAGAAGGGTGCACTCCGTTTCAGTCAAGTGCCCGACAGCTAGACCAGCATAGAAAAATGAACCCATATCTTTCAGCGAACAGGACATTCAGGTTCGGGACTACCCGCACTGCGACGCATTCATCGCCACAGCCCATGTCGCTGGGTACAAGCTACACAACATCCTCATTGGCAACGGCAGCTCAGCCGATATCCTGTTCACCAAGGCCTTTGACGGAATGAAACTCAGTAGGAAAGACCT
Organism: Themeda triandra; assembly: GCA_018135685.1. Taxonomy (NCBI): domain Eukaryota; kingdom Viridiplantae; phylum Streptophyta; class Magnoliopsida; order Poales; family Poaceae; genus Themeda; species Themeda triandra. Next base: position 226,251 of record JAENPR010000638.1, on the reverse strand, counting down.
GGAGCCTGTCGGGAACGCTTTGTTTGGTTTCGGCAGCCAGAGGATAGATGCCATCGGCAAGAAAACTCTCACTGTTTCATTCAGTGAAAACCAGAAGGTCAGAGCGGAAGAAATCACCTTTGACATTGTGGACATGCCATACCCATACATAGCAATATTCGGCTATGGAATCATCAATAAGTTTGACATCATAATCAATCAGGGTTACCTGTTCATGAAGATGCCTTCCTCAGGTGGAATCATCGCAGTGCATGGGGACCAGGCCGCCGCAAGAAACATTGACGGCAAGCCCATCCCAGGGTGCAGCATGGTTCACGAAGTTAAAGAGAAGCGGCTAATGATAGCCAGGAGTTCCCACCTGATCAGAGAAAAGAGCCAAGAGTAGCGCCGTGTGAAGATACGATTCAGCTACCCCTTAGCTCCGGCAGACCCAACGAATCTGTGCACATTGGATCCGGTCTATATGCCAAAGAGAGAATTGATTTACTCAAATTTCTGTTCGAGAATCACGATATGTTCACATGGTCGGCAAGGGACCTGCGGGGCGTGAACCAGGGGCTGGCGCAACACAACCTAAATGTCGACAAACAAGCAAGGCCAAGAAAGCAAAAGCTCAGAAAAATGTCCGATGAGAGAGCAGCGGCAGCCGAAGCCAAAGTACAGAGGTTATTGGACGCTGGGGTCATCCGTAAGGTGCAGTACCCGGATTGGTTAGCCAATGTGGTGCTGGTCAAAAAGAAGAGCGGGAAATGGCGCATGTGCATGGACTTCACGGACCTCAACAAACATTGCCTCAAGGACCAGTACCCGCTGCCTCGCATAGACAAGCTGGTGGACATTGCGGCAGGTTGCGAAATGATGAGTCTCTTAGATTGTTTTTCGGGATATCATCAGATTTGGTTAAACCCTGAAGATGAAGAAAAGATGAGTTTCATCACCCCCGCCGGAACATTCTGTTACAGTCAGATGCCGGAGGGTCTTAGGAATGCCGGCCCCACTTTCTCCCGAATGACAGATGAAGTTTTTCGGGAGCAGAAGAAGAAGAACAATCTCGTTGCGTATGTGGACGATTTGGTGGTCAAGAGCGATGAAAAGCAATCGCATATCGAGGAATTAAAAGAGATGTTTGCTAACCTTCGCGCCAGCGGCCTCAAACTTAACCCAGAGAAGTGCATATTCGGCATACGCAGGGGAAAGCTATTAGGATGCCTGGTGTTCGTGAGAGGTATCGAGGCAAACCCTGAAAAAATTGCAGCTATCGTAAACATGAAGCCACCGGCAAGCAAAAAAGAAGTGCAAAAGCTCACCGGACGTATCGCAGCGCTAAGCCGTTTCATCTCCAGGCCAGCTGAAAGAGGGTTACCATTCTTCAGGGTGTTGCGCGACGCTGACGCATTCGACTGGGGCATCGAGCAGCAACAGGCGTTTGAGGACCTAAAGACATACTTGACTAAGCTCACCACACTTTCAAAGCACGAGCCGAATGCAACACTCATTCTGTATCTAGCGGCATCACCCGTCACCGTTAGCGCGGTACTCGTCCAGGAAAGGGAACATGAGGGGAAGCTGCATCAGTTCCCAATATATTTTGTCTCGGAGGCTCTATCCAGGGCAAAGCTCAACTACTCAGAATTGGAGAAGATCGCCTTTACTATGGTCATGGCCTCAAGAAAGCTAAAACACTACTTCCAGGCTCACGTCATTCGGGTCCTGTCTGCGCAGCTGCTAGAGGCTCTGTTTCAGAACGCCGAAGCAGTGGGCCGAATCGGGAAATGGGCAGCCGAATTAAACCAATACGCAATACAATTCAGGCACAGAGCTGCCGTCAAATCGCAGGTTCTAGCCGACTTCATCGCGGACTGGACCCCTAGCGGAGATGATCCCACAAGGTAGTTCTCTGAGCCCGAATGGACGGCACACTATGATGGTTCTTGGTGCAGCGCCGGAGCAGGTATTTCGGCAATCCTCACACCGCCCACCGGCCCGAAAATCCGTTATGTGGCGAGACTACAGTTCCTATCCACAAACAATTCAGCAGAATATGAGGCAATTCTCCTGGCCTTGAGAACGTTAAGGGCTTTGGGCGTCCATCGGTGCATCATCAGGTCCGATTCGCAGTGGTCGTTGGTCATATTCAGAAGGACTATGTTGTCAAGGAGCCGGAACTGGCAAAGTGCTTGTCAGCAGTAAGAAGAATAGAGAAGTTCTTCGCCGATTTCATTCTCAAGTACATACCCAGATCCAAAAACTCCGAGGCTGATGAGCTAGCCAAGGCAGCCGCCCAGATTTCACCACTGCCGCCGGATGTATTCTATCAGGTTCTAACCGCCAAAGCTGTTAAGGAAGAAGAGGAGAACCCGGCTATGATTCACGCCATCGCAAGTGACGACTAGAGATCTCAAATATGGGCTTATTTGCAAGGCACCTATGAGCCCTCCTCCAAGAAAGATGAACAACGTATGGCATCCAGAACAAAGCAATTCTCCATCGTCGGAGAAAGCTTGTACAAAGAGGGTGTGCTCGCTCCGTTACTCAAATGCATCAGCAGGAGCGAAGGAATTCAACTGTTAACGGAGGTACATTCAGGGTCATGCGGTGCACACAGGGGACCGCACGAAATTGCTCACAGGGCCATGAGGCAGGGTTTCTACTGGCCAACCGCAGTCGAAGATGCCAAGAACATTACAAGAACATGCAGGGGCTGCCAAATGTTTGCAAAGAACCAGAAGGCCCCGACAAATCCCACGACACCGGTGTACCCCACGTGGCCACTATAGCGGTGGGGAGTCGACATAGTGGGCGCGTTACCGCCGGCACTGGGAAACCTAAAATATGCTGCGGTGGCTCTGGAATACTTCACCAAATGGGTTGAAGCCAAGCCGCTAGCAAAGATAACTTCGGGCACTCTAACCAACTTCGTGTGGCAGAGGATAATATGCAGATTCGGCATACCTGCCTATATCACCGTCGATAATGGCAAACAGTTTGATTCAACACATTTCAGAACATTCTGTGAAGAGCTGGGGGATAAAGCTATCTTTTGCTTTGGTTAATCACCCCGCGTCCAATGGCGCAGTCGAAAGAGTAAACGGCGACATCTTCGGGACCATATCCAAGGCCCTCGAAGGTGCAAAGAAGGGGAGATGGGCTCAGGAGTTGGTAACAGCTTTCTGGGGCCACAATATATCAAGGTCCAGAGCAACAGGATTCACCCCTTTTAGGCTACTATTCGGCGAGGAAGCCATAACCCCAGAGGAGGTGAAGCTCGGATCTTTCCGAACCAAAATTTCTCCCACCAACCCAATCCAAAGAATGGTGGAAGTCGAAGTCTCCGACAACCGGAAGAGTCAAGCCACCTAGAATCTTGATGTCTACCATGACAAGACCAAAAGCTGGAGAGACAAGAAGGTCCTTAGGAAAAACTTCTTTCCGGGCGACATGGTACTCATCAGGTAGCCAGACAAGCAGGGCAAGCTGCAGCCACAATGGTATGGCCCGTATATCATCGCAAGAATGATCAAGACTGGCGTCTTCACCTTGGGGACCAAAGACGGCGCCGAATCTACTCACACCTGGAACGCAGATAACTTGCGTCGTGTCTACCCATAACGCCGCGCTCCAGAAAGGAGTTGTAATCGTCGCTTTACGTTCTTTACTGCATTCGGTTTTGCTACCTAAAGACATTTCGGGCTCTACACTCTTTTTCCTCACTGAGGTCTTTTAACAAGGCATACCTTGTAATAATCGCAACTTCATTTACTATTTCATTTCGCACAAAAGTGTCGTTTCACCGAAAACGGTCAAGCTGAGAAGCCTAACCATATATTCGGCACATCACCCTAGGTTGCAAGCAACCTCAACAGCCAATAACGGCTACATACGCACTTCCCAAAAATAAGGGGTGCCCAGGTGCTTTCCAGCTCAGCAAAGCAGGCAGAGCACACTAATACCTAAGCAGACAATCAGGCGCAGTAATGACAAGGATATCTGTCAATACTTAATGCATGGTCAGTTCGAACCATTCATGACCCCTTAGGCATGAAAAGGCCTATATAAGCATGGCCACCCCCCCTAGACGTCTTACACCAGACAAAGGTCTGCCAAACCTTAGCCACAAGCAAAGCACCGCTAAGATGGGATGTTGCGCCTCATGCAAAATAGGAATAGGGGCACCAGGGAAAAGTGGATTCGAGGAGCTAGGAGAGAAGCCACTTCCGAGCCCTCACTAGCCACATTTGGTTTCAGTGTTATTGGCAAGACCCATTCGGCGTTCGCCAGGCCCTCACTAACCAGTGGAGGGAACTTGTAGCCAGCCACGTTCTGTTCTGCACTGCCGAGCGGCAGCTGATGGCGGCATGGGCATCCTGCGGGCTAGACCTGGATGATGGTACAAAGAAGCTCATTATCAGTGTCAGGCTCTGGATGCCCTTTCTCGGTCCTAAGGCCGTGGGCGGTGGCCGCCGCATTCTAGTCATCACCTTCCACCATGGGGGCTTCACCAACAAAAAACCCACGGAGATTCGGTGCTGGATCCCCTAGCTCCAGGTTGGCACACGACGCCAGGGCATGATGTATCAACTAATAACACGCGAGCCGCTCGGCATCAGCCTCTGCCAACTTCCACGTACCGGCAACAAACTGCAGGGCCACTTCCAACACCTGAGCCGAACGTGCCATTTCGGCCACAGTTGCGATACAAACGGGCGTGATCTGTCACCCAGTGTGCACAGTCGCAGCAAAAATGCAATGTACTTTAGCTTTACCTGGCAAAATTGTAAAGCTACCAATTCGATTTGCTAACCCGGTGAACAATCATGTGTTTCTTTGTCACGAATTTACTCAAGAAGTTTCGGCGTTTTTCAAAACGAGATTCGGTTGCAAAGCCAAAATAGGGACGCGCCCTCTTTCGACTTCACCAAGTCGGGGGGGACGGCGTTTTTCAAAATGAGATTCGGTGGAAAAGCTGAAACAGGGGCGCCCCTCTTTTGACTTCACCAAGTCGGGGACGACTTTTTTCAAAACGAGATTCGGTAGAAAAGCTGAAACGGGACGCACCCTCTTTCGACTTCACCAAGTCTGGGGGGACGGCGTTTTTCAAAACGAGATTCGGTGGCAAAGTCGAAACGGGGACGCGTCCTCTTTCGACTCTGCCAAGTCGGGGGGCGGTGGTTTTCAAGACAAAACAACGCATTAAGGCCGAAAAGCCACCAAGCCATTTTCGGTCCCACCAAGTTTTGGGGGCGGCGCTTCTCAAAAGCCCCCCGAATCAGGGGGACCGCGCTTTTCAGATACGACATCTAAGCTATCGTGCGTTCTTTTCGATTTCGTCAAGTCAGGGGAAATTCGAAAGTGCGAAAAGCAAACCCATACATAAAACGACAGTTACAAAGTTAACATATCAACTAGTCCAACAATGCAATAGAAGGGCAGTCCCGGAACACAAATCCGCAGACCGAAACATACGACCGCAAACCAACACGGCCAACATGCACATTTCGAGTGTTTAAACGATACAGACACAAGACAGTCAAACAAAGTGCCCGGAGCATAGTAGGTAGCTAGGTAGTAGGGGCATCGGCCTTCTCCTCAGTTCCGGTAGGCTGCTCGGATCCAGTGACAATCGCAGGCGCGGGGTTCGGCGCGGGAGCCGGAGCAGGAACTAGCGAAGTGGTAGCACCACCATCACCAGGCACCGTGTCACGTCGTTCTGAAGTTTCACGCGTCGAAGTACCCGCATTCGACGATCCCTCCCTCTCATCCCGGGCCCGGATGTACGCCATAACTTTGGCCTTGCTGGCTTTCTCGTCATCTTCGTCCTACAAAAAGAGAGGATGTCAGCAAAGCATAAGCAACAGCGCTACGAAACCCCCGCGCTCCGGTCTAGGAGCCAAATCCGCGCAGAGTTCAGGGCATGGCACCTTAGCGCGGGTGAGGGCGGCACGCATCAAGCTCAGGTTGCGGCCACCGGATGCCCAGAAACCGTCGAAAAACCATTTCTTGGAGGCCAGATGAGCTTCGGTATCTGGATCCCAATAGCTGTTGGCGCTTTCGGTGGCCTGTGCTACGTCGAAATGCTCGCACCCCGCTTCTTTCAGCGACGCGTAGAAAGCCCGGACCGTCTCAAACGCGGCGTACTCGCGCCCGAGCTCAACTTGGCCCTCCAGCGTGCCCAGGCCTCCGGTTAGCAGCCGGAGTTTCTCCGCCACTGATGTTCCGGGCGCAGGCGTAGAGAATTCCTCGATCACACCCGAGACCATCCGCTGGAGTATACTCACCACTTCATCGACCCCTGAGCCAAAGTTCCGGTGCACCTGCCGATACCGCTCCAACTTGCCGTTGACCTCCTTTATAACATTATCCTTTTCGGCCAAGGCCTGCTCCTTTTCGGTCACTTCCTTTGCCAGAAGGCCCTCAGTGAGGGCCAGTTTCTCTTCAAGCTCTTTGGCCCTTTTCTCCGCATAGATCAGCAAAGCTTGCTCTTGCTTGGCCACGGCATCCACCAGCACAGTGGTCTGCAGCAACAAAACAAAAAGAGAGATGCATTAGAGTCCCAACTTGTTTACCTCGTTACAATCCGACGTAAGGCAACAAGGTTTTGGCACGCTTACTGAAATAGAGCGGAAGTTAATCGCCGAAAGAAGCTCCCCTCTAGCGGTGGCCAGCGGGCCCTGCTCCATTTCGGTCGCATTGAAAGCAGAGCTGCATTCATGGGCAAACGCAACTCCGGCCTGTGGTGGCAAAACGCCAGCTTGCCGGGGATCTACATTCGCCACCAGCCAGCAGTCAGACGAAACTCCTAAAGCACGAGCAACCCAATAAGTCTCCGCGCGACCGGGGCTGTCATCCCCGGGGGGAGATGAGCCTGAATAAACTTTCATCTCCCCATACTGAATCTGGTCAACTTCCATCGGAATGAACCCATGGCCAAACAAGACACTTTTTGCCATTTTGGGGGGTCATCCGAGTCGTTTCCAGATAAAACCGAGACTTACCAAGGCACCGGTCGTCACGCGAATTGCTGTGCGCCCTGCCTTGGCTACTCCCCGCCAGGGCGGCCAGCTCATGGCCACTGCTTTCGGCGAGCGCCGCCGGTGGTTTCGGCATGCGGGCCGGAGCAAGCTGGTCGTCTCCACTCTGCGTCTTCCATTTCTTGCGCCCTCCGAAATCCACCCCGCTGATGGTAGGCAGGGCGCGGATGTCCACGTCGCACGGGTTGGCAATCTTGCGCAACATCGTCGGTGTTGCTACCGGATTCTTCAATCACCTGCACACAACCAATTCAAAAACCAACAGCAGAGGTCAGCCAGAACACATGTTTTCAAAATACGCCGAGTACAAAAGAGGACAGAAGACGCAGTGACGAGTCAGCAACCATCTACCGTGTCATCTCGCTAGCTCATTCGGCGGACAAGTCGGATGCAGCACCAGTTTTCGACTGCGTTTAATGGGTTTTTCCCAGTTTCGCTCGGATAGCAAGCGACCTACACGAACATCTTCAGTTTCTGAAGGGGCCGCCCGCTTGGCGCGTTCTTTCTAGCAGCGAGCTTCGGCCTGGTCTGTGCTCCAAATCATCGCCGGTCAGTGTCCGCCCCCACGGCCAAGTCCTTGGCCGGCACCAGAAGGCGCGCCGGCTGGATTTGATGCCCCGGTCGATCCAGTCTCTTTCGAGGGCGGCGGACGATCGGGGTAATCAACTCCCATCAAATCCCATATTCGGTTAAGCCTACCACGACTGCCAAGTTTCCACAGTTTCCCCTAGTGCTCCTTGTCCCCGTATCGGTCACACAGCTGATTTGCCCGTCGCTCGATTTCGGCAATATACGACGAGTCCGTCGAATATCCGATATGCCTTTTAATCACCATTGAAGGGCCTTTGTACCCTTCGGTTGGTGGCAAACCCGTCGAAGCTCATGCTAGAGCTTAGCGGCCATTTCTCCACGGACAGCATCTCCTGCACCAGATCACGGCCAATTTGTCGACTGGCGGTCAGCCGATAGGATTCGGCGGCGTCCTCATCTAGCACATCTTCATCATATATTTTGGCACGGGCCAGCCCAACCATCGGCGTCATCACCGAAACAAGGCCATGAGCCTTCGGTAGATTCCTCAAGTTGGCCTCCGCCACATCCGAATCTTTGCACACCCGAACGTAAAACCAGTGTTTCTTCCAGTTGTCCCACTTGCTTTTGAAGAAAGGGGCAAGGCTTTCGGCGGTTTTCTTCTTAGCTAGAATAAAGTTATAAGACCCAATCTCCATACGCGTGTCCTTTTCTGCCCCACTCTTAGAGCCATATTTGCCATGGTGGTGTGTCTCATGAAACTGGGTGAACACCGGGACGTCCAGCCGGCTACCCATCATTTTCATGCACATGGCGTACACGCTCAGGCGAGTTATGGCATTCAGTGTCAGTTGGTGAACCTGTAGCCTGAATCTGTCCAGCGCCGAAACCACAATTTCCTCTTCCATGGGAAACTGAAGCCCGGCGCGAAAAAAGTCCCGGAACACTAGCGCCTCATACGGTTTGGGGTATGGATACTTCTCCCCGGCCGGGGGTGCGCGACAAAGCTTGCGCTCGGCAACCGTCAGGTAGCCGTCCTTCACGTATCGTTCGAGCATGAGGTCGGTCACATCCGACTCCCTCAACAGATAGGTCCAGCCAGCCTTCTTGGCGCGTTTCGGCGGTCGACCCGAATCTACGTCGGCGGCTTCGGTCCCATGTTGCGGGGCAACACTTAGGTTATCCGCCTTCCCAGCTTCAAAGCACTCTACATGGGCATCGGTCTCATTCCCCCCCTCGAATTCGGTTTCCGATTGCTCCGCTTCGACCGCGGGCGCAATGGCGCGCAGCGGAATGACCCGTTTCCCGACCGTAATTTCAGCTCGGGTGGCGTCAACACCCACTGATTCAGATGACGTGTCAGTGTCAGATTCAAAACGATCGCCGAACCCTGATCCGCTAGGCACGTCGCCTTCGGATCCGCCACCAGACCCGACTATGTTAGGCATTTCGCTCTCGGATTCCGATGAGCTTGCCATGTTAGTGGTCGGCTTGAAGCGAAAGCGTGGAAAGCCGCCAAAACTACGAAGCAAGAAAAAGAAAATAAAGTAGAGTAAGATGCTTTCGAAGCACCGGCCGAAGCAAAAAGAAGAGTCCCAACCCGTCAACGCACACCGAAGCTGAAGCGGAAGGGCAGGATAGGGGGCTTACCGAAAGGTGAGACTCACACGGGTCACTGAAAGCTCTTTCGGCTTGCACACTGAATCCTCTTGGGCACTCTCTCACGCGGGGGGCTCAGTGTCAGGGGTGAAAATGACGCCTGCCCCGGGTGGGGGGTTTATATAGGTGCGGACGGGGGCCACGACGCTGTGAAGCATCACATCAGTTACGCGCCTCGAGGTGATGATTCACCCCCAAAAAAAACAGCAGTACAAGTCTCGGTGCACAAAGTGGGTGTCACACCCCAAAATTTCCATTTTGGGTTGTGCTTAGAAAACACTAAATAAAATAAATGATTTTATAAATTTACTAAAATTTACCAAGATTTAATTATGTTGTTTATAATATAAATAGTAAAAATGTGTTTTACTTAAATATTTGGAATTTAATTTGATATGTTTTGTTGCATTCATGCTGAGTTCATAATCTTTAATGTGTGAAAAATGATTTATTAAAAATCCCGATTATGCTACGGAAAGGTTTTATTCTATTTCCAAAATAAAACGTTTTGTTTAACAAAAATTTATTTATTTTTACCTCAAGTCAAATATATCTTCATTCTCATATCTATCCATCTCATGTTCTCTCCACATGATTCATATTTTAGACCATGTACAAATAGCCATCGTTTCCATTCTAAACTTAATTTCCTTTCTCCTTTTTCTTTCTTTATTTCCTTTATCTACATGCTGAGTCGTTGGCACGTCAGATCACTTGGACCAGAAAATAAACAGGCACGTTGCACTAGCGAGCAAGTTCAATTCAGCTTTCCTTCTATTTTTTATCTTCTGTGCCGCTATCAAAATCCATCACGTCAAATATGTACACAGCATGCAGCTAATTTCTCAGCTTCCTTCAGTTACATTAGCTTCTTAGTTAATGGAAGTCCGAACCTGCTCAGCATCAATTGCGTTCCTCTCTTTTCATCCGACGACCACTAGTTTTCCTACAGGCCTTTCGCCTAGTGACCATAATGACCGATCTTTCAGGATCATGCAGACACAAAAACTCCACTCACGTGCAAATCCCACTACCCTGCAAATAAATTTAACCATCCCACTTAACAATCCTTCATCAAGTCCCATAGTCGGTGATGCAAACTGCTCCAGCCTCTCATCTCCCTTGCCACATCTATAAATAGCACCCAATGCCTCCATCTCACGCTGCTGCTTAGGAGAGCATTCTTTCTGTTGGCAGCGCAGACGCCGCCGTCGTCGTTCATCAGGGCCCCTTGAGTTGCCGTCCATCGGTCTTCTAGCTTCTACCCTGTCGCCGAGCTCCACGTCGCCGCTCGCGGTGCTCGGCAGGGCACCTTGACGATGCCTCCGACATCCCCAGTGATGGGGCATGTCATGGATGTCTGCTTCTTTGCTCCGGTCTCCAGACGAGGGCGCTTGCCATCGTTACTCTGTTCTGGTGAGGTTCCTCAATCAAGTTCAGATGTATTTCCATCACTGATCCCATACATGTTCCCTATTGTCTTCTGGTTTCATGGCGGCAGATCGAAAGGATCGTCGTTGCCGTGCCGTGTCGTGGGAAGGAGTGACGTACTTTCCTTACCACGCTGCCATCATCGATCTGAGCTTGCTCACCGTGCATATGTACCAGTCACCACCGCTAATGATCTCCAAATCATTCCATGCCGTCGGCTATCATGTGTACGTGAGAACCACCCCACGTATATCACCGTATTCCTTTTCAATTCATCTTCTGCTTTTCTGTACCTAGATGCAATCGTTCATGTGTAATTCCCATTTGCTGATCTTGATGTCCAGTGCCACTACAATAAACTGGACAACCAGCATATACACTAGTTGCTGCATATATAGACCTTCATGCATCAAAATCTCGCATGACAAGATCGTGCGTGTACAAGGTCCTGCACATCAAACTAGTACTGGCGTGCTAGTTACTTGATGTTTGTGCATCTACTCAACGTAGACAGGCACCCATAATCTCATAAGCCTACATTGATCAAAATACCATGATTATTCCTTGATGATGACATCACCTCGTCATGTGAATGCCATGCATATACATCTTATTTTCCTTCATAAATATATTCCCATAATATATCTATAATATCATAGCCCATGTTTGTCCCCATTATTTCTCCCACATCATATCATCTTGTTTTTTTATGTCCTTTGATATCTCGCCACAATCAATTTTATGATTTAACCCCTAAAACTTCAAAAGCTCATCATAACTTGTTTTACCTTTTTTGCGCTCACACGATAGATTCATACGTTAGGAACCTTTATAGCTTGTTTTTGTAATGCTTGGTGTATTGTTCTTAGGGACATTTACGGTGTTTGTGCCATTTGATTGCTATCGATAGAGGAAGTATGCGAGGATGGTTCTAAAGCAAAGGATGGAAGAGTTTGAGCGAACAATTGGAAGGCAAGTGTAACATGAGTTCCCTTGTTACCTAATAACTTTATAATCACATTCATATGCATGTGTCTAAAATGATGCTAAGGATTTTACCTAGTACTTTGATAACCTTATTCCTTGTTTAACCTGGGTTTATGCATATGGTAGCTTTGCTTAGTTTGCAATCACCAAATGTTATAATGTTAATCTTGACTAATGACTTATGGAATCAATGGTTAAGATGGTGCTTTTGAGCAATGTGGTCAGCAGGGGTCTAGAGCATTGGGCCTTGTTGGGTGCTCTAGTCTGCCCTCCGTAAGGACTTAATCTTAAAGCGGCAACCCAGGACATCCGTACATCCTTGAGAATCAAAGTGGGAACGGTCTTAGTCATATAACTAGTTTTTCTCTAGCTTGTTAGTAGTAACCGAATTCGTTCGGCGCAAGAGGGGGGGCCTAGGTTGCAGGATGGCTCCTTGCCTGTCAAGAGGTGTGCTGGGCTGCGGTCACATGGTGTGCCAGTCTTGAAGGGGGGCTCCATTCGCCTAGCTGCTGAAACCTCGCGGCTACTAACTTGTTAGGGTAATTAGTGAAAGGCTTCGTAGTGTGACCTGCCGCGCCTCCTCGGTAGAGGCGTTGTGGGCTTTGCAAACCCCGGCACATGGGAAACACGACTCAAGGTGAAAGTGTACACCTCTGCGCAGAGTTTGATCAAACTGATATTTCAGCCGTGCTCACGGACACGAGCGGCCTGGATCCTTTTCGAGATAGATGGTTCTATGGATGGTTTGGGAGATGGTAAATCTTGATAATTAATTACTTTAACTTGGGAGGAGCCCTAAGCATAACTTGGCAATTTAGGTTAATAAGTAAAATATGGCCAACTAAAAATGCTTACCGCAGTATAACCATGTCTAGCCTTTTGAGCCTTGCATCCCTCATGTTATACTTGCTGAGCATGGTGAGCTGACGCTTGTTGTTGTCACCAATAAAAATCCCGGATGGGTACCAGATGGTGGATCAAAGAGGCGCAGCGGAAGCGTGGTCAGTTTCCCAAAGGAGTTATGCGAGTACTAGGCGGAGTGCTCCCCCAGTCAACCGTCCCTGTGGAGTATGGCGACCCGAAGATAGAAGATTAGAAATAGTTTCGTTGTACTCGATATATATATATGTAAGTTTTATTGTAAATATGTTCCGCTATGTAATAAAGCATTGCTTCTGATTTTTACCATATTTGTCGCTATATGTGTTGTGGACATCCAGGGCACACATATAGTTAGTGCTTGGTCTTCTTTAGAAAACCAGGTGCTACAAAGTGGTATCAGAGCAGTGTTGACTGTAGGACGCTCAGCCTAGTTAGAAATGGCCGTTTTATAAACTTATTTTTGCCTAAAACTTGTCTTGTCTTCCTCCCCCTTGATACTTCGTAAAAATAAAAATACATTTTATCGAAAACCCTTGTTTGTCGTCCAAGATCATTGAAGATGTTTGTGAAGTTGAAGATTCGTCATCAACAAGGAGCATCACCATATTTGGCGGCTGAAGAGTTCAAGCTCGCTAACCTAAGCCTATTATAGGAAGCTTGTACCCGAGCGCTTTTTACGTTAGCAACGATGCTAAGGCAAGTGCTAGTGTGTTTCCGATTAAGGACAACGTCATGTTAGTGTGATCTTTCACGATTGATTGTTTTGTTATAGTGTTTATGTCCGATTTGGTTCTTTGTGATGAGTGCCCCTTTTCTAAATCTCGGGACGAGATTCTGTTAAGGGGGGTAGTTTGTCACACCCCAAAATTTCCATTTTGGGTTGTGCTTAGAAAACACTAAATAAAATAAATGATTTTATAAATTTACTAAAATTTACCAAGATTTAATTATGTTGTTTATAATATAAATAGTAAAAATGTGTTTTACTTAAATATTTGGAATTTAATTTGATATGTTTTGTTGCATTCATGCTGAGTTCATAATCTTTAATGTGTGAAAAATGATTTATTAAAAATCCCGATTATGCTACGGAAAGGTTTTATTCTATTTCCAAAATAAAACGTTTTGTTTAACAAAAATTTATTTATTTTTACCTCAAGTCAAATATATCTTCATTCTCATATCTATCCATCTCATGTTCTCTCCACATGATTCATATTTTAGACCATGTACAAATAGCCATCGTTTCCATTCTAAACTTAATTTCCTTTCTCCTTTTTCTTTCTTTATTTCCTTTATCTACATGCTGAGTCGTTGGCACGTCAGATCACTTGGACCAGAAAATAAACAGGCACGTTGCACTAGCGAGCAAGTTCAATTCAGCTTTCCTTCTATTTTTTATCTTCTGTGCCGCTATCAAAATCCATCACGTCAAATATGTACACAGCATGCAGCTAATTTCTCAGCTTCCTTCAGTTACATTAGCTTCTTAGTTAATGGAAGTCCGAACCTGCTCAGCATCAATTGCGTTCCTCTCCTTTCATCCGACGACCACTAGTTTTCCTACAGGCCTTTCGCCTAGTGACCATAATGACCGATCTTTCAGGATCATGCAGACACAAAAACTCCACTCACGTGCAAATCCCACTACCCTGCAAATAAATTTAACCATCCCACTTAACAATCCTTCATCAAGTCCCATAGTCGGTGATGCAAACTGCTCCAGCCTCTCATCTCCCTTGCCACATCTATAAATAGCACCCAATGCCTCCATCTCACGCTGCTGCTTAGGAGAGCATTCTTTCTGTTGGCAGCGCAGACGCCGCCGTCGTCGTTCATCAGGGCCCCTTGAGTTGCCGTCCATCGGTCTTCTAGCTTCTACCCTGTCGCCGAGCTCCACGTCGCCGCTCGCGGTGCTCGGCAGGGCACCTTGACGATGCCTCCGACATCCCCAGTGATGGGGCATGTCATGGATGTCTGCTTCTTTGCTCCGGTCTCCAGACGAGGGCGCTTGCCATCGTTACTCTGTTCTGGTGAGGTTCCTCAATCAAGTTCAGATGTATTTCCATCACTGATCCCATACATGTTCCCTATTGTCTTCTGGTTTCATGGCGGCAGATCGAAAGGATCGTCGTTGCCGTGCCGTGTCGTGGGAAGGAGTCACGTACTTTCCTTACCACGCTGCCATCATCGATCTGAGCTTGCTCACCGTGCATATGTACCAGTCACCACCGCTAATGATCTCCAAATCATTCCATGCCGTCGGCTATCATGTGTACGTGAGAACCACCCCACGTATATCACCGTATTCCTTTTCAATTCATCTTCTGCTTTTCTGTACCTAGATGCAATCGTTCATGTGTAATTCCCATTTGCTGATCTTGATGTCCAGTGCCACTACAATAAACTGGACAACCAGCATATACACTAGTTGCTGCATATATAGACCTTCATGCATCAAAATCTCGCATGACAAGATCGTGCGTGTACAAGGTCCTGCACATCAAACTAGTACTGGCGTGCTAGTTACTTGATGTTTGTGCATCTACTCAACGTAGACAGGCACCCATAATCTCATAAGCCTACATTGATCAAAATACCATGATTATTCCTTGATGATGACATCACCTCGTCATGTGAATGCCATGCATATACATCTTATTTTCCTTCATAAATATATTCCCTATCTATAATATCATAGCCCATGTTTGTCCCCATTATTTCTCCCACATCATATCATCTTGTTTTTTTATGTCCTTTGATATCTCGCCACAATCAATTTTATGATTTAACCCCTAAAACTTCAAAAGCTCATCATAACTTGTTTTACCTTTTTTTGCGCTCACACGATAGATTCATACGTTAGGAACCTTTATAGCTTGTTTTTGTAATGCTTGGTGTATTGTTCTTAGGGACATTTACAGGTGTTTGTGCCATTTGATTGCTATCGATAGAGGAAGTATGCGAGGATGGTTCTAAAGCAAAGGATGGAAGAGTTTGAGCGAACAATTGGAAGGCAAGTGTAACATGAGTTCCCTTGCAACCTAATAACCTTATAATCACATTCATATGCATGTGTCTAAAATGATGCTAAGGATTTTACCTAGTACTTTGATAACCTTATTCCTTGTTTAACCTGGGTTTATGCATATGGTAGCTTTGCTTAGTTTGCAATCACCAAATGTTATAATGTTAATCTTGACTAATGACTTATGGAATCAATGGTTAAGATGGTGCTTTTGAGCAATGTGGTCAGCAGGGGTCTAGAGCATTGGGCCTTGTTGGGTGCTCTAGTCTGCCCTCCGTAAGGACTTAATCTTAAAGCGGCAACCCAGGACATCCATACATCCTTGAGAATCAAAGTGGGAACGGTCTTAGTCATATAACTAGTTTTTCTCTAGCTTGTTAGTAGTAACCGAATTCGTTCGGCGCAAGAGGGGGGCCTAGGTTGCAGGATGGCTCCTTGCCTGTCAAGATGTGTGCTGGGCTGCGGTCACATGGTGTGCCGGTCTTGAAGGGGGCTCCATTCGCCTAGCCGCTGAAACCTCGCGGCTACTAACTTGTTAGGGTAATTAGTGAAAGGCTTCGTAGTGTGACCCTGCCGCGCCTCCTCGGTAGAGGCATTGTGGGCTTTGCAAACCCCGGCACATGGGAAACACGACTCAAGGTGAAAGTGTACACCTCTCGCGAGTTTGATCAAATCGATATTTCAGCCGTGCTCACGGACACGAGCGGCTGGATCCTTTTCGAGATAGATGGTTCTATGGATGGTTTGGGAGATGGTAAATCTTGATAATTAATTACTTTAACTTGGGAGGAGCCCTAAGCATAACTTGGCAATTTAGGTTAATAAGTAAAATATGGCCAACTAAAAATGCTTACCGCAGTATAACCATGTCTAGCCTTTTGAGCCTTGCATCCCTCATGTTATACTTGCTGAGCATGGTGAGCTGACGCTTGTTGTTGTCACCAATAAAAATCCCGGATGGGTACCAGATGGTGGATCAAAGAGGCGCAGCGGAAGCGTGGTCAGTTTCCCAAAGGAGTTATGCGAGTACTAGGCGGAGTGCTCCCCCAGTCAACCGTCCCTGTGGAGTATGGCGACCCGAAGATAGAAGATTAGAAATAGTTTCCGTTGTACTCTGATATATATATATGTAAGTTTTATTGTAAATATGTTCCGCTATGTAATAAAGCATTGCTTCTGATTTTTACCATATTTGTCGCTATATGTGTTGTGGACATCCAGGGCACACATATAGTTAGTGCTTGGTCTTCTTTAGAAAACCAGGTGCTACAGTGGGGACGGCGTTTGGTCATTCGGTTCCCTCGCTGATTTGGGATGACCCAGGCTTGGTAACGGCAAGGGGCCTTTTGGTGTCCTAGACCAAGTCGACGCCTGTCGAATCCCCACCATTGCCGAATTCGACAGCCACCGAGG
The DNA here is from genome assembly GCA_018135685.1 of Themeda triandra. Classification (NCBI taxonomy): domain Eukaryota; kingdom Viridiplantae; phylum Streptophyta; class Magnoliopsida; order Poales; family Poaceae; genus Themeda; species Themeda triandra. The sequence continues at coordinate 209,292 of JAENPR010000638.1, read as the reverse complement.
GGCTACTGTTGGGGACAACCGGACCCTAGGCACCTTGCCTACGCCGAATAGCCACACCATCGGATTCGGCGTGGGTGTCGAATCCCACCATCGCGGTATCTCCCGCAAGCTGGTTTCGTCTGGCTCGGATCAACGCTATGATGACGGCGAATTGTTTAGCAGCCGACATTCGGCGTGGCACCCGATCCCATGCGAGTCGCGTTGTAACCTGGCTGCTACGGCACGTTTCCTTGCTTTTTGCAGTTGGCTCGTTGACGCTTGGTCGACGCTTTGGAATCCAAGGGAGGACTTTGCAGGCCTCCGATGACAGGTGGGGCTATCTCGGTCGGCCCTCCGGGAGACAAAGCTTGGTGTTGCGAGCAAGATGGTTTAGCCCTCGTTCGAAGTGGGCTCGAGGCATTAGGGTGCAAAACCTAAGGGTATTATCGTCATGTAAACGCCCACGGGCAACTATAAATACGCCATGCGGGCTACCTTGTAATTGGATTGAGTTGAGTATTGAGTAAAGCACAAGTTCCCACCATTGTGTGTTATTCGGTATTTCTCTATTCGGGGTTCTAGGCTTTCGGCCTAGAACAACAACTACCATATTAAATAATGGTGTATAAACTTCTTGCTTTGCAACAATGATCAAACTATCAAAATCATCAAGCAAGCAAATTAAGTATAGCTCAACTGGTTAGCTTCCTTGCGGTGGAATATGCCTATTCAAGTATAAGATCTTGATTTGACATGTGTGCTCATATTTTTTCTTGATTTATTTCAAGATTTAATAACACTATTCTTTCGTGGTAGGTGACGTGGCCGTCGGCGATGAGACGTGAGTGGTGACTTCATTAATCTTGAGATCTGCAAGTTCAACCTTTGTACTACTACAAAAACAATTTTTGGAGACACCCCTAGTTCATTTGTAGAAACATAGGTGAAAAAAGTCATCTCTATTAACGTACAGGGACCCTGAGAGCAACCCCCACATCTATAAATTCATTTCTAGAGGTGGAGGGCCTAAAGAGGCCCACCTCTAAAAATAACTCTATTTTTAAAGGTGGGCCTCTTAAGGGCCTCGCCTTTGAAAATTGGCCCTCCAACCTAAACCCACAATGGACATTGTCGATGCTCTCTCTTTCTAGCCCCACGCCCACACCCTCTTTCTCATTCTCCACTTCCTATGCCGCCTTCTCCCTCCACACATCTGTCACCGCCACCCAGGGATGGTAGCAGGGGCAAGGTAGGTCCCGCGGGTTTTGGATCTGGCGGTGGCAGTGGTAGGTTCAATTTCCCCCCATGGATCTTAGGTTCGGGGCCCCGAATTAGGGCGGGTGTGAGGCCAAGGTAGATTTTGCACCACGGGGCCCATGGGGATCCAGACCCAAAAACTAAAATGTCTAGCATTACAAGGCTAGCACCCACAATTATCATGGCCCAACCCAACTATACCCTTGGTATATAAGCAAACAATCTTCCCAATCCCTATCTCTCATACTCTCATAGTTTTACCTAGACATAGTTGCTGACCACCAGCTTCCGGCACCGCACACGCTCAGGGTGTCAAGCATATGGTCCGCCATTGTGGAGTCCACAGACGCCACATTGGGGCATGGCTCCTGCTCTCCTTCTCTCCCATCTCTGCCCTCCCAGCTACCTACTCTGTTGCCCTCTTGTTGCCTCTGCCCGCTCACCTTTTTTGTCCTATCGCTTGCGTGGGCGTCGGCCCGCATTGTCACCGCCTCGTGCCATCACGGTCTCAATGCCGCTCAGCCACACCCTAAGCTCGGTAGCCCTACAATGTCATCCCATGGTTGTAGTCACACGTCGATAAATCCCTACGCCGTCGTTGCCAACCCTCATTATCAGGTATCGAGGAACCCATCGAGTTTTGGGGACCCAATGGGTTCAGGGACAGGTTTTGACACAAATGGTGGTTCAGGGCTGGGGCGGGTTTTTGTGTCAAGTTTTGGGTGCGGGTCTATGGGGGTATAGGCCCATATACCCTCATAGCTGGCCTTGGGCCGTGATGACTTGGTGGCCCGTCTCACAAGACCAAGCCCATCGGATGCCGTCAGTCCTGTTCGGCAGTTCGCGTGGGTGCTCGAAGGCTACTTGGCACGCAAGGAAGCCTAGTCAGTTAGGGTAGATTGTAACCGATCTAAAATAGATTTCCATATCTGTAACCCTGCTCCCTGGCTATATAAGGCGAGCAAGGACTGAAGGGTTATGAGGGTGCTACACTAGCCAGAAAACAAAACTTTTTCTACCTCATCGCCCAGGATCTACTGCTAGTTACAGGTTACGGGATTACCACTAGACGCGCAGAAGCAGCGGAAGACGACTCGATGTAGTCGAACGCGTCGTAGCAGTGCCGTGCAGTTGCGTGGTCGTCCAGCAACTCCTCCCACCACTTGCGGTTCGTGCGGTTCGTCCTCGTGCTCCAGATGCAGCACCTCCGAGGTGTCACACACGTACGAGGGAGAAGCGATGCGCCTCCGGACTGCTAGGTCCGCGAGGAGCGAAGGCGAGAGCGTGGAGGGCGATGGCGGCTGCCAAAGGCGTGGATTGAGTCTGGCCGCGCCCCTCTCCTCTACTTATATAGGCGTCTCTCATGTGCCCCCGAGTTGGAGGCCTATTAGAAATCCTAAGCCTTGTCTAATTCGAGTCCGACCCGAATTAGGCTTTCAGCCCCTTAAGCGTGCGACCCTATGGGTTTACGCACACATAGACATGGGCCGAATACTCCTATTCGCCCAATAGCCGACAATGACCTCTAGCAAGGCGTGACAACTCCTATGTGCACGCAAATGATCATATCAGACGAACCACTACGACCACATATGAGTTACTCCCTTGCCTCATGATATTTGGTTCAACTCGTGGGTTAACACTTAACCCAAGCATGGCCATGCATTTGTTGATCCAATCACTTGAGCGATCCAGTGATATCACTCTCCTCGAGAGAGGGCAAGTCCCATCTTGATTGTCTATGTCTCACAAAGATGCTTCTCGACAAACCCGAAGACATCCTTTATAACTACCCGGAACGGAGTAGCGTTTGTCGGTCCCTAAGCAAGTCGATACACATCTCGAGCACATACAACAATCTCGAGGTCGAAGGACATAACGTATATGATGTGTATAGAGACAATCTTATGTCGGGTCAGTCCAGCCTACATGTCATACATGTGCCCACATTATTAGTTCGACATCTCCATGTCCATGACTTGTGAAACATAGTCATCAACTAATAATGTGCTAGTCTAATATTCATGTGTGTCCTCACATGAACTCCGACCAGGGACGAATATAGAATAACCATACAAGTAAAAGAGTTCCACAAACAATTCACATAATTGCCAATCAATACAAGTTGTCTTTAATGGATATTCTATGGACACATTTTACATATCATGGATACAAGCGGAATATCATCATCTCTATGATTACCTCTAGGGCATATTCCCAACAGTCTCCCACTTGCACTAGAGTTAATCTCTAATATGTCTAATCCCCATAGACCTTATGTGCGCCTCATGCTTAGGGCCGTGGAAGAGCCTTTGTCAACGGATCTCGCTACATTCAAATCCGTATGTATTTTTCACATTTTAATTTCACCTTCACCGATGAACCGTCGAATGAGGTGAAATTTCCGCCGTACATGTTTGTTCTTCTCGGTGATTCCTTGGCTCCTTAGCCTGCGCTATCGCCCCATTATTATCACAATGTAGATTCAATGGGCTAGCCGCATTAGGAAACATACCAAGATCAATGAGGAAACGCCTCATCCAAACACCTTCCTTTGCGGCTTCCGAAGCCGCAATGTACTCGGCTTCGTTGTAGAATCGGACACCGTCTCCCGCTTGGAACTTTTCCAGCTTCTTTCGCACCACCATTTACCGTGAACACGAAAACCCGATTGAGATTGTGAATCATCTACATCGCTTGGAAGCTAGCATCGGTGTAACCATTTACAACGAGCTCTTCCTCACCTCCATAGATCGGAACTCATCCTTAGTTCTTCTCAAGTACTTAAGGATGTTTTTAACCAGACGTCCGGTGACTCTCACCGGGATTGCCTTGGTACCGCTTGCAACACTTAGAGCATATGAGACATCTGGGCGAGTACATATCATGGCATACATGATGGAACCGATGCCGAAGCATATGGAACCTTACTCATGCGTTTGCGCTCTTCATCGATGACGGACATTGCTTGTCGCTAAAGCGCATACCATGTGACATAGGCAAGAACCCTTTCTTGGATTGCTCCATGTTGAACCGTTTCAACACCTTGTCAATATATGTATCTTGGCATAATCCTATTAGCCTTTTCGACCTATCTCTATAGATCTTAATGCCCAAGATGTATGCTGCATCTCCCAAATTCTTCATAGAAAAACTATTATTCAGTGAAGTCTTTACAGATTGCAACATAGGAATGTCATTCCCAATCAATAGTATGTCATCCACATACAAGATTAGAAATACAACAGCGCTCCCACTAGCCTTTTGGTAAACACAAGGCTCTTCTTCATTCTGACGGAAGCCAAACCCTTTGACAACCTCATCAAAACGAATGTTCCAACTCCGAGATGCTTGCTTTAACCCATAAATAGATTTCTTAAGCTTGCATATTTTTCCAGCATTATTTGGATCAACAAAACCTTCGGGCTGTATCATATACACGTCCTCTTCCAAATTTCCATTTAGAAAGGCTGTTTTAACATCCATCTGCCAAATTTCATAATCGAAATAGGCAGCTATTGCTAGAATGATCCGGATAGATTTAAGCATCGCTACTGGAGAGAATGTCTCGTCGTAGTCAATTCCTTGAACTTGCCGAAAACCCTTTGCGACAAGTCGAGCTTTATAGACGTGAACATTTCCGTCCATATCTTTCTTCTTTTTATAGATCCATTTGCACTCGATGGGTCTAACACCATCAGGCGGGTCAACCAAGTTCCAAACTATCTATCTCGGATCTCATGGCACTCTGCCATTGCTCGAAATCTGAGTCCATCATAGCTTCTGCGTATGTTGCAGGTTCGTCATCGTCCAACAATAACAGATCCCCACGCAATTCGCGAAGTCTTGCTGATCTTCGTGGTTGTGGAGGTGTTTCAGTGGCCACGGGCATCTCAACTTGTTCTGCTACATTAGCATCACTCGTAGAGTCCTTCTCGACTGGCTCATCTTGAACTTCTTCAAGATACACCTTTTGTCCACTCTTCTCTCTTTTGAGAAACTCTTTCTCTAAGAAAACACCATTTCGAGCAACAAACACTTTGCCCTCTGAGCGGTTGTAGAAGTAATATCCTAAAGTTTCCTTTGGATATCCCACGAAAAAACACTTGTCCGATTTGGGTGTTAGCTTATCTGATATAAGCCGTTTGACATAAACCTCACAACCCCAAATTTTTAGAAAAGACAAACTAGGACTCTTCCCAGTCCATATCTCATATGGTGTCTTAACTACGGACTTAGATGGTACTCTATTCAATGTGAAAGCGGCTGTTTCTAGAGCATATCCCCAAAACAATAAAGGTAGGTCCGACTGGCTCATCATAGACCGAACCATGTCCAACAAAGTCCAATTACGCCGCTCGAGACACGCCATTTCTGTGGCGTTCCGGTGGCGTAAGGCGTGGAACAATTCCGCAACTCTTAAGATGATTGCTAAACTCATGACTCAAATATTCGCCTCCACGATCGAGATCGCAAGGCCTTAATTTTCTTGCCACGTTGGTTCTCTACTTCATTCTGAAATTCTTTGAACTTTTCAAATGTTTCGGACTTATGCTTCATTAGGTAGACATAGCCATATCTACTAAAGTCATCGAAAAAAAGTTATGAAGTACTGCGAAAACCGCCTCTAGCCGTCGTGCTCATTGGTCCACATACATCACTATGTATTAGTTCCAATAAGTCAGACGCTCTCTCAGGAAAACCTGAGAAAGGCGTCTTGGTCATCTTGCCTAAAAGGCAAGCCTCACACGTCTCGTAAGATTCAAAATCAAATGAAGTTAGAAGTCCATCATCATGGAGCCTCTTCATGCGATTTTCACTTATATGACCCAAACGACAATGCCACATATATGTAGGACTTAACTCATTAAGCCGAGGCCTTTTAGCATTAACATTACGAGACAGTGCATCATCAAGATTTAAAATAAATAATCCATTCACAATGGATACAAGAGCCACAAACATATCATTCTTTGAGATAACACAACCATTGTCTTTACTCGCAAATGAATAACCATCCTTCATCAAACATGAAGGTGACACAATGTTTCGACTTAGACTAGGAACAAAATAACAATTATTCAATTCCATGACGAATCCTGATGGCAGGTGAAGTTGCATCGTCCCGACGTTCAACGCAGCAACTCTTGCATTGTTGCCCACGCGGAAATCAACCTCTCCTTTCTTCACGCTTCTACTTCTTATCATTCCCTGCATCGTATTGCAAATATGAGCAACCGATCCGGTATCAAATACCCAAGAAATGATATAAGAGTTAGCGAGGAAGATGTCGTAACATAAACAACAAGCGTATGAGCGGGAGTACCTTTACTACCGCCGTCCTTCTCTAAGGACGCCAAGTACGGCTGCGGTTTCTCTTCCAGTGACCATTCTTACCACAATGAAAACATTTAGCATCGCCCGTGGTCCAGCTTTGGGGCGGGCGGAGCGGCTTAGAGATCTCATCTTTAGCCTTGCCCTTTTTCTTCCCCAAACCTTCTTTCTCTTAAAGTTAGGCTTGTTCTCGACTGCCAACACTTGGCCACCGACTGCTTCTTAATGTCACCTCTCTTGCAGCATGCCACACAACTCATTCAAGCCCCTCTCTGCCCCATGCATATGGTAGTTCGCAATGAAGTTCCCATAGCTAGGCGGCGAGACGAGAGAATGAAATCGAGCCAACTCGGGCCAATTGGGAAGCCTAGCTTCTCCAACCTCGAGTGTAACCAACCATCTTGATTACGTGTGGCTCAACAAATACCCTCTCGCTAGCTTGGTTTCAGCAAGCACCTTAGAGACATTGAACCTTTCAGTCCTAGCTTGAGTTTGGAACATATCCTCAAGCGCCACGATCATATTGTTCGCTGAGTGATTGTTATCGAACTGCATCTGCAGATCGGATTCCATACATGCAAGCATAAGGCAGCTTATTTCAAGATCAGCATCACATGCTTTCTTGTAAGCGTTTTTCACAGCAGCAGATGCATCATTAGCAGGCTCATCTGGTAAGGGGGTGTCTAGATATTCCTCCTTTTTCTCAGCCCTGAGAACAATTCTCAGATTGCGGATCCAATCCGCATAATTTGTTCCATTCAACTTATCTTTCTCAAGGATCGAACGCAAAGTAAATGGTTGCTTAGAAGACGCCATTTAATCTACAACAAAAGTAATGCAAAATACTAAGACAAAATATCCATGATAGAGTAAATAATATCAAATATGATCTACTCCCACTAAAATCAATATCCCTCGATTGAAACTTAGTGATTCAAGACCCACAACTAGCAAGTCGACTAGTGAGCTTTAGCATCACCGCTAGAAGACATGATAGATCGGTAAGCAACTCTTTGCTAATCATATCGCATATGACTCTTGTTGTTGGATAGCATCTCTATGCTTGGGTTACCAACTTCTCATGCTCCAAGGTCCCTAACCGTTAGGATGACCTTGTTTAAGCAACCAAACCTTCGCAAAGGTAAGTATCCAATACGAACTTTGTCTAGTCAAGAAAAATCGATGGCACCCTAATTTCATAGACCCACCATCGATTGTACAAGATAGTGACAAGGCAAGGTTTGGGGAGCACAAACTTAAACATTATCGAGGATCGTTCTACTTCACTACCGCACGAATGTAGACAAAAAACATTATAGCATGTGAAAGTAGAACATGGTAAGAACGGCATAAACACGAGATATGACTTGGTATAGCCCATTGTTCTTTTTGAGATCTCCATCTCTTCAATCTGTTCATCAAAACCACTAAAACAGAGGTAACCGATTCCGACTACAAAAAGTAAATCGCGAAAAACTCTATCTTCCAAGCCGTTTTTCGCAAATCTAGCTCGGGCCTTTGGGGTGGATGTAAAATTTTTTTCTCTACAACTTTTGTTTAAGAATCGTCTCGATCCGAGTTACGGTTAAAAAGTTACGGCTGTTTTACGAACAGAACTTTTCTCGGCAACCCGGCGCCCGGTGGCTGATCCAATCTGCCACCGCCGCGCATCACATGCGCTCGGCACTTGACCTAGGGTTCAATTCGATCAATCGATTGATCTCTAACTCGCCGTGATTGGATTTACATGTATCACTTAACTCGGATGGCGGAATTCCGACCGGTACGAGTAGATCGTTACAAGACCAACGCGACAAGATCATGAACCAAGATCGAGACTCATCTAAAACCGTGCATATCACATATGCGACATCCGAACCTATAACAACGTAGTATAGAGCTCCGATACCACCGAAGGGTTATGAGGGTGCTACGCTAGCCGAAAAACAAAACTTTTTCTACCTCATCGCCCCGGGATCTACCGCTAGTTACAAAGTTACGGGATTACCACTAGATGCGCGAAGCGGCGGAAGACGACTCGATGTAGTCGAACGCGTCGCAGCGGTGCCGTGCGCTTGCGTGGTCGTCCAGCAACTCCTCCCACCACTTGCGGTTCGTGCGGTTCGTCCTCGTGCTCCGGATGCAGCACCTCCGAGGTGTCACACACGTACGAGGAGAAGCGATGCGCTCCGGACTGCTAGGTCCGCGAGGAGCGAAGCGAGAGCGTGGAGGGCGATGGCGGCTGCCAAAGGCGTGGATTGAGTCCGGCCGCGCCCTCCCCTCTACTTATATAGGCGTCTCTCATGTGCCCCCGAGTTGGAGGCCTATTAGAAATCCTAAGCCTTGTCTAATTCGAGTCCGACCGAATTAGGCTTCCAGGCCCTTACGCGTGCGACCCTATGGGTTTACGCACACATAGACATGGGCCGAATACTCCTATTCGCCCAATAGCCGACCAATGGCCTCTAGCAAGGCGTGACAACTCCTATGTGCACGCAAATGATCATATCGACGAACCACTACGACCACATACGAGTTACTCCCTTGCCTCATGATATTTGGTTCAACTCGTGGGTTAACACTTAACCCAAGCACGGCCATGCATTTGTTGATCCAATCACTTGAGTGATCGAGTGATATCACTCTCCTCGAGAGAGGGCAAGTCAAATCTTGATTGTCTATGTCTCACAAAGATGCTTCTCGACAAACCCGAAGACATCCTTTATAACTACCCAAGAACGGAGTACCGCTTTGTCGGTCCCTAAGCAAGTCGATACACATCTCGAGCACATACAACAATCTCGGTCGAAGGACATAACGTATATGATGTGTATAGAGACAATCTTATGTCGGGTCGATCCACCTACATGTCATACATGTGCCCACATTATTAGTTCGACATCTCCATGTCCATGACTTGTGAAACATAGTCATCAACTAATAATGTGCTAGTCTAATATTCTTGTGTGTCCTCACATGAACTCCGACCAGGGACGAATATAGAATAGCCATACAAGTAAAAGAGTTCCACAAACAATTCACATAATTGCCAATCAATACAAGTTGTCTTTAATGGATATTCTATGGACACATTTTACATATCATGGATACAAGCGGAATATCATCATCTCTATGATTACCTCTAGGGCATATTCCCAACAAGGACCCCCCTCAAAATAGATCGCATACTCTACAATATAATCCACAAGAGACGCAGGACGTAGGGTATTACGCACCTCGCGGCCCGAACCTGGATAAACCCTGGTTGTTTGTCTTATAGCTGCTTTCTGTGCCCTCCTCCAGGTCAGCCTGGGGACTGGCGGCCTTGGCACCCTCTTCCCGCAGCCTCTGGGAATGCTGGTCAGTGGCGTGCTGCCCGGCCAGCGCATCTCCTTCCGACCATGCATCCAATGGCACAGCCAAAAAGTACACATTGCTCCGCCCCTGTTTCACCACAACATCAATGGGTCAGATCACATGCCATCAAGATTACACATGAATGCAACGTAGTCGATGACTAATTACCTCTGGCGGTGGTCAGCTTATGTGATACGGCCTCTGTGCCACCATGGGTAGTTCTGGGGTCAAACTTCTCAAACAGCAACGCCATGTGCTGATGTACCCTATCAACAGATGTGAGCTGCTCGGTGTACCAGGATGGATCAACCTCTCCCTGCTACTCATACATATAGTTCACCCGCTCCTTGAACAGCTGAACAAGCCTCATTAACCAGAGCGCGGCAATCATAATGCCATTCATGCTCGTCTCCTTGATCAGCGCCAGCAGCTCGTGCACCTACTCCATGCCGACCAGGTCTGGTCGGTCGGTCCACCTGTCGTTGCTCTCTGGAATCTGAGCCATGTCACAGGGGACTGGTCGGCCATCTACACTCTGCTGCATGTAGAACCACCTCTGGTTCCAGTTCTTCACGCTTGACGAGTGCTGGAGGTCAATCCATTCAGACTTCATCCCATCACGAAGACGGATGTAGCATCCGCCCGCCACCTCTGAGCCGCCCGTATCCTCCCCCTTCTTCGCAAAATATAAAAATGGCGGAATAGATTGAAATGGGAGGGATGCCCAGGAAGGCCTCACAGAAGGTGATGGAGACCGTCATGAAGGAATTGGGATCCAAATTGCAGATCAAAATTTTCCAAAAGATGCACAGATCTCTCAATAGTAGATGGATTGGCTGGCCCAATCCCCGTGGCACCGAATCCTCAAACACTACTACTTCATTATCCTCAGGGTGGGGATAGGTCTCACCTCGCCGCGGCACCTGGCACACTTGCATCTCTGGAGCTGGAAGGAATCCTTCTGCGGCGAGCACCCGCAGCGATTTTGGCATCGTCTTCGATGCCTTCCAGTTCGCCCGCAACACCTGCGCCCTTGTCTTCGTTGTTCCGCTTCCCTTCTTCGCCACGCCGGACTCGGCACCAGTGGGCTTCCTTCCGGCCATCCCTATCGGCGGTGGCAGCGGTACTTGGATCTAGATGGCGGGTGCAGCGGTGACGGTGGCGGTGGCGGATGCGAGAAAGCGCTGGAACTGACGGTTCATGCGCTTGGAGTGGAAGAGTATGGGGTGTGGGGTGCGAGAAGTGGAACCGCTCCACTCCCAGCGGCGGCTATGCACTGCAGGTCGCGCCCCCTTGACTTCTAGGGTTTGACCCGCTGACTGTGGCGTGGATGCGCCTATCCTTTGTGGGCCGGCTTTGTCTTTGGTTCAACCAGTTGGGCCGACTGGCCCATCTTATCCACAAGCTCCGCCTCCAAACTAATGGCCCTCGCTCACCCATTTCGGTTCAGATATATTTTAATTCTAACATGCCCGTATGAGTATTTCGTCCATCTGGAGTGTGGTCTACCAAATGCTCCTTCCTGCTCCATAGCCGGGGACTGCGCAAAGCGCTCGCCACCTCGTGGTGACTGCGAACCAGTGGTCGGTAGGTGTCTCTGAACCCTGCTACTACATGCTCCATCTTGCTCCATACCTGGGGACTGCGTAAAGTGCTCGCCACCTCGTGATGACTGCGGACCAGTGGTCAGTAGGTGTCTCTGAACCCTGCTACTACATGCTCCATCCCGCTCTATAGCTGGGGGCTGCGCAAAGCGCTCACCACATCGTGGTGTCTGCGGACCAGTTAAGTTCAGGAATGTCCTTCCTTCAAAGCTCTATACAACATGTCCCATCTTCCATCAACCTTGGGGACTACGTGGGCCCACGTCATCTAACGATGACTTGGCCTATTCTGTGGTTGGGCCTTCGGTCCTTATTTTTGTTCGATAAATGGTTTTCGTTAGCATTATCTGCTAACGTGGGCCCACGTCACCATAACTTGGAATGCTTTTTTCTTTTTTCAAGATCAACATGCATCTTTCGGTCACATCACCTTCCTGACAAGAAGCAGTGGTCGGCGGTTGAGTACTCTGGCCATGCAAATAATTGAACTGCTCGGCCTTCGCTTCAGGTGCTCAGCCTCCACTTCGACTTCTCGGCGTTCAACTCGAGTGCTCGGCTTCCATGTCGAGTGCTCAGCCCTGACTTCAACTGTTCGGCACTGTCAGGCTCCAAAACCTCACTGCTCAGAGAAGGTCAAGACGGAGTTTCCCTCAAGATACATGGTGCTCAGGGACTAGCTGTGGGAGTTTAGACCCATATACCCTCATAGTTGGTCTTGGGCCGCGACGACTTGGTGGCCCATCTCGCAAGACCAAGCCCATCGGATGCCGTCAGTCCTGGTCGGCAGTTCGCTTGGGTGCTCGGAGGCTACTTGGCATGCAAGGAAGCCTAGTCGGTTAGGGTATCAACCATATCCTACGAGGATACGATTGATTATAACCGACCTAAGATAGATTTCCATATCTGTAACCCTGCTCCCCGGCTATATAAGGCGAGCAGGGACCCCCCTCAAAACAGATCGCATACCCTGCAATATAATCCACAAGAGACGCAGGACGTAGGGTATTACGCACCTCGCGGCCCGAACCTAGATAAACCATAGTTGTTTGTCTTGCATCACATCTAGTTCGTAGATCTAAGCGCACCTCCGCCGCTCTCTACTATCTTGGGTAGCCCCGTGATAGGCTATCGCTGATATTTCGTCGACAGGGTCCATGGATGTTCCACCCGGCGTCGACCCACCCTGTTTCTATCCCTACCACGACCCTTCGTCTCCCTATCTAGTCATGCGTCCTCCACCCCTTTCTCTCCACGACGCTGACCGCCTCTCACCTGCCTCTCACTATGATGCCAGCCGCCCCAACCATTCTCTCCCCATGGCAACCTCTGGCGGGGATATGGCAGATCCAGCAGGGGAGCGCCAGCATCGGAGCGCCTTCGATGAGTTATTAGCTTAGCTAGACTCAGATTATAGCTACAGATCAGCACCGGAGCGCCAGCAACTCTGTGGTGGAGAAGCTGCGGACCCATGCCACGGAGAAGATGGTGCACGGCGAGGCTGTAGGGCTTGGCGGGCCTTCATGGTAGACTCGGGGGCCTCCATGGTGGGCTTTGCGGGCCTCCACAGTGGGCTTGATGGGCCTCCACGGTAGACTGGGTGGGCCTCCATGGTGGGCTTGCCGGGCTAGTGCATTTTGTAAAATTCTAGCGGTGTGCTTACCCGTCTCTGGAAATCTCTTTTGCTCATTTCTGTAAAGTGCTTTTGTAGCAGTATTCAGAGGTACTCCCTTCGTCCCAGAATTATTGACGTTCTACGCTTCGAGAAAAGTTTCAGAAAGAATGATGCTAGCTTCTGCTGCTAGCTCGTGCCTACTCCTGCCGTGTACCAGAGTACAGTATCCGTCCATCAATCACCTCATGTCGTCCACTCATCTATGCCATTGAATAAAAAATGAAGCTTTAAAAGTGCTGATGTCTCTACGGTGGGTGTGTGGAGGTGTAAAATATTAATTTCCCAGCCAAAGATGCTCCAAAGCTCACGACGTCGCCATCAGCTACGACATGGCAGGATAGGGGCGTCAGGGTCATTTGGCTTGCGCGTTGGTCCATGTGACAACTTCTACAACGCCAAGTAATATGGGACAGAGGGAGTACTCAATAGAGTAGGGTGTGCAGGCATGCATTTATACGAGTAAATGTGCATGCGTGTCTTGTGAGTGTCAACGCCATAAAACAAAAAAAAAAAAAAAAAAAAAAAAAGCTTTTACTTTTCTAGTGTACACTACAGAAACTCATGTGTGGAGAACTTAAGCTTTTCCAAATGTTAAAAGATATTATTCTGTGATCTGGAAATCTAGTTATGATTTATTTAACTGACTTTCTAGCTGCTGTCCAAAAATTTCAGAATACAAAGTTACATGTTTCCATGTTCTGGTCTTTGTAGGATGACTACTTTGCTGCTGTTAAGAGGATGGAATGTGCAAATGAAGGGGATGGAGACGGTGCAGACATGGAAGTGGATGGGCATGAGGTTGAGCAACAACAATATTTGAATGAGAAGGCGCTGTATGATGTGTCTAGTGGTGCCCCGAGAAAGCATGGGCGTCTTGCCATAGCAAATGGTGCGGTTAAGTCTGCAGATGTCTGGGCAGCCGGAAGGGAAAGAAGAGTGCGTCCATCAAATTCAGCGACTATGCGTATGTCTTGTGAAATGGAAGAGCTACATCGTGAAAATGGAAGGCTACAACGATAGAATCGTGACAAGGACAATGCACTGCAGCAAAGCAACGTTCTTGTTGGCTTGGTATTGGTATGTGCAATGCTCTTGTAAATACTTCACCAATATTATATGTGTATTATCAAATGATTTGAATCTGAAATAGTTGTGATTGCAATGCCCTTGTAGAATCTTTATCAGGAGACAGGAAGGGTTGTGCCAGAAGAAGCGTTACGAAATTTGTCCGCTACACAAGCAATTGTGAGTATATCTTCATTCCACTATCAACATGTTTTCTAGCTGTCAGATCCATGACTTAGAGATTTTAAGATGCAAAGGAAGTAGAAACTAATTTGTATTTTGTGGGGTACTATTTAGAATGGCAACATAGAATACAATAGTGAGGATGTGGCCTCATGTTGATTGTCGTATAGCTACTCCAGTGAATTTGCATGGCTATTTGCAGTGATGAAGTGGCCTTATGTTGGTTTGTAGTGTTTCACACCTTGAAAACCTACAATTTGAACACTCTGTCCAGTTCTACTTGCTTATGTAACCTTTTCTAAAAGTGTTATATTGTTGGGAGACAATCCACTCACTGTTGCAACTTTGTTCACATTCAGCAACTGGTTCTTCTCATGCTACCTCAGAATCTAACAACAATGCTAATGATGCTCGCCACTCCAATGAGGATCTTCATGGTGCAAACATTGGCAACCAAGGTTTCGACAACAATGGAGATCATGCTTCGATAATCTGATGGTTTAGTTGCAAAACATGGATGTGGTGGTAGTTTCTTTTGTGGAGTAGTGCCTCTAATCTGATGGTTTAGGTGCCTCTAATTTGTTAACTTTAAGTTTAGCTCTAATATGACTCGATGATGATTGCTGGTACTTTATCATCTTAGCTAAATCCTGAACTGCTGAAATAAGATGGTAATGCTTTTGAATGTATCGATGCCGAACCATTTGGACATCATCTATATGTAGCCTGGATTCTATGAATGAATGTGCTGAACAGTTGGATCTTTATATCTATCCTATATATTGTGCTGTAATGAAATTGAATGGAATGGAATGGAATGATATGATGTTGCTAATGTTCCCAAATAATCCTTGTATATGAATTTCTAAATGTTTAAGTGGCATTTTTCTAACGGTGCTCTGTTAATGCCTCTCAGAAAATATAATATTTCTGTGCGGTAACCGAGCCTGACAGAAAAATTTAAAATTTCTTGTGTGTAGCTTCTATAATTCTGTCGGGACAACACTGCCAGAAAAATAGTTTTTCTAAAGGTTTTTCTTTTTTTCTGTGTGTATTCACGCACACAAAAAATAACATTAGTCTGGGCAAACACATTTTTCTGTGGGTGTTGTACGCACAGAAAAATGATTCTCTGACGGTGAACGCACAGGAAAATATAATTTTTTTGACAACATTCTTCTGTGTGTATTTTTCTGACGGGATTGGCATTTTTCCGTGTGTTTTTGCACACACAGAAGAATTTCCGTTTCCGGTAGTATAAGGCGAGAAGAGGCAGCGGTCAAAAGCTCTTTATCTGACTCCACTCTTAATGCACCGCCCACCTGCAACCCCATTTTCACAGCTATCTGTCAGTTACCTATTCCTAGCCTGACGAGGGATGTTGACAACCCCGCTTACTCACACCTCCCTCCCATCGCTGGTACTCAAATGGGTTGCCACCACATCGGTCATGCAACAGAACACCAGACATGTACTCTCCTCGCCGGCGATGCTGCTGCTCGGAGTAACAGTGTTGTGCAGCATCCTCCTTCTCGCCAGTTTGCTATATTCCTTAGGAGCAAAGGGAACTCCATCTTGAAGAGATGTTTCAAGTGCTTGGCCCCTGATCACCTTGTCTCTGCCTGCCGTGACCCTATAAAATGCACTCGGTGCCATCGTTCTGGCCATAAAAGCTTCTAGTGCAAAAACTCGGTCACCATGTCTGTTCAGTCCGATAACTCCTCCGGCTCCATTGAGGATCACCCCGCCGATCTCTCGCCTACCACCGCTGCCATGATCGCTGCCACCGCCAACCTCATCCAGTCCCACATTGCCAACCCAACCACCCATCCTGCCGCCGCCACCACTGAACCTGCTCTCCCCGGCAACCCACCTGGTACACCACCGTCCCCTGGTGATGGGTCTTCCACTTCTGTGCCTACCAGGCGCACCGCTATGGTGGAGGTGCACGTGGGCGATGGCGAGTACGAGGCCTCCAAGGCAGGCCCGGTGTTGGGGGGGGGGGCGGGGCCACGAGTGGCGTCGTCACTACCATACTAAGCCACCGTAGGGGCGGTCAAATTTGCACCGTAAGGGCGGCTGGGCGACCGGCTGCCCCTACGCCCCGCTCTTACGGTGGGGGGGGGGCGGCTCAACACCAGCCGCCCTTACTACACGACCACGTAGGGGCGGCCGGTGTTCCAGCCGCCCTTACAAGGGAAGGCACAAGAAGGGCGGCCGGAACACCAAACGCCCCTACGGGGTCGTGTAAGGGCGGCTCAATCTAGAGCCGCCCCTACAGTGAATTTTCAGCAAAAAAAAATATAAATTCAAATCCAAATCTGACCATAGCAATTCAAATTCAAATTCAAATCTGACCACCACATATAGATATATATATATATGTTTACAAACACACGAGCAAAGTTTAAATCGTCATTACAGGCACTATCTCCCTAAGTCATAAATCAAGATAAGTTATACATTTCTCAATATGAAGCTACTATCTTCCTAAGTCATAAATCAAAGGCAACATAAGCTACTCGCTTCCTAAATGGAGAAATGTTTGTGGCACAACCAAGATACTCTATATTTTAGATGGCAGTTGCTAGCTAGCTCACTACCTTTCATCTTGTCAACATCCTTCGCTGCAAGCATGGTTGCCTTAAGCATCACAGACTGCTTTAACCACCATGCCACCTGCCAAAATACATGATGCCAATAGTTACAGGAACCCAAAAAAACAGATTACAGACTAATGGAACCATGTTGCAGGTAATACAAGAACAGTTGAACAAGTTGCCAGAGGTATTAAGTTAATTTGTTACCTCATCAACATATGAGCGAACCATATTCTCTATATCTTGCACAATACTTTCAGAATGTCCCTCTGTGTATCAGCAAATGAACAAGTTGCCAGACGTGAGGCTAACACTAATACCAAATGGAAAAACTTCTTATCCTTTTTCAATAAATAGAAGAACAGCTTACCTACAGCAACTTTTGTCAACCCCGGAAGATCAATCAATGTTAAGTTCACAACTGAAAAAAAAAACGACATTTCAAACTATGATACGCCAAAATGCAAAGGAAACAACGGTTAGAAGTTGAAAAGCTTATTGACAGCAAGTTGACAGCAAGTTTCCGGAGGTCAGAGTTCAGCTGGCCTGGGAACCGCAGGCAGCAGGTAACACCGCTCATGGTTGCAGAGATGAGATGGTTCAGATCACCAACTGGAAAACATAAAAAACAGGCAAGATTCAGATTTATTTATATCTAAATGGCAGAAGCAAATGCAAGAAACAAGACAGAGAATCATGAATGGTCATCTAGTGCATCATTGTATCATTGTATTCTGTAATGCAAAGCAAACTTCAGAACAGATAGTATGGTGTCAAAATTCTAGTGAGATGCATGTGCCCGACATACACATTAACTCAATCAAGTAGTGCATGATTGCAATAAATATGCAGCAACGGCAGACATGGACCATGTAATTCATTGCAGCATCACAAGACATCCAAGGGATAGATTTGTGTCACAGGATTTCACACGAAGATGACTATAAATTCACTCTTTTGCACCAAGATATGAAACCAATGATCGATAAATACTAAAGCAGTGACTGAGCAAAGTAGCAATGCAAACTTACAAGATGGTGTAGTAAGCTTCAGAGTGCGGAAGCAGATATCGTAAAGAGCTTCATTGTCAAGCACCATACACTCATCAGCATTCTCAACAAGTTGATGAACTGAGAGTGTAGCATTGTAAGGTTCTACCACGGTATCAGACACCTTAGGCGATGGGAAAACAGAGAATGTGAGCATCATCCTATCTGGGTACTCCTCCCTGATTTTTGAGATGAGCAGGGTGCCCATCCCAGAGCCAGTACCTCCACCCAATGAATGGCAAACCTGAAATCCTGCAGAAGAAAAGGTAAAGATTATTTCAGATACAATTTTGTAGCAGAAGCATAACTCAAATGGACAGAAGCAATTTTTTTACGCAAAATATCCAATAACCAAGATTCTAGTTGCTTTGTAGATAATAAGATGACATCAAGATGGGCAAACCAAGCAAAATGCAATACCCTAACATGAACCAGAAGCAAATATCCTCCAGTAAGCACTAGCCAAGAGTAGTTGTAAGCTACATTACTAGACAGAGAGGAAATTTCTCATAGGCAAAGTTGCCCAGCCATTTACACGATTTAAATAAATAATAACAAACACAAATAACAGAGAAGTGCAGCACAGCCAGAAATAGGGTACTGGCCAAATTTGTGACGAAGGATGATGAACCATACCAGCAGAAATGCCAAATTAAATGCCATGAACGCTGCAATTGAACAAATTAGCTGCTACTACCAGAACCACTCGGGCAATTAAGGAATCACTGGATACTTTGAACCGCATAGGCAATTATTATGGGAAACCAAACCACACATTTCATCCAAGTAAAATAGAATGCATACTCGAAATGTAAGGAAAGCACCCAGATAGATCTACATAGGTTTCGAAGCAAGGCAACAAATCGGCGAGCCGCGAACCATAATATCACAACATGCCATTCTAATCTAACATTAGAAAATGCACTAGCTCCACACATTTCCAACAGAAGGTCCATCCAGATCTATCTACGAGGCTCGACGACGAACGAGCGGCAGACAGACCAGACCGTACCTTCGAGGCAGTCGCAGTTGTCGGCCTCCTTGCGAACAACATCGAGCACGGAGTCGATGAGCTCGGCGCCCTCGGTGTAGTGGCCCTTGGCCCAGTTGTTGCCCGCGCCGGACTGGCCGAAGACGAAGTTGTCGGGGCGGAAGATCTGGCCGTAGGGGCCCGAGCGCACGGAGTCCATGGTGCCGGGTTCTAGGTCCATGAGCACGGCGCGCGGCACGAAACGGCCCCCGCTGGCCTCGTTGTAGTAGACGTTGATGCGCTCGAGCTGCTGCAGGCGCCGTCGCCGCCGCAGGCGAGCACGGCGCCCACCACGATGGTGCGTGGCCCACCACCTCCGAGCACCCGCGGCGTGCGAGGCCGCTCTGCCGCCATGGCCGTCGAGGGAGTGAGGAAGGGAGGGACCGAGGGAGGGGGAGGGCCAGAGAGGAGATGGAGGCTGCGGTGAGGAGAGGAGACAGGGAGTTAGGGTTCAATGGCTCACTGCTTTTGTTTGGCACAAGCAGTTCGACCGTCCGATCGCAATGGACGGTCGGGACATTTGACCTAAGCTGGGCCGGCATGATGAAGCGATCTGTTTGGTGCTTTTTAGGCCCGACCCAGCTGCTCGGCACTTTTTAGTTTTTTCCAATGTATTTTTAAATTAGTTTTCCATTTTTTGTCATGTTTAATAATCAACAAATTATGCACCACTTTGACGTCATATGAGCCTTAAATATTTTCTCAACCATTTGCGTGCCATAGGTTAAGAACACATCAAGTTTTAGATTTTTCGAGATGTTTTGAACGAGTAATTCAACCCTCTTTCTCTAGTTTAATACAAAAATAAATGTAATAATGACCAAAATTAATTATAAAAATATAATATTTTATGTGTGGCCATAACTTGGATCTACATACTTGCCATAAAAATTCTAAATCATTTTAACAAAGTTGACTATACATTGTTCACAAATGGATATATCTCATATAGTTTCATAAAATCAATGTGAAATTCATGATTTTGTGACTAGAGTTTACCAACACTTTCTCAAATGCAAAAATGGTCTATGTATAAAATATGTATCTTGATGAAATAAAACTATCTTATATTCAAAAGTTTTTCATTTCAGATCATTTGACGCCTCGTTTGACTAGGGTTGACCATGTCTCGCCTTGGATTTTCAAACCGTGTGACAAGAGTTTACTAAAACTTTTCCAAATGCAAAAGTGTTCTATATATGAAATGAGTATCTTGATGAGATGTAACTATCTTGTATTCAAAAGTTTTTCATTTGAGGTCATTCAGGGCCTCGTTTGACCTAGGTTGACCAAGTCAAACCTCTGTTTTTCAGAAAATACACGTTGACCGGACCCTAGATGGCCTCAGATGCAAAAGTGATGAACAGCAAGTTTGATCCACTCATCAAGATACATATTTTCTCCAAGGGTCACCTTTTCATTTGGGATTGTTTGGACCACTCAAACTTTAAAACTTCAGTTTTTCGCGGCTAGACGTGTGTTTTCGACCCCTTAGACGGGCCCACCTCGAAAAGTCATGAACATCAAGTTTGATCCACTCATCAAGACAAAAAATTCATACAAAGGTCATTTTTGCATTTGACGAAGCGTTGCGAAAGTGTAGTTCTAAACCCACTCGTCCCGCATGAAGTTTCATTAAGTGTGCGTGGGATTCAAGAATTTGTGGCTAGAGTTTACCAACACTTCCTCAAATACAAAAATGGTCTATGTATGAAATGTTTATCTTGATGAGATAAACTATCTTGTATTCAAAAGCTTTTCATTTGAGGTCATTTGGTACCTCGTTTGATTAGAGTTGACCAAGTCTCGCCTTGTATTTTCAAACCCTGTGAGAAGAGTTTACTAAAACTTTTGCAAACGCAAAAGTGTTCTATGTATGAAATATGTATCTTGATGAGACAAAACTATCTTGTATTCAAAAGTTTTTCATTTGAGGTCATTTGGTACCTCGTTTGACCTAGGTTGACCAAGTCAAACCTCTGTTTTTTCGGAAAATACACGTTGACCGGACCCTAGATGGCCTCAGATGCAAAAGTGATGAACAGAAAGTTTGATCCACTCATCAAGATACATATTTTCTCCAATGGTCACCTTTTCATCTGGGATTGTTTGGACCACTCAAACTTTGAAACTTCAGTTTTTCGCGGCTAGACGCGGGTTTTCGACCCCCTACGCGGGTCCACCTCGAAAAGTCATGAACATCAAGTTTGATCCACTCTTCAAGATGAACAATTCATACAAAAGTCATTTTTGCATTCGACGAAGCGTTGCGAAAGTGTAGTTCTAAATCCACTCGTCCCGTGAAGTTTAAGCTTCATTGCGTGGGATTCAAGAATTTGTGACTAGAATTTACTAACACTTTCTCAAATGCAAAAATGGTCTATGTATGAAATGTTTATCTTGATGAGATAAAACTATATTGTATTCAAAAGTTTTTCATTTGAGGTCATTTGGTACCTCGTTTGACTATGGTTGACCAAGTCTCGCCTTGAATTTTGAAACCCTATGAGAAGAGTTTACTAAAACTTTTCCAAATGTAAAAGTGTTCTATGTATGAAATATGTATCTTGATGAGAAAAAACTATCTTGTATTCAAAAGTTTTTCATTTGAGGTCATTTGGTACCTCGTTTGACCTAGGTTGACCAAGTCAAACCTTTGTTTTTTCGGAAAATATACGTTGACCGGACCCTAGATGGCCTCAGATGCAAAAGTGATGAACAGAAAGTTTGATCCACTCATCAAGATACATATTTTCTCCAATAGTCACCTTTTCATCTGGGATTGTTTGGACCACTCAAACTTTGAAACTTCAGTTTTTCGCGGCTAGACGCGGGTTTTTGACCCCTAGGCAGGCCCACCTCGAAAAGTCATGAACATCAAGTTTGATCCACTCGTCAAGACGAACAATTCATACAAAGGTCATTTTTGCATTCGACAAAGCGTTGCGAAAGTGTAGTTCTAAATCCACTCGTCCCGCATGAAGTTTCATTAAGTATGTGTGGGATTCAAGAATTTGTGACTAGAGTTTACCAACACTTCCTCAAATGCAAAAATGGTCTATGTATGAAATATGTATCTTGATAAGACAAAACTATCTTGTATTCAAAAGTTTTTCATTTGAGGTCATTTGGTACCTCGTCTGACTATTGTTGACCAAGTCTCGCCTTGTATTTTCAAACCCCGTGAGAAGAGTTTACTAAAATTTTTTCAAATGCAAAAATGGTCTATCTATGAAATATATATCTTGATGAGACAAAACTATCTTGTATTCAAAAGTTTTCATTTGAGGTCATTTGGTACCTCGTTTGACTATGGTTGAACAAGTCTCGCCTTGAATTTTGAAACCCTGTGAGAAGAGTTTACTAAAACCTTTCCAAATGCAAAAGTGTTCTATGTATGAAATATGTATCTTGATAAGACAAAACTAGCTTGTATTCAAAAGTTTTTTCATTTGAGGTCATTTGGTACCTCGTTTGACTATGGTTGACCAAGTCTCGCCTTGAATTTTGAAACCCTGTGAGAATAGTTTACTAAAACTTTTCAAATGCAAAAGTGTTCTATGTATGAAATATGTATCTTGATGAGACAAAACTATCTTGTATTCAAAAGTTTTTAATTTGAGGTCATTTGGCCTGTAGTAAGGGCGGCTGGATCACCAGCCGCCCCTACAGTGCATTAGCAGGGGCGGCTGGTGATCTGGC
This sequence comes from Themeda triandra, assembly GCA_018135685.1. Lineage (NCBI taxonomy): Eukaryota > Viridiplantae > Streptophyta > Magnoliopsida > Poales > Poaceae > Themeda > Themeda triandra. Next base: position 186,460 of record JAENPR010000638.1, on the reverse strand, counting down.
TGCCAGCCTCCCCGTGCCAGCCACTGTAGGGGCGGCTGCATCACGAGCCGCCCCTACTAGAAATGGCCAAGCGTTCTTACAATGCGTTTTTCACGTAGTGCGTGATGCTGTTGCTGTCTTGCTTAATGCTTGATGCACGACCTCATGCACGTACTACCTTGCTTGCTTGTTGCATACATGCATGTACGTGCAATACATATGCATGTATAGGCTCCTAGCTAGCTTCTTCTGCCTTCCTGCCTTCTGCTCGTGAGTTGTCAAGCTGCTGCTGGTTACTTCCTGTTGTCGCCTGTTCAGATGTATATACGTATAATATGTTTCTCTTCTTCTTTTTTTCTTTATTTCTTTATCATTTACCGTCCAGCTCATCTCCAAAACTTGAATTTTGCTTGTTTATATAGATCTTCAACTTAGCTTCAAAAATATTTCTTTCAGGTGTTGATTAAGATCTTCTTGCTCCAAATAAATCCAAGTCCGCTTGTGCAACCTATTCGACTATAAATAAATACAAACACGTTAGTCCGATTTGGTTGTGTTGATCATCAAACATCAAAATCTAAACTAAAATGAGCCGAGCTATATTTTCCTTATAATAATAAAACATTAGATTGCAAATATTATCGTCATACTAAAACGTTCGATTGTCGGGCTCTTAGTCTCTTACTTGCCCATGGGCCCTCGAAATCATTGGGATGGCCCTGCTCCAAGGTGTACGCTTATGTGTACCTAGAACAGGCAGTCCACAGCCCACATCTCTTCATCCATCAAGCCATGGAGCCGGTCTGTGGGGTGCCTGCCTTCCACCAGGCAGCCTCTTCTCGTGGAGTCGGCATCATAGTGTTCGGCTCTCAGGAAGAGTGTGAGCAGGCGGTTGCCCGGTCCCCCATCCACTTCGAGGGCAACAAAATCATCGTGGAGCGCCATGAGGAGGCCGACAACTACTTCTACGCCTTCTACAGCGTCTACGCTAAGATCACGGCTCTCGACTTCCCCCTCGAGCACTGGAAGGAGCCTCTGACGAGAGAGGTCCTGGTTGCCATCGGTAATGTTTGCTACATCGATCCTGATTGTCTTCTTGAAGTTGATTTTACCTCTATGTGTGCTGTTCTTCGTCTTGATGATGATCATGAAGTGCCTGAGTAGCTCTTAGTGTGCAATCACAGGGGGGCCTGCCTTCATCACAAAAATCCACGTCTTTCATACTTGGTTTGACGCTAATCCTATGCTAGACTTCTCCAACTACACATTTGGCCCGCTGCCTGCTCAGCACACTCCGCCGGCTTACCACCCCACCCGCCAACTCAGATGCCTACTGCTCCCCAGAACCTCGTTGCCACCATCTTGGAATGGGAGGTACCAAACACTACTCCACCTCTCCGCCAGTCAGCACAAGGCGTGCCACTCCTTACCCCACCACCAGAAATGCCAACCCCAATGCAGCTGTTCGCCGTGATCCTTCTATCCTTGCTCTGCCTTGATATGGCATTGGTGGCGTTTCAGAGTGTGAGGACCTGAGTCTGGACATGGAGGTGCCTGCTCGGCCGGGTGAGATTGAAGAAGAAGAGGCTGTTGCTACCATTGCTGGCCTGAGCCTGGATGTGCCCCTCACCTTCGCTGTGGATGGGCACACCGAGGAGGAGCACGAGAGGCACAAGCGTGCCAAGGACACCACTTGCAAGCTGTGCAGAGCAACAGGATCATGGCCAAGGAGGAGCCCAACTTTGAGCTGCCGGAGGACAAGGCAGCCCGTGTCTAGCTGGCCAAGTTTGACTTTGCTGGTGCGTCTCGTCGTCTTTGTAATGCTATCTCTCATTCTTATCTCCTATTTGATCCTTACTATCCCTTAGGTGATGATGAATCCATCTACAGGGTTGCAGAAGCCTGTGGAGCTAGCAAGGAGGAGCTAGAGTCCATCTCTGGTGTGGCAATGCCGGCCACTAAAAAATGAAGAACGCCAACATCTGCATCGTCACGGCGAGGATCTGCTGTAGTTCCATTGAGCAGCTCGTCGCTTGGTCCTATCATGTAGATCGTCTAGTAGTGAGGTCTCAGTCCTCCATTTTTGTCTCTCTTAGGCGATGTGTCATGTACCTGAGTCCCCTCAGTTTGTTGTTTCAGTCTGTCTTTGTAATCGGTCTAGCTGCAGTGTCTTATCGTGGCCTCAATCAGGGTACCAGAAGCCTAGGTTACCACCTGAGGAATAATGTTAAGGTCTAGCCAGTGACCTGTGCCCACCGCCTGAAGAAGACATTGTACCAGTTCCCTTATGAATAGAAACTTTGTGTTGGATAATTAGGCAACTTCTAGATTAAATTTCCAGATTAAAACCAAAATATAGATCATGACAAGGTGATCAACTAGATTGAGCATGGCACAATTACTAGCATGGCAGATCAGTATATCGCATATACTAGCAGGACAAATCATGATATCGCATAGCATGAACATGATAACTAGCGTAAACCCAACTCGTACACTAGTTAGATTTATACCTGCCGATTGTAGAAGTACTTGGTGGTGAAGATGCATACGATGATTGCAACGTGAGCTTGTCGTCTCCGTAGACGATCCCACAAGCCCGACGACGACGAGACGACGTGCTGCCGACGACGATGGCACGAGCTTGTAGAGCTTGTCGCTGAGCGTCTCCGTGAGACGATCCCACAAGCCCGACGACGACGAGACGACGTGCTACCGACGACGATGAGATGACGTGCTGCCGACGACGATGGCACGAGCGTCTCCCGTAGACGATCCAGCAAGCTTGATGACGACGAGACGACGATGGCATGTGCTTGTAGCTAGGCGTCTCCCGTAGACGATCCAGCAAGCTTGATGACGACGAGACGACGATGTGCCGACGTAGAAGATTTGGGAGCAGTCGCGCTAAGAGCGCTTCCCAAAAACCTTATTCGCCTTCTCCCGGTGCAGGATCGCAAAGACGAGGGTTCCGGAGACCTGCTCTCCCAGTCGTCGGTGCACGCTGACGATCGGGATGGAGAGACTACGATGGCAACGCAGTAGCGAGAAGAGGAAAACACTATTTTACTACGTTAGGATTTTCTAATTGAAACTCCCAATTGTAGTCTTTTTTGTTGTCTATTCCCAGAAGCATCGGTACGTATATATGTGGAGGAAGACCCCCTACATCTACATCAACTAGCAATATGGTACTAATTGATATTGTACCTCCCACCTTTACTCATGGGCTCAATTACTAAAGCCCATTAGGGAACACATGTATTGGGCCTTTGAGATTTATTAGAATTTCTACATATGGATTTTAGGGGAATATCCATATAAATTCTAACAATCCCCCACCAGATCTCAAATTCCCAATATAGATATTTTCCTTCTCTCTCACTACTTGTTTATATACTAGTATTTCAGCGAGACATTAAGTTGAACATCTGCCTAGAGCTTTAAGTTAGACCAATTCACAACTTGAACAATGGACTACGCCTTGAATTGCAAGTTTTGTGCGAATGAGTTTTACTCAAAGTCAAACTAGTACCCGGCTGCCGGTAGCCTTCCCCGTGGGTGGAGCATATACGTCATACTCCATGGTCTCTTCATGAGCTTACTAGAGACCACCCAAGTCTCATAGACTATGACGTTTAACGAGTCAAAACTCATATAGGTATGTTCATTCAAGAATGCTCGTAGGATAGCATCTTCGCTTGTTAAAGCCAATAGAACATATTAAGGCATTAGCCAACCTGCCATACAAAGTGCCTCATTGCATTGAGAGTATTGCATCTTCACTTAGAGAGGGTTATTATTATACTCTCCTCGGTTTACCAACAGCTTGTTCTTCCCGAGATCCTTAGTCACGGGATCTCCGATCAAAAAGGTTGGGTTACTACTACGTAAACTCACATGGGTCTCATACCCATCTCCTTGATGCGATTTCTATCACATTGCGTGATAGCCCTTTTGTAAAGGGATCGCCGGTTTTTGTCCGTTTGGACATAAGCCACACTTATTACTCCGGAGTTTCTCGGCTTCCCGACAGGTTTTCAAACGTCTTTTAACGTGTCTTGTTGACTTCGCATTATCCTTAGCACTATTCACTTTAGTGATCACCGTTTGATTATCACAGTTCATAAGGATAGCCGGTATTGGTTTTTCAACCATCGGCAAGTCGACAAGAGCTCACGCAGCCACTCGCCTCGCATGTTGTATCCAAAGTAGTAAGTTCTGCTTCCATGGTTGATTTAGTCAATATAGTCTCGTTTACAAGACCTCCATGACACCGCACCACCTCCAAGAGTAAATACATACCCACTAGTGGCGTAGATTTGATCAATATCGAAATCCAGTTTGCATCACTATATCCCTCTAGCACAAATGGGTGCCCAATAGTGAATCCCAAAACTCATTGTACCCTTAAGATAACGCAAGACCCTTTCCAAAGGCATGCCAATGATCATCATCCGGGTTGGACATGTACCTACTCAACTTGCTCACAAAGAAAAGAGATGTCTCGGTCTAGTTGCGCTAGCTAGATACATGAGTGAACCAATTATCTCGAGAGTATCTCAATTGATCTCTAGTAATTCTCTTGTTCTTTCTCAATGTCACACTAGGATCATAAGGTGTTGGAGAAGGCTTGCTATCCATAAAGCCAAAACGGCTCAAGAGCTTGTCAACATAGTGAGATTGCAACAAAGTAATCCCACTCTCTTCCTTAATCGGCTTGATGTTTAGAATTACATCAGCCTGTCCTAGATCTTTCATGTCAAAACTCTTAGACAAGAAGGACTTGACTTCATTGATCACATCAATGTTTGTTCCGAAAATCAGAATATCATCAACATACAAGCACAAAATAACAGATTGGCCCCCACCATGTCGATAATACACACACCTATCGCCTCATTAACAAAAAGCCCGCACTAGTTAAAGTGGTGTCGAACTTCTCATGCCATTGTTTGGGTGCTTGTTTCAAGCCATACAAAGATTTCAATAATTTACACACCTTCGCTCTTCACCTTTTACTACAAATCCATCAGGCTGATCCATGTAAATCTCCTCATCCAACTCTCCATTAAGGAAAGCTGTCTTCACATCCATTTGATGAATGATAAGACCATATGAGGCAGCCAAGGAAAGTAGTACTCGAATAGTGGTCATTCTAGCAACAAAGTGAATAAGTATCAAAGAAATCTTCACCTTCCTTTTGTGTATAACCCTTAGCCACAAGCCGAGCCTTGTACTTATCAATAGTACCATCGAGTCTAAGCTTCTTCTTGAACACCCATTTGCAACCAATAGGCTTACACCCAAATGGTAAATCGGATAACTCCCATGTTCCATTAGAAAGAATCGAGTCGATCTCACTCCGAATGCTTCTTTCCAATCATCTCGCATCGGGAGATGCATATGCCTCTGTAATAGAGGTGGGAGTATCGTCCACAAGGTACACAATGAAATCATCACCAAAAGATTTTGCAATCCTTCGTCTCTTGTTCCTCACAGGGAACTTCATTGTCATCCTCCTCAAGGACTTCTTCAAGTGGTTGTTCAAATGGTTCAACAGATGCTCGATAGGTGTAGTAAAATCGGGGAGCTAACTCGCAGTAGAAAATTTAGCATTGCTACATATATCTTTCATAGGAAATATATTCTCAAAAAATGTAGCATCACGAGATTCAAAGATTGTATCAACATACATATCGAAACTTCGATTTTACTACTAAAAATCTATAGGCAATGCTCCGATGAGCATATCCTAGAAAGACACAATCCACGAGTCTTTGGTCCAAGCTTACGCTTCTTAGAAATTGGAACATTGACTTTCGCCAAACATCCCCACGTGCGCAAGTATGAGAGTGATGGTTTCCTTCCAACCCATTGCTCATATGGAGTTGTCTCTTTACTTCGTTTGGAATTCTATTCAGACATGACTCGCATCAATAAAGCTTCCCCCCACCATGCCTTAGATAAACCAGCAGTGTCTAACATGGCATTCACCAAGTCAGTCAATGTGCGATTTTTCCTCTCGGCAACCCCGTTTGATTCGGGCGAATAGGGAGGTGTCCTCTCATGAATAATACCATGTTCCGCACAAAAATCATCAAAAGATGTAGGAAAATATTCACCACCACGATCTGACCTTAGACGTTTAATTTTTCTCTCTAGTTGATTCTCAACTTCCGCCTTATAGATTTTAAAGTAGTCAAACGCTTCATCTTTAGTTTTCAACAAGTAAACATAGCAAAATCTAGTTGCATCAATCAAAGTCATGAAATATCTCTTTCCACCTTTTGTCAACACACCATTCATCTCACAAAGATCGAATGTATGAGTTCTAGAGGTGCCAAGTGTCTCTCCTCTCGCCTTGTGAGGCTTTCGAGGTTGCTTAGATTGCACACAATTATGGCACTTAGAACCTTTGACAATAGTGAAATCTGGAATTAAGTTCAAGCTAGACAATCGTGACATCAAACCAAAGTTCACATGACATAAACGAGAATGCCAAACACTAGAACTATCATTAATTGTGCCACAAATGTGATTCACTGACTTGTTACAAAAATCTGCTAAAGATAAACGAAACAAACCTCCACAATCATAGCCTTTACCAATAAATTATCCATGCTTAGATATTATAACTTTATTGGATTCTAGTACCACCTTAAACCCATCTCTCAAAAGAAGGGAGGCACTAACAAGGTTCTTGCGAATAGTAGGAACATGCTGCACGTTCTTTAGTTGCACAATTTTTCCCGAAGTAAACTTCGCATCTACCGTGCCAACACCATGAACAAGCATGTGACCCATTCCCCATCAAAACAGAGGAACCTTGAAGCCCATGATAAGAAGAAAACAAAGATATGTCAAAGACACACGTGAATATTAGCACCCGTATCAACCCAACTTGGGACTTTGAAACACCGAAAGTACGGTAGGAACATTACCACACTCCTCATAAGTGCTTTGCTAATAGTCACGAGGTTGACATTCTTCTTTTCCCACTGGAAAAGTGACCAAGCTCTCCACAAGTGAAGCAAGGCAACTCTACTTTAGTTTGCTTCTTCTCAAAGGTAGTTACTATCTTGGCATTGGAAGGTTTATTATTCGGATTGTTCTTCCCCTAAGAACAAGTGTGGTCTTCCCGGAATCTTCTCGATTTTCTCTAGAGATATTTCCCTCACATGAGCCAACACTAATCCGTAACACTTTAGCCTTTAGCCGAGCATGGCCTTAACTCGCCACCTCTTTAAATGTGCACTAGAACACTTTTCTAGTCTCAGCACGTCAGTGAAAACAGCCATACTTAAATCAAGAAAAAGCCTATAATGAGGTTTTTGGATTGTTGGATAATTAGGCAACTTCCAGATTAAATTTCCAGATTAAAACCAAAATATAGATCATGACAAGGTGATCAACTAGATTGAGCATGGCACAATTACTAGCATGGCAGATCGGTATATCGCATATACTAGCGGGACAAATCATGATATCGCATAGCATGAACATGATAACTAGCGTAAACCCAACTCGTACACTAGTTAGATTTATACCGCCGATTGTAGAAGTACTTGGTGGTGAAGATGCATACGATGATTGCAACGTGAGCTTGTCGCGAGCGTCTCCCGTAGACGATCCCACAAGCCCGACGACGACGAGACGACGTGCTGCCGACGACGATGGCACGAGCTTGTAGAGCTTGTCGCTGAGCGTCTCCCGTAGACGATCCCACAAGCCTGACGACGACGAGACGACGTGCTGCCGACGACGATGAGATGACGTGCTACCGACGACGATGGCACGAGCTTGTAGCTAGGCGTCTCACGTAGACGATCCAGCAAGCTTGATGACGACGAGACGACGATGTAGAAGATTTGGGAGCAGTCGCGCTAAGAGCGCTTCCCAAAAACCTTATTCGCCTTCTCCCGGTGCAGGATCGCAAAGACGAGGGTTCCGGAGACCTGCTCTCCCAGTCGTCGGTGCACGCTGACGATCGGGATGGAGAGACTACGATGGCAACGCAGTAGCGAGAAGAGGAAAACACTATTTTACTACGTTAGGATTTTCTAATTGAAACTCCCAATTGTAGTCTTTTTTGTTGTCTATTCCCAGAAGCATCGGTACGTATATATGTGGAGGAAGACCCCCTACATCTACATCAACTAGCAATATGGTACTAATTGATATTGTACCTCCCACCTTTACTCATGGGCTCAATCACTAAAGCCCATTAGGGAACACATGTATTGGGCCTTTGAGATTTATTAGAATTTCTACATATGGATTTTAGGGGAATATCCATATAAATTCTAACAATCCCCCACCGATCTCAAATTCCCAATATAGATATTTTCCTTCTCTCTCACTATTGTTTATATACTAGTATTTCAGCGAGACTGTTAAGTTGAACATCTGCCTAGAGCTTTAAGTTAGACCAATTCACAACTTGAACAATGGACTACGCCTTGAATTGCAAGTTTTGTGCGAATGAGTTTTACTCAAAGTCAAACTAGTACCGGCTCGCCGATAGCCTTCCCCGTGGGTGGAACATATACGTCATACTCCATGGTCTCTTCATGAGCTTACTAGAGACCACCCAAGTCTCATAGACTGCGACGTTTAACATCAAAACTCATATAGGTATGTTCATTCAAGAATGCTCTGTAGGATAGCATCTTCGCTTGTTAAAGCCAATAGAACATATTAAGGCATTAGCCAACCTGCCATACAGTGCCTCATTGCATTGAGAGTATTGCATCTTCACTTAGAGAGGGTTATTATTATACTCTCCTCAGTTTACCAACAGCTTGTTCTTCCCAGATCCTTAGTCACGGGATCTCCGATCAAAAAGGTTGGGTTACTACTACTGTAAACTCACATGGGTCTCATACCCATCTCCCTTGATGCGATTTCTATCACATTGCGTGATAGCCCTTTTGTAAAGGGATCTGCCAGGTTTTTGTCTGTTTGGACATAAGCCACACTTATTACTCCGGAGTTTCTCAGCTTCCTGACAGTTTTCAAACGTCTTTTAACGTGTCTTGTTGACTTCGCATTATCCTTAGCACTATTCACTTTAGTGATCACTGTTTGATTATCACAGTTCATAAGGATAGCCGGTATTGGTTTTTCAACCATCGGCAAGTCAGACAAGAGCTCACGCAGCCACTCTGCCTCTGCAGATGTTGTATCCAAAGCAGTAAGTTCTGCTTCCATGGTTGATTTAGTCAATATAGTCTGTTTACAAGACCTCCATGACACTGCACCACCTCCAAGAGTAAATACATACCCACTAGTGGCGTAGATTTGATCAATATCAGAAATCCAGTTTGCATCACTATATCCCTCTAGCACAGTGGGTGCCCGAAATAGTGAATCCCAAAACTCATTGTACCCTTAAGATAATGCAAGACCCTTTCAAGTGCATGCCAATGATCATCACCCGGGTTGGACATGTACCTACTCAACTTGCTCACGACAAAAGAGATGTCTCGGGTCCAGTTGCGCTAGCTAGATACATGAGTGAACCAATTATCTGAGAGTATCTCAATTGATCTCTAGTAATTCTCTTGTTCTTTCTCAATGTCACACTAGGATCATAAGGTGTTGGAGAAGGCTTGCTATCCATAAAGCCAAAACGGCTCAAGAGCTTGTCAACATAGTGAGATTGCAACAAAGTAATCCCACTCTCTTCCTTAATCAGCTTGATGTTTAGAATTACATTAGCCTGTCCTAGATCTTTCATGTCAAAACTCTTAGACAAGAAGGACTTGACTTCATTGATCACATCAATGTTTGTTCCGAAAATCAGAATATCATCAACATACAAGCACAAAAAACAGATTGGCCCCCACCATGTCGATAATACACACACCTATCAGCCTCATTAACAGCAAAGCCCGCACTAGTTAAAGTGGTGTCAAACTTCTCATGCCATTGTTTGGGTGCTTGTTTCAAGCCATACAAAGATTTCAATAATTTACACACCTTCTGCTCTTCACCTTTTACTACAAATCCATCAGGCTGATCCATGTAAATCTCCTCATCCAACTCTCCATTAAGGAAAGCTGTCTTCACATCCATTTGATGAATGATAAGACCATATGAGGCAGCCAAGGAAAGTAGTACTCGAATAGTGGTCATTCTAGCAACAGGTGAATAAGTATCAAAGAAATCTTCACCTTCCTTTTGTGTATAACCCTTAGCCACAAGCCGAGCCTTGTACTTATCAATAGTACCATCAGGTCTAAGCTTCTTCTTGAACACCCATTTGCAACCAATAGGCTTACACCCAAATGGTAAATCAGATAACTCCCATGTTCCATTAGAAAGAATCGAGTCGATCTCACTCCGAACAGCTTCTTTCCAATCATCTCGCATCGAGATGCATATGCCTCTGTAATAGAGGTGGGAGTATCGTCCACAAGGTACACAATGAAATCATCACCAAAAGATTTTGCAATCCTTCGTCTCTTGTTCCTCACGGGAACTTCATTGTCATCCTCCTCAAGGACTTCTTCAAGTGGTTGTTCAAATGGTTCAACAGATGCTCGATAGGTGTAGTAAAATCGGGAGCTAACTCGGTAGAAAATTTAGCATTGCTACATATATCTTTCATAGGAAATATATTCTCAAAAATGTAGCATCACGAGATTCAAAGATTGTATCAACATACATATCGAAACTTCAGATTTTACTACTAAAAATCTATAGGCAATGCTCCGATGAGCATATCCTAGAAAGACACAATCCACAGTCTTTGGTCCAAGCTTACGCTTCTTAGAAATTGGAACATTGACTTTCGCCAAACATCCCCACGTGCGCAAGTATGAGAGTGATGGTTTCCTTCCAACCCATTGCTCATATGGAGTTGTCTCTTTACTTCGTTTGGAATTCTATTCGGGACATGACTCGCATCAATAAAGCTTCCCCCCACCATGCCTTAGATAAACCGGCGGTGTCTAACATGGCATTCACCAAGTCGATCAATGTGCGATTTTTCCTCTCGGCAACCCCGTTTGATTCGGGCGAATAGGGAGGTGTCCTCTCATGAATAATACCATGTTCCGCACAAAAATCATCAAAAGATGTAGGAAAATATTCACCACCACGATCGACCTTAGACGTTTAATTTTTCTCTCTAGTTGATTCTCAACTTCCGCCTTATAGATTTTAAAGTAGTCAAACGCTTCATCTTTAGTTTTCAACAAGTAAACATAGCAAAATCTAGTTGCATCAATCAAAGTCATGAAATATCTCTTTCCACCTTTTGTCAACACACCATTCATCTCACAAAGATCGAATGTATGAGTTCTAGAGGTGCCAAGTGTCTCTCCTCTCCGCTGCCTTGTGAGGCTTTCGAGGTTGCTTAGATTGCACACAATTATGACACTTAGAACCTTTGACAATAGTGAAATCTGGAATTAAGTTCAAGCTAGACAATCGTGACATCAAACCAAAGTTCACATGACATAAACGAGAATGCCAAACACTAGAACTATCATTAATTGTGCCACAAATGTGATTCACTGACTTGTTACAAAAATCTGCTAAAGATAAACGAAACAAACCTCCACAATCATAGCCTTTACCAATAAATTATCCATGCTTAGATATTACAACTTTATTGGATTCTAGTACCACCTTAAACCCATCTCTCAAAAGAAGGGAGGCACTAACAAGGTTCTTGCGAATAGTAGGAACATGCTGCACGTTCTTTAGTTGCACAATTTTTCCTGAAGTAAACTTCAGATCTACCGTGCCAACACCATGAACAGAAGCATGTGACCCATTCCCCATCAAAACAGAGGAACCTTGAAGCCCATGATAAGAAGAAAACAAAGATATGTCAGCACACACGTGAATATTAGCACCTGTATCAACCCAACTTGGGGACTGAAACACTGAAAGTACGGTAGGAACATTACCACACTCCTCATAAGTGCTGCTAATAGTCACGAGGTTGACATTCTTCTTTTTCCACTGGAAAAGTGACCAAGCTCTCCACAAGTGAAGCAAGGCAACTCTACTTTAGTTTGCTTCTTCTCAAAGGTAGTTACTATCTTGGCATTGGAAGGTTTATTATTCAGGATTGTTCTTCCTCTAAGAACAGTGTGGTCTTCCTGGAATCTTCTCTGATTTTCTCTAGAGATATTTCCCTCACATGAGCCAACACTAATCCGAACACTTTAGCCTTTAGCCAGAGCATGGCCTTAACTCGCCACCTCTTTAAATGTGCACTAGAACACTTTTCTAGTCTCAGCACGTTAGCGAAAACAGCCATACTTAAATCAAGAAAAAGCCTATAATGAGGTTTTTGGATTGTTGGATAATTAGGCAACTTCCAGATTAAATTTCCAGATTAAAACCAAAATATAGATCATGACAAGGTGATCAACTAGATTGAGCATGGCACAATTACTAGCATGGCAGATCAGTATATCGCATATACTAGCGGGACAAATCATGATATCGCATAGCATGAACATGATAACTAGCGTAAACCCAACTCGTACACTAGTTAGATTTATACCGCCGATTGTAGAAGTACTTGGTGGTGAAGATGCATACGATGATTGCAACGTGAGCTTGTCGCCGAGCGTCTCCCGTAGACGATCCCACAAGCCTGACGACGACAAGACGACGTGCTGCCGACGACGATGGCACGAGCTTGTAGAGCTTGTCGCTGAGCGTCTCCCGTAGACGATCCCACAAGCCTGACGACGACGAGACGACGTGCTGCCGACGACGATGAGATGACGTGCTACCGACGACGATGGCACGAGCTTGTAGCTAGGCGTCTCCCGTAGACGATCCAGCAAGCTTGATGACGACGAGATGACGATGGCATGTGCTTGTAGCTAGGCGTCTCCCGTAGACGATCCAGCAAGCTTGATGACGACGAGACGACGATGTGCCGACGTAGAAGATTTGGGAGCATCGTGCTAAGAGCGCTTCCCAAAAACCTTATTCGCCTTCTCCGGTGCGGGATCGCAAAGACGAGGGTTCCGGAGACTGCTCTCCCGGTCGTCGGTGCACGCCGACGATCGGGATGGAGAGACTACGATGGCAACGCAAAGTAGCGAGAAGAGGAAAACACTATTTTACTACGTTAGGATTTTCTAATTGAAACTCCCAATTGTAGTCTTTTTTGTTGTCTATTCCCAGAAGCATCGGTACGTATATATGTGGAGGAAGACCCCCTACATCTACATCAACTAGCAATATGGTACTAATTGATATTGTACCTCCCACCTTTACTCATGGGCTCAATCACTAAAGCCCATTAGGGAACACATGTATTGGGCCTTTGAGATTTATTAGAATTTCTACATATGGATTTTAGGGGAATATCCATATAAATTCTAACAATCCCCCACCAGATCTCAAATTCCCAATATAGATATTTTCCTTCTCTCTCACTACTGTTTATATACTAGTATTTCAGCAGAGACTGTTAAGTTGAACATCTGCCTAGAGCTTTAAGTTAGACCAATTCACAACTTGAACAATGGACTACGCCTTGAATTGCAAGTTTTGTGCGAATGAGTTTTACTCAAAGTCAAACTAGTACCTGGCTGCCAGTAGCCTTCCCCGTGGGTGGAGCATATACGTCATACTCCATGGTCTCTTCATGAGCTTACTAGAGACCACCCAAGTCTCATAGACTGCGACGTTTAACAGTCAAAACTCATATAGGTATGTTCATTCAAGAATGCTCTGTAGGATAGCATCTTCGCTTGTTAAAGCCAATAGAACATATTAAGGCATTAGCCAACCTGCCATACAGTGCCTCATTGCATTGAGAGTATTGCATCTTCACTTAGAGAGGGTTATTATTATACTCTCCTCGCTTTACCAACAGCTTGTTCTTCCCAGATCCTTAGTCACGGGATCTCCGATCAAAAAGGTTGGGTTACTACTACTGTAAACTCACATGGGTCTCATACCCATCTCCCTTGATGCGATTTCTATCACATTGCGTGATAGCCCTTTTGTAAAGGGATCTCCCGGGTTTTTGTCTCTGTTTGGACATAAGCCACACTTATTACTCCGGAGTTTCTCGGCTTCCCGACGGTTTTCAAACGTCTTTAACGTGTCTTGTTGACTTCGCATTATCCTTAGCACTATTCACTTTAGTGATCACTGTTTGATTATCACAGTTCATAAGGATAGCCGGTATTGGTTTTTCAACCATCGGCAAGTCAGACAAGAGCTCACGCAGCCACTCTGCCTCTGCAGATGTTGTATCCAAAGTAGTAAGTTCTGCTTCCATGGTTGATTTAGTCAATATAGTCTGTTTACAAGACCTCCATGACACTGCACCACCTCCAAGAGTAAATACATACCCACTAGTGGCGTAGATTTGATCAATATCAGAAATCCAGTTTGCATCACTATATCCCTCTAGCACAGCTGGGTGCCCAGAATAGTGAATCCCAAAACTCATTGTACCCTTAAGATAACGCAAGACCCTTTCCAGTGCATGCCAATGATCATCATCCGGGTTGGACATGTACCTACTCAACTTGCTCACAGCAAAAGAGATGTCTGGTCTAGTTGCGCTAGCTAGATACATGAGTGAACCAATTATCTGAGAGTATCTCAATTGATCTCTAGTAATTCTCTTGTTCTTTCTCAATGTCACACTAGGATCATAAGGTGTTGGAGAAGGCTTGCTATCCATAAAGCCAAAACGGCTCAAGAGCTTGTCAACATAGTGAGATTGCAACAAAGTAATCCCACTCTCTTCCTTAATCGGCTTGATGTTTAGAATTACATCACCCTGTCCTAGATCTTTCATGTCAAAACTCTTAGACAAGAAGGACTTGACTTCATTGATCACATCAATGTTTGTTCCGAAAATCGAATATCATCAACATACAAGCACAAAAAAACAGATTGGCCCCCACCATGTCGATAATACACACACCTATCGGCCTCATTAACAAAAAGCCCGCACTAGTTAAAGTGGTGTCGAACTTCTCATGCCATTGTTTGGGTGCTTGTTTCAAGCCATACAAAGATTTCAATAATTTACACACCTTCTGCTCTTCACCTTTTACTACAAATCCATCAGGCTGATCCATGTAAATCTCCTCATCCAACTCTCCATTAAGGAAAGCTGTCTTCACATCCATTTGATGAATGATAAGACCATATGAGGCAGCCAAGGAAAGTAGTACTCGAATAGTGGTCATTCTAGCAACAGTGAATAAGTATCAAAGAAATCTTCACCTTCCTTTTGTGTATAACCCTTAGCCACAAGCCGAGCCTTGTACTTATCAATAGTACCATCGGGTCTAAGCTTCTTCTTGAACACCCATTTGCAACCAATAGGCTTACACCCAAATGGTAAATCGATAACTCCCATGTTCCATTAGAAAGAATCGAGTCGATCTCACTCCGAACAGCTTCTTTCCAATCATCTCGCATCGGGAGATGCATATGCCTCTGTAATAGAGGTGGGAGTATCGTCCACAAGGTACACAATGAAATCATCACCAAAAGATTTTGCAATCCTTCGTCTCTTGTTCCTCACAGGGAACTTCATTGTCATCCTCCTCAAGGACTTCTTCAAGTGGTTGTTCAAATGGTTCAACAGATGCTCGATAGGTGTAGTAAAATCGAGCTAACTCGAGAGAAAATTTAGCATTGCTACATATATCTTTCATAGGAAATATATTCTCAAAAAATGTAGCATCA
Organism: Themeda triandra; assembly: GCA_018135685.1. Taxonomy (NCBI): domain Eukaryota; kingdom Viridiplantae; phylum Streptophyta; class Magnoliopsida; order Poales; family Poaceae; genus Themeda; species Themeda triandra. The sequence continues at coordinate 170,779 of JAENPR010000638.1, read as the reverse complement.
CGAGATTCAAAGATTGTATCAACATACATATCAGAAACTTCAGATTTTACTACTAAAAATCTATAGGCAATGCTCCGATGAGCATATCCTAGAAAGACACAATCCACAGTCTTTGGTCCAAGCTTACGCTTCTTAGAAATTGGAACATTGACTTTCGCCAAACATCCCCACGTGCGCAAGTATGAGAGTGATGGTTTCCTTCCAACCCATTGCTCATATGGAGTTGTCTCTTTACTTCGTTTGGAATTCTATTCGGGACATGACTCGCAATCAATAAAGCTTCCCCCACCATGCCTTAGATAAACTAGCAGTGTCTAACAAGGCATTCACCAAGTCGATCAATGTGCGATTTTTCCTCTCGGCAACCCCGTTTGATTCGGGCGAATAGGGAGGTGTCCTCTCATGAATAATACCATGTTCCGCACAAAAATCATCAAAAGATGTAGGAAAATATTCACCACCACGATCGACCTTAGACGTTTAATTTTTCTCTCTAGTTGATTCTCAACTTCCGCCTTATAGATTTTAAAGTAGTCAAACGCTTCATCTTTAGTTTTCAACAAGTAAACATAGCAAAATCTAGTTGCATCAATCAAAGTCATGAAATATCTCTTTCCACCTTTTGTCAACACACCATTCATCTCACAAAGATCAGAATGTATGAGTTCTAGAGGTGCCAAGTGTCTCTCCTCTGCTGCCTTGTGAGGCTTTCGAGGTTGCTTAGATTGCACACAATTATGGCACTTAGAACCTTTGACAATAGTGAAATCTGGAATTAAGTTCAAGCTAGACAATCGTGACATCAAACCAAAGTTCACATGACATAAACGAGAATGCCAAACACTAGAACTATCATTAATTGTGCCACAAATGTGATTCACTGACTTGTTACAAAAATCTGCTAAAGATAAACGAAACAAACCTCCACAATCATAGCCTTTACCAATAAATTATCCATGCTTAGATATTACAACTTTATTGGATTCTAGTACCACCTTAAACCCATCTCTCAAAAGAAGGGAGGCACTAACAAGGTTCTTGCGAATAGTAGGAACATGCTTTGCACGTTCTTTAGTTGCACAATTTTTCCGAAGTAAACTTCGATCTACCGTGCCAACACCATGAACAAGCATGTGACCCATTCCCCATCAAAACAGAGGAACCTTGAAGCCCATGATAAGAAGAAAACAAAGATATGTCAGCACACACGTGAATATTAGCACCTGTATCAACCTAACTTGGGGACTGAAACACTGAAAGTGCGGTAGGAACATTACCACACTCCTCATAAGTGCTGCTAATAGTCACGAGGTTGACATTCTTCTTTTTCCCACTTTGGAAAAGTGACCAAGCTCTCCACAAGTGAAGCAAGGCAACTCTACTTTAGTTTGCTTCTTCTCAAAGGTAGTTACTATCTTGGCATTGGAAGGTTTATTATTCAGATTGTTCTTCCTCGTAAGAACAAGTGTGGTCTTCCCGGAATCTTCTCGATTTTCTCTAGAGATATTTCCCTCACATGAGCCAACACTAATCCGAACACTTTAGCCTTTAGCCGAGCATGGCCTTAACTCGCCACCTCTTTAAATGTGCACTAGAACACTTTTCTAGTCTCAAAGACGTTAGCGAAAACAGCCATACTTAAATCAAGAAAAAGCCTATAATGAGGTTTTTGGATTGTTGGATAATTAGGCAACTTCCGTTAAATTTCCAGATTAAAACCAAAATATAGATCATGACAAGGTGATCAACTAGATTGAGCATGGCACAATTACTAGCATGGCAGATCAGTATATCGCATATACTAGCGGGACAAATCATGATATCGCATAGCATGAACATGATAACTAGCATAAACCCAACTCGTACACTAGTTAGATTTATACCGCCGATTGTAGAAGTACTTGGTGGTGAAGATGCATACGATGATTGCAACGTGAGCTTGTCGTCGAGCGTCTCCCGTAGACGATCCCACAAGCCCGACGACGACGAGACGACGTCTTTGCCGCCGACGACGATGGCACGAGCTTGTAGAGCTTGTCGCCGAGCGTCTCCCGTAGACGATCCCACAAGCCCGACGACGACGAGACGACGTGCTGCCGACGACGATGAGATGACGTGCTACCGACGACGATGGCACGAGCTTGTAGCTAGGCGTCTCCCGTAGACGATCCAGCAAGCTTGATGACGACGAGATGACGATGGCATGTGCTTGTAGCTAGGCGTCTCCCGTAGACGATCCAGCAAGCTTGATGACGACGAGACGACGATGTGCCGACGTAGAAGATTTGGGAGCAGTCGCGCTAAGAGCGCTTCCCAAAAACCTTATTCGCCTTCTCCCGGTGCGGGATCGCAAAGACGAGGGTTCCGGAGACTGCTCTCCCGGTCGTCGGTGCACGCCGACGATCGGGATGGAGAGACTACGATGGCAACGCAGTAGCGAGAAGAGGAAAACACTATTTTACTACGTTAGGATTTTCTAATTGAAACTCCCAATTGTAGTCTTTTTTGTTGTCTATTCCCAGAAGCATCGGTACGTATATATGTGGAGGAAGACCCCCTACATCTACATCAACTAGCAATATGGTACTAATTGATATTGTACCTCCCACCTTTACTCATGGGCTCAATCACTAAAGCCCATTAGGGAACACATGTATTGGGCCTTTGAGATTTATTAGAATTTCTACATATGGATTTTAGGGGAATATCCATATAAATTCTAACAATCCCCCACCGATCTCAAATTCCCAATATAGATATTTTCCTTCTCTCTCACTACTTTGTTTATATACTAGTATTTCAGCAGAGACCGTTAAGTTGAACATCTCGCCTAGAGCTTTAAGTTAGACCAATTCACAACTTGAACAATGGACTACGCCTTGAATTGCAAGTTTTGTGCGAATGAGTTTTACTCAAAGTCAAACTAGTACCGGCTGCCGCGCAGCCTTCCCCGTGGGTGGAGCATATACGTCATACTCCATGGTCTCTTCATGAGCTTACTAGAGACCACCCAAGTCTCATAGACTGCGACGTTTAACAATCCAAAACTCATATAGGTATGTTCATTCAAGAATGCTCAGTAGGATAGCATCTTCGCTTGTTAAAGCCAATAGAACATATTAAGGCATTAGCCAACCTGCCATACAAAGTGCCTCATTGCATTGAGAGTATTGCATCTTCACTTAGAGAGGGTTATTATTATACTCTCCTCGCCTTTACCAACAGCTTGTTCTTCCCGATCCTTAGTCACGGGATCTCCGATCAAAAAGGTTGGGTTACTACTACTGTAAACTCACATGGGTCTCATACCCATCTCCCTTGATGCGATTTCTATCACATTGCGTGATAGCCCTTTTGTAAAGGGATCTGCCAGGTTTTTGTCTGTTTGGACATAAGCCACACTTATTACTCCGGAGTTTCTCAGCTTCCTGACAGTTTTCAAACGTCTTTTAACGTGTCTTGTTGACTTCGCATTATCCTTAGCACTATTCACTTTAGTGATCACTGTTTGATTATCACAGTTCATAAGGATAGCCGGTATTGGTTTTTCAACCATCGGCAAGTCAGACAAGAGCTCACGCAGCCACTCTGCCTCTGCAGATGCTGTATCCAAAGCGGTAAGTTACGCTTCCATGGTTGATTTAGTCAATATAGTCCGTTTACAAGACCTCCATGACACCGCACCACCTCCAAGAGTAAATACATACCCACTAGTGGCGTAGATTTGATCAATATCGAAATCCAGTTTGCATCACTATATCCCTCTAGCACAAACGGGTGCCCAGAATAGTGAATCCCAAAACTCATTGTACCCTTAAGATAACGCAAGACCCTTTCCAAGTGCATGCCAATGATCATCATCCGGGTTGGACATGTACCTACTCAACTTGCTCACAAGAAAAGAGATGTCTCGGTCTAGTTGCGCTAGCTAGATACATGAGTGAACCAATTATCTCGAGAGTATCTCAATTGATCTCTAGTAATTCTCTTGTTCTTTCTCAATGTCACACTAGGATCATAAGGTGTTGGAGAAGGCTTGCTATCCATAAAGCCAAAACGGCTCAAGAGCTTGTCAACATAGTGAGATTGCAACAAAGTAATCCCACTCTCTTCCTTAATCAGCTTGATGTTTAGAATTACATCAGCCTGTCCTAGATCTTTCATGTCAAAACTCTTAGACAAGAAGGACTTGACTTCATTGATCACATCAATGTTTGTTCCGAAAATCAGAATATCATCAACATACAAGCACAAAATAACAGATTGGCCCCCACCATGTCGATAATACACACACCTATCAGCCTCATTAACAGCAAAGCCCGCACTAGTTAAAGTGGTGTCGAACTTCTCATGCCATTGTTTGGGTGCTTGTTTCAAGCCATACAAAGATTTCAATAATTTACACACCTTCTGCTCTTCACCTTTTACTACAAATCCATCTGGCTGATCCATGTAAATCTCCTCATCCAACTCTCCATTAAGGAAAGCTGTCTTCACATCCATTTGATGAATGATAAGACCATATGAGGCAGCCAAGGAAAGTAGTACTCGAATAGTGGTCATTCTAGCAACAGGTGAATAAGTATCAAAGAAATCTTCACCTTCCTTTTGTGTATAACCCTTAGCCACAAGCCGAGCCTTGTACTTATCAATAGTACCATCGGGTCTAAGCTTCTTCTTGAACACCCATTTGCAACCAATAGGTTTACACCCAAATGGTAAATCAGATAACTCCCATGTTCCATTAGAAAGAATCGAGTCGATCTCACTCCGAACAGCTTCTTTCCAATCATCTCGCATCGGGAGATGCATATGCCTCTGTAATAGAGGTGGGAGTATCGTCCACAAGGTACACAATGAAATCATCACCAAAAGATTTTGCAATCCTTCGTCTCTTGTTCCTCACGGAACTTCATTGTCATCCTCCTCAAGGACTTCTTCAAGTGGTTGTTCAAATGGTTCAACAGATGCTCGATAGGTGTAGTAAAATCAGGAGCTAACTCGGTAGAAAATTTAGCATTGCTACATATATCTTTCATAGGAAATATATTCTCAAAAAATGTAGCATCACGAGATTCAAAGATTGTATCAACATACATATCAGAAACTTCAGATTTTACTACTAAAAATCTATAGGCAATGCTCCGATGAGCATATCCTAGAAAGACACAATCCACAGTCTTTGGTCCAAGCTTACGCTTCTTAGAAATTGGAACATTGACTTTCGCCAAACATCCCCACGTGCGCAAGTATGAGAGTGATGGTTTCCTTCCAACCCATTGCTCATATGGAGTTGTCTCTTTACTTCGTTTGGAATTCTATTCGGACATGACTCATGCAGTCAATAAAGCTTCCCCCCACCATGCCTTAGATAAACCAAGGTGTCTAACATGGCATTCACCAAGTCGATCAATGTGCGATTTTTCCTCTCGGCAACCCCGTTTGATTCGGGCGAATAGGGAGGTGTCCTCTCATGAATAATACCATGTTCCGCACAAAAATCATCAAAAGATGTAGGAAAATATTCACCACCACGATCGACCTTAGACGTTTAATTTTTCTCTCTAGTTGATTCTCAACTTCCGCCTTATAGATTTTAAAGTAGTCAAACGCTTCATCTTTAGTTTTCAACAAGTAAACATAGCAAAATCTAGTTGCATCAATCAAAGTCATGAAATATCTCTTTCCACCTTTTGTCAACACACCATTCATCTCACAAAGATCGAATGTATGAGTTCTAGAGGTGCCAAGTGTCTCTCCTCTCCGCGCCTTGTGAGGCTTTCGAGGTTGCTTAGATTGCACACAATTATGGCACTTAGAACCTTTGACAATAGTGAAATCTGGAATTAAGTTCAAGCTAGACAATCGTGACATCAAACCAAAGTTCACATGACATAAACGAGAATGCCAAACACTAGAACTATCATTAATTGTGCCACAAATGTGATTCACTGACTTGTTACAAAAATCTGCTAAAGATAAACGAAACAAACCTCCACAATCATAGCCTTTACCAATAAATTATCCATGCTTAGATATTACAACTTTATTGGATTCTAGTACCACCTTAAACCCATCTCTCAAAAGAAGGGAGGCACTAACAAGGTTCTTGCGAATAGTAGGAACATGCTGCACGTTCTTTAGTTGCACAATTTTTCCCGAAGTAAACTTCGATCTACCGTGCCAACACCATGAACAAAGCATGTGACCCATTCCCCATCAAAACAAAGGAACCTTGAAGCCCATGATAAGAAGAAAACAAAGATATGTCAGCACACACGTGAATATTAGCACCCGTATCAACCCAACTTGGGACCGAAACACCGAAAGTACGGTAGGAACATTACCACACTCCTCATAAGTGCTTGCTAATAGTCACGAGGTTGACATTCTTCTTTTTCCCACTTGGAAAAGTGACCAAGCTCTCCACAAGTGAAGCAAGGCAACTCTACTTTAGTTTGCTTCTTCTCAAAGGTAGTTACTATCTTGGCATTGGAAGGTTTATTATTCAGATTGTTCTTCCCGTAAGAACAAGTGTGGTCTTCCTGGAATCTTCTCTGATTTTCTCTAGAGATATTTCCCTCACATGAGCCAACACTAATCCAGATCATGACAAGGTGATCAACTAGATTGAGCATGGCACAATTACTAGCATGGCAGATCAGTATATCGCATATACTAGCAGGACAAATTATGATATCGCATAGCATGAACATGATAACTAGCGTAAACCCAACTCGTACACTAGTTAGATTTATACCTGCCGATTGTAGAAGTACTTGGTGGTGAAGATGCATACGATGATTGCAACGTGAGCTTGTCGCTGAGCGTCTCCCATAGACGATCCCACAAGCCTGACGACGACGAGACGACGTGCTGCCGACGACGATGGCACGAGCTTGTAGAGCTTGTCGCTGAGCGTCTCCCGTAGACGATCCCACAAGCCTGACGACGACGAGACGACGTGCTGCCGACGACGATGAGATGACATGCTGCCGACGACGATGGCACGAGCTTGTAGCTAGGCGTCTCCCGTAGACGATCCAGCAAGCTTGATGACGACGAGACGACGATGGCATGTGCTTGTAGCTAGGCGTCTCCCGTAGACGATCCAGCAAGCTTGTTGACGACGAGACGACGATGTGCCGACGTAGAAGATTTGGGAGCAGTCACGCTAAGAGCGCTTCCCAAAAACCTTATTCGCCTTCTCCGGTGCGGATCGCAAAGACGAGGGTTCCGGAGACACGCTCTCCCGCCGTCGGTGCACGCTGACGATCGGGATGGAGAGACTACGATGGCAACGTAGTAGCGAGAAGAGGAAAACACTATTTTACTACATTAGGATTTTCTAATTGAAACTCCCAATTGTAGTCTTTTTTGTTGTCTATTCCCAGAAGCATCGGTACGTATATATGTGGAGGAAGACCCCTACATCTACATCAACTAGCAATATGGTACTAATTGATATTGTACCTCCCACCTTTACTCATGGGCTCAATCACTAAAGCCCATTAGGGAACACATGTATTGGGCCTTTGAGATTTATTAGAATTTCTACATATGGATTTTAGGGGAATATCCATATAAATTCTAACACTTTGCTGCTTGTAGTTGGAATGTAAGAGGTTTGGGTGAATGTTGACGGTAGTTAACATCAATTATAAACCATCAAAATAACTTGTATAAATGCAAAAAGATGATCACCAACATAGGTTTAGGGGTTTAAACTAATAAATTCCACGAGTTTTGGTGAATCTATGTTTCTGCAGGGTTTATCTAGAAAACCATCAAAGGAGCACCTAATCATCAAGATTAATTGCATATCCCGCATGAGCACCTACACCAGAAGACTCTAGAACACTCAAGAAGGTGACCCACCAAACCTTGGGCCATTTGGCCACTCGGCCTGCCCCGAGCCCGATCGCAGTTCGCTTCGAAAGTCGGTTCCCCACCGCCTTAGGGTTTGCATCTCCACCGTCGCTCAAGGTCGGTTTGATCCGAGGGCTCACGATTCATGCTCCTGCCTATATAAACAGCCCCAGACCCCCATGGCAAAGGCATCTATGAAACCCTAATTCATATCATCCCAGCCAGGATCAACTGAGAGGTGTCCCATGAAAGGATCTGCTCTCAAGATCCAGCATTCAAGAGAAGATTAGTCCTCATTAGGATCTAGTTTTTAGAAATAGAGAGGTGGAGAGAGGGAAGAGTTTGGAGGAGGTGCCAGCCTGTCGGTGCTCCCTCTACGGCTTCTACCTTGGCAGAAGTCAACCTACGTCTGAGATTTCTCTAGTAATCAACTTCTTATTTCAGTAAGCAATATTGTTTATATTGTTCTTTTGGTTTGTGAGTCTCTTTTGAGTACTTTAATATATCCGGCTTAGGTTGAAGTAATATTTGTAGTGTAAGCATGGTGCTTAGACTCGGTATCTCGTAGATACACCCTACTTTCTGTATCGGTGGTAGTTCATGAGGGTGACTCTTATAGCCTCGTTGGATCCTCTGTAGTCCACCTCCCGTTTGTAGGCCACGTAGGACCTGTTGTTAAGGAGAGCATCCTCTGTTGGTGTTTTTCCTTAAGTAATGTCCCCAATTGAACAGTAGAAGGCATAGCTTACTGAGATTAGAATGCAAACACCTTGGTGATCTCCTCTACACTCCCGACCTTCTTAAGTCTTGTTGCTACTCCGGGTTAAGTTAGACCGTAGTTAACCTCACATGTTTTTCGGTGGATACGATACTTAGAATACCCCCGGGTGAATGGTACAGCGGTATCCGTGAGCTTGCGGATTTATCTGTGTGCGTCTTAAATATACCAACAAGCTTCCTAGCACCATTGCCGGGGAGATGGTTGCTGAGTTAACTTTGAATCTAGCTTATCCTTGTATCATAATCTTTTATCTTTTTATCCTTCACTCTTTTCTTTTTCATTATGAATTCCACTCCTATCTTTTAATTTTCTGCACCCATGAGCGTGTGCTGTAGTCCACCAGAATCTTCAGAGCCTATCCTAGCACCTGGCTATGAGCTATGTTTGCATTTTTCCAACTTGATTCTAAAATAAATAAATAATTTCTTTTGAAAATCAGTTTAAATCTAATTTCAAAAGCTAATTTTTCAAAAGTTTAAATCGACTTCGGCTCTGACGGGGTCGCCGTGGTGCGACACCGTCCTAGACTCAAGACGTTGCAGTCATGGCAATGCTAGGCTAGGACAGGAGGAAAGGAACGGTGGAGTGGTGTCGGCAACTGGGCAGGAGGAGATGGTTAGAGGGGCGCCCGGTGCTCTGCTTTATTAAGGGCGAGGGCTAGGGTTTAGCAGGATGGAAGCACCTATAGGCGGCGGTGATCCTCGAACCGTGTGTCATGGGGCATGTGGCGTAAATTCGGGCAGCGAGGCAGGTGGCTCAGGGCATGCTAACATTCGAGAAGGCCGGGGCGCAGGTGAACGGAGCGTCACCGCGGTGTGCAGGTCCCACGAAGCGCGCACGTGAGGGGCATCTCATCTTTTTTTTTTTTTTTTTTTTTTTTTTTTTTTTTTTTTTTTTTTTTTTTTTTTTTTGAGGATGGTGCATCTCATCTGAGTGAAGCGGGTGGCACAGCCTTCAGACATAGGCGGAGGCAGTTCCTAGGTATTCCCAGGAATACCCAACTTACTTTGCAAAAACTCATATATACCTAAAATATATTTGTATATATAGTTTTGTATTTGATTTGACTAAAATAAATTTTGAGGCGGATCTACACCCCGGTCTAGGGGGCTGCGCCCGGGATGAGACCAAGAATACGTGAATACACACATGTAGTTTTTTCCTCGGCAGCCCGTTGAAATGAAAATCCTGGCCTTGAAGGCCCAGCCCCACTCGGCCAGACAACTAAAGCCCTGCACAGCCCTCCAAAATCCAAAGTCCCAACCTCGGCGCCATCTCGCTTCCTCGTCTCCTCTGTGGTCAGGCTGAGCAGCCCATCAAGCTCCTTTTTTTTTTTTTATCATGCGTTCCAGTATTAGCATGTTGACCATCCTTTTACGTATGAAATAGTCTATGTCAGCACTCAGTAGCCTTGTCATAATAATATAATAATACATGACTCTAGGTGTTTTAGGAAGTCTTCGTCCGTTTACCCTTTTTTTTTTTGTCTTGCCGTCTTGTGTGGGCACAACAATTTTAATTAATTTGGTGCCAATCCAAACGTCCACGCTACCTTTATCTCTCTCTCTCTCTCTCGCTCTCTCGTCTTGCAACTGGTCACCACTCTTGGCCCCTATATCCTTAACTCCTTTTCTGAATTCAAAACCATGGTTAGGCCTGCTGCCAGTGCAGTGCGCAAGCGACGGCCAAGAGTATAAGAACAACCGATTCTTGAGCAACGGAGGGGTCTACCGGCGAGTAGTGCTAGCACCCAACATATTGCAAGACCACGTGTGGCTGGATGACCACGCAACACCTAAGTGTTTTCACGTAGATTCTAATAGAGTTTTGAAAAATGAAGAACAAATCAATTAGCATGATTTTTTTTCTGAACTACAGTGATATCTATAATGTAAACTTATCTTATATCACATATAATTTTGTGTTTACATTTTTATGTTAGGAATATCGAACGGCCGGTTGACGGAGGTGAGCGGTCCGGCGCATCCAACGCCCCTGATCCGTGGGGCCTCGCCAGCAGGCGGCACCGTCTCCATTCCGGTGTGCGTGCCGCGGCTGGTTCACTCCGAAGCACAGGCTTGCTACAGCACGGGCCGCCGGTACAAGAGGGTTAGCGGTTTGCGGAAGGGCCAGGAGGTGGCGTATGCATGGCTGGGGTGGCTGCTGTCCGGTCCCATGGGCCGAGATACCCGAGTGTGCGTGCTGCCGGAGGTTGAGGGGCACGGGCGGGCATCGCTGCTGCTACTAGCCTGCTGCTGCCGCCGCTGTTTCATGGGCCAAGGCCCAAGCCGGCCAGCTGATCAATTCACGAGGACGGAAAAGGAAAAAGTCCACTTTAGATCCTCTAACTTTCACGAAAGTTCACTTTCTATTCCTGAACTCCGAAACCGAGTAAAACACCTCATCTTTTAAAATCGTCCATATTACGTCACTGACCTCGTTATGAGTGGTTTTGAAGGCGGTTTTATCTTTTTCTTTTTTATTTATTTCGGCTGAATTTTTGAAAAATCATAGTAAATCACAGAAAAATCATAAAATAGAAAATCTAATTTTGTTGGACTTCGCATGAGTGGATCTACATAGTGAGCATATAATATGGTATACTTTAATACAAAGTTTTTGTTGTAGCTTTATATCTATTATTTTTGTAATTAATTAGAATAATTCATAGCTGCAATTTCTATGGTCCAATTGTGGTGAAATTTTTATGGTGGGCTAATTATTATATGCTTGTATTGTAATAAAAATTTCATACTCATTAGATCATGTATAACTTAGTTATAGATTTATCATCGGAATCCAGCATCGCACTCGCACTCGCGCCTCACAACCTGGCGCACCGGCGTCGCTGCATCTTGCCGACTCACGGACACAGTCTGACCGCTCTTCTACTCCCAGTTGGCTCATTCCAGCAAGATGCCAGGCAAAGAAATTAGCTTTTATTAATCATATAAGTGTGACTTCTTATGCATTATCCTACTAATTTTAATTCAAATGAGCTAAAAAATCTTAGTCTTGAGCTTCATATATTACATTGACAATGTGTGAGCTGATGCAGTATTTGCCTAATTGGATACTATTTCTGAACTTGGTAGTCCATGGTGGATAAAAAAAAAAAAACCATCTTGCTTTTTTTTTTTTGGTATATCGACTCCTCAAACTTATGTTAGCTAGTTCTTCCAATTTCCACTGCGTCAGTGGAAAGGTGTTTTTTAAGTAGTGAAAATTATCAAGACAGATCTACGAAATCGTATTGGGGACAAATTTATGAACGATTATGTCAATAGCTTTGTGGATCAAGAATTTCTTGATGCAATTCCAAATGATGATATCATAGTTCGCAGAATATGGATGACCGTACCCATAGAGTGAAGTTATAACAGGTTATTTTCTCATATGATGTGTCATTGCTAATTTTGTCTCTATAAATGCTTAGTTTTTGCAATATATCATTGGTATTAGTATTTATGTCTATATTTTGCCCGCTTTAGATTATTGTATAAGTTTGATCGTGAATATGTGTCGACCCCGGCGACAATTTATCCTAGATTCGCCACTGCAGCTGGACTGTTTGTTAGTGCACAGAATTAGCGGTTTCAAGAATACTTAACAATATAGGTTTTGTAAACATGCATTTTTATGATGCAATACTAAAGATGATCATACTGAGGGTCACGCATGTACGCTGGGCGTTACATTGTAGCAATGTTTGGAGGCACCGTTCAGCATTTAATATTCTTCTACCGCAAGAATGTATCTCCACTACTGTATAATTCACCAGTTTGAATTATTCTAAAGCCACATACTAATCTATCTTCCACAGTCATTATCTCTCCTAATCTCTCCTAAATGCACCCAAACAAGTGTACCCAAAATCCAACCAACCTTTGAAATAAAGGGACGAGATCCACTCTAATCCTTGCTTTCTCTTACTCACTCACCATCTGACGGACAAGATCGCTGGGATCAAACCTCATCACTCATCCCTCCTTCTTCCCCTCCCGTGCCCACACCATCGTCCGCCGCCAGCGCACGCGCGACGCCTCCATTCCCCCAATCACCAGGCGCGATTCAAAGCTGCTCTCCCACGCGCAACTCTTCCATCGCCCAAGACACGATTCAAACTCCTCCTCTACCCTGCTCCCTCCCTGCACCCCGCTCCTCCTCCACCTCTCGAGCACGCGGAGGCGACTGGCTGGGAGGACTCGCCGCCATCTCCAGGCCGTGCAGAGCCGCACTAGACGCCCCGCTGTAGGATGCGTGGCGACGCCCCTCGACAGGACGCGCGGAGTCGCGCTCGACGCCTTGCTCCAGGCAGCATGGCGGCGGCCCCTGCCAGGCTGTTCGGAGTCGCGCTTGCAGCCCTGACCCCGTGGCGGCCGCCCTCGCCAGGTCGCATGGAGCCGCGCGTGCCGCCCCGCTGGTACTCGCGGCGGCGCCCTCCTATAGGTTCTTCCCTCTCCCTTACCTGAGCCCTTTATGAGCCCCTTATGGAGACTGTACTGGCGCCCAGGCACCGGCCAGCGGCGGCGACTGCATTTTGCGAGCAGCGGCTGATGCGGATGTGAGCATGGGTCCGGATGGTTGTAACTTCCCCGTGGCGTATGGGGGCGGCGGTGGCGGCGGCACATCCGGTGCCCTAGAGTGGCGGCGCCGTGTGGACGCCCCCATCCCTGCGGTAGCGCTCCGCCTCGCGTAAGGGCTCCTCCCCAACTATCGGCAGCAGCTGCAACTCCTCTCCATCCCTGCGCCGACGAAATTACTCGGTGGTGTGGCAAACACGACACGAGCAGCACCTCCCAGCAGTGGCCCTGCCAGCCGACGTAGACGGCACCTCCCGGTGCAACACCTTCTTTTTCCCATGAGATTTCATATCGTCTCTATGGTCTGCATCTTGCCTGATTTTTAATTCTATGAGTTTTTCTTAATTTGTTTTCAGATCTGCACCAAGGGCGCTATTGTCGAGCGGTGCCGGGACGGTTGGGCCCGTGCTATCATCTCAGGGACGTGCTGCTCTCGATGTCCTTCCACCACATGGCCAGCGTCGTATCCTGTCTGGAGGACCTAGAGAAGCACCCCGCCCGCATCATCCGAGCCATTGGCGAGCTCACGCGCTATCAGATCGGAGGGACTCATCGCCGGCCAGGTCTCTTCGTTTATCAGATTATATTTCTTTTTCGCTGCATTCAGCAAATACAAAAATCAGGCAATTGCTTATCCTGGCATTCTTTATAGGACAGGGTTCCTCGAATGCATGTTGTTGGATGGATGGCTTCTGATTTTGGTTTGCGTATTTGGTTTTGTTGAAGACAAGCATCATGGATGGCTTCTGTGTATGTTATCAATCCTTTTGATGTAATTGAGGTAAATAATATATACATACTGTTTTGATACCTGATTTGGAATAAAGGTGTAGTCCGTTTGTCTGACCCTCAGTGGCAGCAGATTCCAATTTTAAATTGTGTCTATTTCGTCGGATTGAGCCATTGAGGTAGCAACAACACTGTTATATGATTGTCCATGTGCATTAGCTATGCCAGATTGGTGGACTTTGTTCTTTGTTTGGGGCAAATGAAAATAGTTTGTGTCAATGAATTTGACAAGATTCCCTCAAAAAAAAAAAAATGAATTTGACAAGATGAGATCTGAAGACAGATAGGCATCAATTTATATGCATGGTGAAAATAGAATAAACATCTTACATCTCCATTTTTGGTCTTCTCTCGGAACCACAAACCCAGTCAGCTTACTCTTTTCTTATGCTATTCCAGAGATGCAATTCATGAGGCCATCGAGCATCAGACAATATCTATTACCAACGCTGGCATTCCAACAGGACTCAATTTGAGGACTTCAGTTCTTGCCGCTGCCAATCCAATTGCAGGACTCTATGACAATCTTATTGTTGGTAAACATGTTTTTATTGACTCAATAAGTATCCATCTTTTTAAATTATAAACTGTTCTATCCATACAAGCAAGACAATTAATTTGAGAGTTTTTCTTTTGATGCTGATACACGAGATAATATTGGCTTTGACACTGAATTTTCTGGAGGTTCTACTGCTGAAACACGTGCAATTCTGGACCTCAGTGTCCAGTATTGGACAAGTAGAGATTGGGCATATGCGGATGTTAACTATGGAGGAAGCATTGGTTTGTCCTTAACTTTGATTGTTTAGGTTAACCCTTTATTATATATATAATGATACTCCAGGACATTCAATAATTTTGAACTTCATCGACTTATAAACTGAAGGTTATGGAAGAGAGTATCGGGAGAGACTATTGGACAAATGGGGTATTGTCGATGTCGATGATTGTTGCATCTGTGGAGAGTGGGAAAGTAGATGGGCAGCGCCTTTGTATTACTGGTAGATCAGCAGGTGGATACACTATTTTAGCTTGACATGCATTCAGACACGTTCAAGACTGGAGCTTCTCTGTTTGGTGTAAGTTTTAGATTTCCATTTACTCAAACTTTCAGTAGTAAATAGCAGTAGCAATGGTCAACAATACTCGATTATTATTTATACTGCATAACATTATCTTGATATTTTGTTTCCTCGGTTACGGTGGATACATTGTGCCTTGTTGGTAATTTACTTTTGAGAAGTAGAATCACTGTCATGTAATAAATGTGTAAAAATCAGTATAGTCCTGAGCGCTGCTCCCTGCAAACTGTGAATTGCCACCGAGTCGGGAGCTGTAAGCCTGTAACAACATATATACTACTAACTGGTAATATGCTAAGGCTATGAGATTACCTGGTTCCTAACCTAACCATTGCCTTGTTATTTCAGGTTGGCAATTTCGACCCGATGATGCGAGAGCCCTTGAAAGAGCATCAGCTGGTTCCGAATCTAGCCATCAAGGAAGCAGTTCAGGCCTACCTGAAGGAGCACAGCTGGGCTTAGAAGCTGAACTGATGGATGTGGAGTGCTTTTCTAACTGCAGATGCTAATGAATGGGGGGTCGCCTTTGCAAAGGTCGTCACTCCATCTCTCTCTCATCTCCTCATCCCCCAAGGCAGTCATGCAAGTGAATATGAAAACTTCCCTGAAGAACTCAAAGATCTACTGTGTGTATATATTTTTTGGTTCAGAAGTTAAATAAAAATGAGCTAATGCTTCCTAAGGCAATTTGGGACTCCAGGAATTTTTTTTGGCAACCATGTGCTATCTTTGTGTGTATTGCTCTTGTAGCCACTTCTTGAATATGATGATGATCATAACTGTACTCCGAACATGTGATATGTAGTTGGTATTGTGAGATCATATTTGGTTCATTGGTTTTACACGTGAGATTGAGAGGCAGCGTCTAGATTCTGTGTTTAAGGATCAATTGATATTTTAGTTTTGCCTATAACTCTGTTCGAATGTGGGATTGTTGCAATCTGGGCTCCGGAGGAGCTGGTTCTCCAATTCACAAATTTGAGGGCCATAAAGCTGCTGTTCTTTGTGTTCAGTCAAGATAATATTTTTGCTTTTATGTGCTCTATATGCACATATGGTTGGTGATGGGCTCTGATAATCTTGAGAAGACTAAGCTTCTGCTTGCTCTCAGCAACGATAGGAATTCAGATCTTCGAAAGTTAAAGCAGGTAGCTTAAATTTGCCCAAATATGCATGTAGCCAATGTTGATCATTTGCTGGCAGCAGGATCAAGTGAAGGACCAAGGACGAGGACGGTGACAGGTCCATTCCGATCGATGCCAACTGGATGGTCGAGGAGAGGGAGCTCAAGATGTAATATTTAGGACTTTTTTCCTTTCTTCTTCCTTTTGTGTTCTTCCTTCTATTATATGAGTAATCGTTCAGTGCAATTACTATGATGTTGATTCCATTAAGACATCACTTCTGTTACATCATTTTCTCATGCAATTGGCCCTTTTAATATGGTTGAGGAAAGGGAGCTCAAGTCTTTTATTTTTGGGAAAGCCAACGCCGTCAAGGGTGCAAAGGTTGTCACTTGCATGACACAAAAACTATAAAAAAAATCTTGTTGCTAGGTTGTTTTTAAGTACATTCCTTAAATAAAACCGTAGCAACGCACGGGCACTGTAATATAATAACTGTTTAGAGTAGGTACATACTCTCTCTGCGCTATGAAATATAATGAATTTTCAGTTTCCTAGTTAAACAATTATAAGTTTGCTCAAGTTTGTAGAAAAGAATAATAATGTTTACGATACCAAATAAGCTTCATTAGATACATATAAAATGTATTTTCATACATTACCTCTGTGATGTGGTATATTATTAGTACTTCTTATCTAAATCCCTTATATTTCAGGCAGTACACATGAAAGAGGAAGCATCACGTCGTGTTCATCCAATTCAGACGGCGGCCTGCACTAAGCCGAGAATAACGCTGGTTGTTGAACGGACTGGCCGTTTTTTCTAGTCATTTACTCTTATCTGTAATTCATCACATACTATTACTCTTAGTAAAACTAGATATGACCCTTATGCTCGAGGAAGTGGAGGGACATACGGACTCAGGATAGAGTGAATGACAAATATTTAGGTGAGAGAAATTTTTGCTATTTAATTTAACTAGCAAATATGCCCATGCGTTATAACGGGATGTATAACTTGTTCTGTTGTCATTTAGTCTATAGAGCTAGCTATATAGTTGGATTTAATTAGGCTTGGTCCAACCTTATTTCAATTAAATCCTAAGGGACATAATAAATGCTAGCTGCATAAAGGATTAATCTCGTATGGAAAATTGACTAGAGATTGACTCAGCTTAAATAGATGGCTATTGTCCACATTAGCTATGAGGTTAAAAAATGTGGAAGGCTAGCCATAAGTGTGCGTGGCAAGTTGCAATGGGCATGGGCTGGTTCTTGGCCGGCAAGGCCACGACATGAGTGGTGCGATGCTAGTGAATGTTTTGCAATTCCAAACTAAGCGAGACATAACAAACCAAGGGACAAAAGAAGAAGGGGTAGGAGTAAGGGACGACCGAAGAAGCGAAGATGATCGAAGTGAGTGATGAAAGATCAGTGGTGGGAGTGAGGGACGATGGATCGAGGGATGGAGGAAGAAATTTTTTAGGTATAGATGGTTAAGTACTGAACCCTAGTTTGCCGGAAAACTCGCTAAAACCAACTTCTCAGAGATACCCATAAGTTCTAGTCCGTTTGGCTATCCTCTCAACTAGGGAGAACTGACCAACCGAGCTACTGCCCAGTTCTTACGCATCGCCTTGTATAGGAAAACTTAATTAATAACTTCATTAACATATGGTAGGGTATAGAGTTTAGGGAAGCAAAATTTAAAACAAAAAGGAAGCGCCTATTCAAATTTCTGTGCCTTCCGATTCTTCTATCCGAATAATACAAGATAGGGTAGCGGATCGGAAGTGGAGTTGGAATATTTCTTTTTTAAATAAAGTAGTGGCATCGGAATCTTTTTTTTTTTAGTGTACCTGGAATATTTGGAAGTGACACGTCCCTTGTAAGCTTTCTTGGTTGAATTTCTTTCTAGGATGCCTGCTAATGCCCAATATTCTTTGCTTCCTAGATCAAGTAATTTAACCAAACTCAATTTGCACACGTACCATCGAAATGCAAAGATGATACCATGAATTTTAGCATAAAAGAGAGCATCCCAGACTCCCAGTTGGGCATCTGGGTTTTATCATGATAAGATGGGATTCTACCGTCCACAAACCGAAAGATGCCGAATTTTTATAGCTTTTGAGGATGTGGTATCCTAGCCGCCAAGTACTAGGAGAATTTACAGATAAAAAATACTAGTAAATAAATAAAAAAAGGCTCAGTAGATGTTGAGTTTTTATTTGAGAGTAAAGGAAGCACAGCGACATTAAAATCTAGAAAGCAACAAGAAGTGAGTGAAGATATTCCATCCGTTCTAAAATATAAATGGTTTTATTTTTGTCCTATGTAAAACTTCTTCAACTTTAACAAATTTTATAGATCCTGTAATATCAAATTAGTTTCATTAAATATCCATCATGAAGTATATCTTGATAATACATTTATTTGGTATTGTAACATGGTCAAAATTAGAGAGATTTGACTTAGGACAAAACTAAAACCTTTTACATTTTGAAATGGAAATAGTATATAGAGAACAGATGTGCATACTTCCTGTCATCGTCCTCCATGTTGATGAACATTTCCCCTCCATAGCCCCTCGGGTCTGAAATTTAGTTATCATAACATAATCAAGAGCCAATAAAAGCTTAGAGCGAGTCACCTAGCTTGTTGGAAAACTTTACTACCATATTAAATAATGGTGAATAAACTTCATGCTTTGCAACAATGATCAAACTGCCAAAATCACCAAGCAAGCAAATTAAGTATAGCTCAACTGGTTAGCTTCCTTGCGGTGGAATATGCCTATTCAAGTATAAGATCTTGATTTGACATGTGTGCTCATATTTTTCTTGATTTATTTCAAGATTTAATAACGCTATTCTTTCTGTGGTAGGAGACATGGCCGTCGGCAGTGAGACGCTAGTGGTGACTTCATTAATCTTGAGATCTGCAAGTTCAACCTTGGTACTACTACAAAAACAATTTTTAGAGACACCCCTAGTTCATTTGTAGAAACATAGGTGAAAAAAAGTCATCTCTATTAATGTATAGGGACCCTGAGAGCAACCCCCACATCTATAAATTCATTTCTAGAGGTGGAGGGTCTAAAGAGGCCCACCTCTGAAAATAACTCTATTTTTAAAGGTGGGCCTCTTAAGGGCCCCGCCTTTGAAAATTGACCCTCCAACCTAAACCCACAATGGACGTTGTCGATGCTCTCTCTTTCTAGCCCCACGCCCACACCCTCTTTCTCATTCTCCACTTCCTTTTCCGCCTTCTCCCTCCACACATCTATCACCACCACCCAAGGATGGTAGCAGGGGCAGGGTGGGTCCCGCGGGTTTTGGATCTGGCGGTGGCAGTGGTGGGTTCAATTTCTCCCCATGAATCTCAGGTTCGGGGCCTCGAATTGGGGCGGGTGTGAGGCCAAGGTAGATTTTGCACCGCGGGGCCCATAAGGATCCGGACCAAAAAACTAAAATGTCCAGCAGTACAAGGCTAGCACCCACAATTATCATGGCCCAACCCAACTATACCCTTGGTATATAAGCAAACAACCTTCCCAATCCCTATCTCTCATACTCTCACAGTTTTACCTAGACATAGTTGCTGACCACCAGCTTCCGGCACCGCACACGCTCAGGGTGTCAAGCATATGGTCCGCCACTGTGGAGTCGACGGACGCCACATTGGGGCATGGCTCCTGCTCTCCTTCTCTCCCATCTCTACCCTCCCAGCTACCTGCTCTATTGCCCTCTTGTTGCCTCTGCCCGCTCACCTTTTTGTCCTATCGCTTGCGTGGGCATCGGCCCGCATTGTCACCACCTCATGCCGTCACGGTCTCAATGCCGCTCAGCCACACCCTAAGCTCGGTAGCCCTGTAATGTCATCCCATGGCTGTAGTCACTGGCCAATAAATCCCTACGCCGTCATTGCCAACCCGCATTATCAGGCATCGGGGAACCCATCGAGTTTTGGGGACCCAATGGGTTCAGGGACAGGTTTCCACACAAACAGTGGTTCAGGGCTAGGGCGGGTTTTGTGTCAAGTTTTGGGTGCGGGTCTGTGGGGGTATAGACCCATATACCCTCATAGCTGGCCTTGGGCCGCGACGACTTGGTGGCCCATCTCACAAGACCAAGCCCATCGGATGCCGTCAGTCCTGGTCGGCAGTTCGCATGGGTGCTTGGAGGCTACTTGGTACGCAAGGAAGCCTAGTCGGTTAGGGTATCTATCGTATCCTACGGGGATACGATTGATTGTAACCGACCTAAGATAGATTTCCATATCTATAACCCTGGTTGTTTGTCTTATAGCTGCTTTCTGTGCCCTCCTCCTGGTCAGCCTGGGAACTGGAGGCCTTGGCGCCCTCTTCCCGCAGCCTCTGAGAATGCCGGTCAGTGGCGCACTACCCGGCCAGCGCGTCTCCTTTCGGCCATGCATCCAATGGCACAACAGAAAAGTACACATTGCTCCGCCCCTGTTTCACCACAACATCAATGGGTCAGATCACATGCCGTCAAGATTACACATGAATGCAATGCAGTCGATGACTAATTACCTCTGGCAGTGGTCAGCTTATGTGATACGGTTTTTGTGCCCCCCGTGGGTAGTTCTAGGGGTCGAACTTCTCAAACAGTGACGCCATGTGCTGATGTACCCTATCAACAGATGCGGGCTGCTCGGTGTACCGGGATGGATCAACCTCTCCCTGGTACTCATACATATAGTTCACCCGCTCCTTGCACGGCTGAACACGCCTCATTAACCAGAGCGCCAGCAGCTCATGCACCTGCTCCATGCCGACCAGGTCTGGTCGGTCGGTCCACCTGTCATTGCTCTCTGGAATCTGAGCCACGTCATAGGGGACTGGTCGGCCATCTACACTCTGCTGCATGTAGAACCACCTCTGGTTCTAGTTCTTCATGCTTGACGAGTGCTGGGGGTCAATCCATTCAGACTTCATCCCATCACGAAGATGGATGTAGCATCCGCCCGCCACCTCCGAGCCACCCGTATCCTTCCCCTTCTTCCGCAAAATATAAAAATGGCAGAAGAGATTGAAATGGGGGGATGCCCAGGAAGGCCTCACAGAAGGTGATGGAGACCGTCATGATGGAATTGGGATCCAAGTTGCAGATTGAAATTTTCCAAAAGTGTGGCAGAACCTCCTAAGTAATGTGGCCCACATGCACCAATCATTGTCTCAAAGACCTTAGATGGCTATGCATGTGTTCCATATGACTTAACAAGCTCTGTCGGGTGTCCTCAGGAAACCTGAATCATCCATGAACCTTTCGAACTGGATCAATCATTACAGGAGACATTGCAGTGTACAACCGTTTTACAATAATATAATATACATCAGAGTGAAAGGTGTGGAAGTCTTACAACAACATATATTACAAACCAGTTTTAGAACTTACAATCCATAAGTTTAAGTTATTACAAACCACAGTGCAGTAGATAGTTTTAAGATAACATTATACATCACTTCAACTGTAGTGCTTTGCCCAGAAGCCAAACACACTAATCGTCGTCACTCACGTCAACCACTAACATGCAACAGGGTGCGAGACAGGCCTGTGCATGGGACATACCTGCAACAAGGGTTTAATAAACCCTGAGTACAAAAGTACTCCGCAAGACTGACCCGACGGAAAAGGAGGTGAAGACACAGGGATGCAGGCCAGATAGGAATCAAGGTGAGGTCCAAAGCAAGAATCAATTCTTTTGCAGAAAGGCATCTAAAAGTGAGTCCTTAACCTTTTATTTTATTAAAGCATGAAGTTCTGTTAAGCTGAACTACATCAAATTAAGCAGCAGATCAAGGTAATTCATACAACTCTCTTTTACTTCTACCAACAAGTAACCAACTTTTATCTACGAAGCAGGGCAGTCGATCAAGTCTCCATAACCGAGGAGCACGACATTTCGAAATGATTTACTCAGCTGAGGATTCCTAAACACACGATATACGGGGACTCTAGCCCACAAATATATCAATTCTCAGCTTCGGATGTCACAAAACTAGTCGCAGCTTCCACGCCACACGAGAGTACATGTACACCTCAACCCCAGGTTTCTTTGCCCACAAGGGTAGCTTGTACTCCCGCCATCTCACCACTCCCAGTGCGTGGGTTCACCATCCTAGTAATGAAATCTCCTAGGCGAGAACTTGCCCCGTAGGGTATGTGAATAGTTGCAAGGTCTCGATCAAGCAAGCCTACTATGAACGGTCCTTAACTGACAAGTCAGAAACACTACAACAACCACTTGCCTTGATGCAAGTTCCCGACCGATCTTATCTTTCATGGTCTAACAGTATTAACCATCATGTGATAACATAGTAACCTTTTTAAAACAGTTCAGCTGAAAAGCCTACCATAAAGCAGGTCTAAGCAGTTCTACGCATTTCGAAATGAAATGGGTAGCAATGGAGGTATTCAAATAACAAGGTAAGTAATGCAGCAAATAGGATACCACTCGACTCCTAACACTTAATGCAACAATTCAGAGCATAAGTGATAAAGCTTTGTAAAAACAAGGTAGGGTTGAATGCATCCGGGGCTTGCCTTCGAGAGCGTAGATGGAAGGTTCAGGCTCAGGATCAGTACCACAAATATCGAAACCCAACTCCTGAGAAGATCCCTCCTTTACAACTAGATTACCCGAGCTCTCCTCGATTACGGAATCTACACGATACATGACATGTCTTACTATGATAGAATATAAACATGGTGCTCGAGAGTGCTTAAAAGAATTAAACAACATTAATTAATTTAACCCTAAGGTTTAATTAAGGTTAACTACATCATTAGTGGAAGTAATTAAGCAATAAAGTAAATATTAATTAAGCCCTAACGACAACATTACCCTAATTTTCCAGGAAAATTAGGGCATAAAATAAAAGTTGTCAATTTTATTCCAAAAATTTATTTTAGGTAGATTATACCATAAACAGTATATAAAACAAATTTCATGATTTTTGGATAAAGAAATAATTTTATAAAATTAAAACAAGGGGCATTTTCTAATTAAAAGGGCTAATTTTTACACTAATCAAATAGGGCTAACATAAGCTACTAATATTTTTAATAAATCAAGCTCATCATGAGGATCACACCCATAAATTTTTATGATTTTTGGAACTACCAATAAATAACTAAGAATTTCCCAAGAAAATGCATTTAAATCATTTTTCGAAAAAAGAAAAAGGAAGTCATCTTCTTCCTCCCGACGGTTGACTGCGGCGGCGCGATTTTGACCGGCGAAAGCTCGACGCCGGTGAGGACTCGGGCGACGCTAACGGTACCTACGTGCTCTATGCGGTGAGGCGGTTCTCCTAGGCTAACTAATGCGGCGGCGGACGCGGTGGAGCTAGGTCGGTGGCGGCCATGGCGGAACACCGGCGCGGCGGCGCGGCGGCAACCCAAGCCGGAGGCGCTCTGGCGGTGCTAGCGAGCGCAACAGCAGCTGCACGACCCTGCGAACGCAACTACACACGCACACAAGCCTAAGCGGCACCCTAGACGATGCAACGCGAGCGCGGCGGCGGTGGCCTGGCGGAACGCCGGCGAGCACCAAGGACACCTAGCTACGGGGCGACTCCGGCCCAACCAAGGCCACGAGCGGGTGCAGGAGCTCACCGCGGACACGGTGCGCTTGAAGATGGAGCTTGAACAACGACGGAGACATGGGTGCGGCGTGGGCAGGGACGACGACGGAACTCTCCGGTGGCACGAGCGGCGCTCCGGCGTGACCTGGCCACCAAACAGAGCAAGAATGGAAGCAACATGAGCCCAAGGTGATGTAGAACTCGATGGCACAAGCAATTTAGGACGATAACCGATGATGACAATGAATTTCAGAGGCGGCGGACGGCGATGCGACTGGCCGGCCGTGGAGAAGACGATGGCGCGCGGGGAAACTAGCGAGGGCGAGGCGCCATCTTCGTGCTTGCTGGACTCAGGAAGGTGAGGCAGAGCTAGTGGTGTAGCTGAATTGGACAGAGACGACTCAAGGAAGGCGGTGAGCGGCGGCGGAGCTCGGACAGAGCAGGGCAGCGGCGGTGAATGGATGAGGACGCCGCTGAGCTCGTCCCCTTCTACTGCGGGCGGTGGAACAGACACGTCAAGGCGGCCGAGCGACACGTGAGCAAGGGCGTGGCGCGAGCAGCGCGGCCAGAAATCGGTGGAAGCCCATCGGCGGCAAGCGGTGCGTGGCGGCCGCCATGGCTCGAGCTCTTGTTCGAGCAAATTATAGAATTGCCACTAATAAGGATTTCAAATTTTCTCCCAAAATTTGAACCGAACTAAAAAATTTCCAAAAAGTAACCCCTAATTTTTCAAGAGATACAATTTTCTCAACTAGAGCTTTTTCTAAATCAACCTAGAAAATTGAATTTTGAACAAAATTTGAAAAGGGGACAAAAACTATACAAACAAATATATTGAATAACTTTTGATTTTTCAAAAGAACTTGAAAATCTTCAAAACTATGAAATACTCACCTTTTCAAACCAAACACTTTCACCAAAGAAAGTTTTCCCAAAATATGCAAAATTTTTGAAATATGGCTAAAGAATCAAAGGGGGACAGTTTCTGAAAAATAGTCTTTTCGAATTCATTTGAAATTTTGTTTTGAAACTTGAAAAACTTTAAACACCAACATTGTAGCTCTCATCAAGACCCACAATTTACCTTTTTAAACCAACCCCAAATTCTTTGTAGATTTTGAATTAGTGAAAAGGGGGTAAAACTAGGTTTTCTGGAAATAGGGTTTTTGCAACAGGGTTGAGCTTGATTTATCTGACACTCTACTAAGCTATGACAGGTAATCACAAGTATCATCTTAGAAGCACATTCAACCTAGAAAAATAAACTTATTTTACTTGATGCACAACAGAGTTGTCCTAAACAGGAATGCTTTGCAGTGCAGATGATGACATGTCAGGTTTTAGTTTACCATAACATCAGAGATGTTACAGCCCTTACCCCTTAAAGAAATCTCGCCCCGAGATTTAAAGCCTTGGGTAAAGTAATGGAAAAGGAAATGTGTCAAGCAAACACATCTCAAGTAGACTCATAAGGCAAGAGGTTTTTACAACACACACTAGACCAGCTACAACTCATAAAGGGAGTTATAACCTAGATAGACGCATAAAACTCTGGGAAATTTTCTAACAGATAGTCCCCAGACTCCCAAGTAGCTTCTTCTTCAGAGTGCTTATCCCACTATATTTTGTACCATTTAGTTGTCCTGTTTTGAGTGACACAATCTTTCTGATCCAACACCTTGATAGGATATTCAGAATAAGTCAGATTAGGCTCAAGTGTGATACCTTCAATATCAGCAACCTTGTCAACCACTCGAAGACACTTTTTGAGCTGTGACACATGAAACACATTGTGCACTGCTGATAACTGCCCTGGTAACCTCAAACGGTATGCCACTTTCCCACATTGTTCAATGATTTGAAAAGGACCGATGTAACTAGGTGCTAGCTTACCCTTGACCCCAAAACGACTGACTCCCTTCATGGGTGACACCTTCAGATACACATACTCTCCTTTTGCAAATACTAAAGGTCGATGCCTTTGATCCGCATAACTCTTCTGACGAGACCGTGCCACTCTCATATTTTGTTGTATCTGTTTAACTTTTTCTTTAGTCTCTCTCACAAGATCTACTCCAAAGAACCATCTCTCTCTGGGTTTTGACCAATTCAATGGAGTCCTACATCGACGACCATATAACGCTTCAAAAGGTGCCATCTTGATACTTTCTTGATAACTGTTGTTATATGAGAATTTTGCTAATGGTAAGCATTCATCCCATTTCTCTGGAAAATTGAGCACACAAGATCTCAACATGTCCTCAAGAATTTGATTGACTCTTTCAGTCTGACCACCGGTCTGTGGATGATAGGCTGTACTGTGCAGAAGATTAGTTCCCAATGACTCATGCATACATCTCCAAAAATTTGAGACGAACTGAGTACCCCTGTTAGATACAATAGTCTTTGGCACTCCGTGTAGACTCATGATGCGAGACATATAGATCTTTGCATAGACTACCACAGGATCTCTGATCTTTGTAGGAAGAAAATGAGCTGATTTCATAAGTCAATCAACTATAACCCAGATTGAATCAAACCCCTTGGATGTCTTGGGTAAACCCACTATGAAATCCATATTGATGTCTTCCCATTTCCATGCTGGAATTGGTAGGGGTTGTAACTCTCCTGCTGATTTCAAGTGAACTGCCTTCACTTTCTGACAAGTATCACATTTAGCAACATACTGAGCAATCTCTTTCTTCATTTTGGTCCACCAGAATCTCTGTTTTAAGTCATGGTACATCTTATTGCTTCCTGGATGAATAGAAAACTTAGTGTTATGTGCTTCATCGAGGATCTTTTGATGTAACTCACGGACTTTTGGTACAACCAGACGATTCTTGAACCATATAACACCTTCTTTATCAACTCTGAAACAAGATTCTTCATGCTTACTAGTCTTCTCTTTAATCTTTTCTTTGATGTGCTTGATACCCTTACTATTCTTCTGTGCAGCAATGATTTGATCTCTGATAGTTGTTTCAATAGTGATATTAGCCAAACTGCCTTGCTGAACCATCTCTATTCCCAACCTTTCTAGTTCATGACATAGAGAAATATCCCATGGCTTCACTGTCAAGCAGTTACAATGACTTTTTCTACTAAGTGCATCAGCGACCACATTCGCTTTACCAGGATGGTAATGCACTTCTAAGTCATAATCTTTGATTATCTCTAACCATCTTCTTTGTCTCATATTCAACTCAGCTTGAGTGAAGATGTACTTCAAACTCTTGTGATCTGTATAGATATGACAAGTATTGCCCAACAGATAGTGACGCCATATTTTCAATGCATGCACAACTGCTGCTAACTCAAGATCATGAGTTGGATAATGCTCCTCATGACGCTTTAACTACCTTGAAGCATAAGCAATAACTCTGCCTTCTTGCATAAGTACACATTGTAGGATCTCTGGAAGAGTAAATGGCCTAGAGGGGGGGTGAATAGGCCTGTCAAAAATCAAGTCGAGCAGATGTCAGAAACTCGGGCGGCACTGTCGCTCAGACTGGACGACACTATCGCCCCACAAATAATGATCTGCTGAACCTGAAATTTAGCTGAGACAGACTACTCACAGAGCTTGACT
The DNA here is from genome assembly GCA_018135685.1 of Themeda triandra. NCBI lineage: Eukaryota > Viridiplantae > Streptophyta > Magnoliopsida > Poales > Poaceae > Themeda > Themeda triandra. The sequence goes on along the minus strand of JAENPR010000638.1, from coordinate 143,347 downwards.
TACTGGTAGAGTTCTAGCTACAAGTCTAGCTCGAAGACTGGCTCCCACAGAAAGATAGTAACCTTGAGGATCTAAAGAAACAACCCTAAAACAAACTCAACAACAAGAACAGCAGTGAAGTAAACTGAAGCACGCGAGACAAGCTGTTTATCCCGTGGTTCAGCTCGCCACAAAGGCTTGTCTATGTCCATGTTGTTGAGGTATCCACAAAAGGATTGGACGTCACCACAAAGGTTGGTCCTTCCCTCAATCTCAAGTCAAGAGAGTGAACTCTTGAGATGAGAGGGTAATTTCTTTGCTGAAGATTGAGGTTACAAACCTCCCAAGGTTGCCACACAGGTTGGCAACTCAAGGGCGACGCCTAGCCGTCTAGGAGCAAGCTCCAAGAGTAACAAACCCTAGGGTTCGTCGGCCAAACGTGCACCAAATGCTCTCAAACTTTGGGGATCAGTGGATCTGCTCGTCGATTGAAGTTTGCTGCCTTTTTCCTCAAGATTTGCTGGTGGGAATTGCAGATCGGCTTGAGGAATGGTGGGAGCTTCAATGGTGGAGAGAGGGAGAGCTTTTGGTCTGTTCTGAGTTCGAGTGAATGCGCAGAGGAAGAAGATGACCGTTGTGAGAGAGAGCTGCTGTATAAATATGGGCAGCTTCTGCAACGGTAACAGTGGGCGACACTGTCGCCCATTATGGGCGACACTATCACCCATTATGGGCGACACTGTCGCCCACCAAAGAAGGCTGACCTGAAAATGAATTTTGGCTGGCTTCTTTGGTTTGGTATCTGGATGTGTTTGGTAGATTTTGAGCACTTGGTTGCACACTTGACCAACTAACTTAGAATCCCCCTTGATAGTACGGCTTTTCCTAAACTCAAGATTCGAAAGTAAAACGAATTAAACCTCTTGAGCCCGGAAAGCCATCCTTGAAGATCTGAGGGGTACCTGCAACCTGTTCACCAACATCCTTCTGCATCTCCTGCTTGTCAACTCGACAAATCCCATTAGTTCTCTAATTAAGTGATCATCAACACCAAAACCCACAAAGTGGCTTGATTGCACTTACAATCTCCCTCTTTTTGGTGATTGATGACAACCTAATTAGAGTTTACAAGAGAAGTATAAATAACTGAGATTTTTTGACACATGGATGTAGAGGCCTCCCCCGAAATTGTGAGTGGAGATTTGAATTCTCGGGTTTGACTTAGAAGTCAAAACTCATAATTTTAGGAGAGAAAGAGCCTCCCCCTACATCCATGCCAGCTGTGGGTGACTGAACAAACAACAGAAAATATGAGCTAAAACTAGCAGCAAAACAGAAGCAAATTTGGCTTCACAGGGGGTGGGCGGCACTGCCACCCAGACAGAGCGGCACTGCCGCCCAGCAACAGTCAAACAGAATGAAGCCAAATTTTCACAGCTCTAAGAATGCGTCTAAAGCAGTAAAACCACACAATATGACAAGCTAGAAAGTAACCTCTAATACAAGTTCAAATCCGAAGGAAACTTAAGTCGAAAGCTTAAACTTATTACAACTAAACGGTTCTCAAAGATCCTCACACAACCTAAAAATCTACTCTCAACGGATCTGAAACTGAAGCGCTGCAGCTGGATATCCATCGTCGAAAAAGAATGACCCCTCTAATTTTCTCCCCCTTTGGCATCAACCGCCAAAAAGAGAAGAGAAAAGAAGAGAGAAGTCACTCACATCCTTTGTCATGGTCTTGTGGATGCTTGGAGGAACCGGAGGATCCCTAGGAGCTCTCCCCGTCGTAGGTGCGGCTGAAAGCGGCTGAACATTTGGGTCCTGCTCATGTCTTTGGAATCTCGAACTGACAGTGGCATACTGTGGAGCCTGAGTGGATGACTGAGGGGGATAACCAAAATATGTAGATGGGTCATAGTAATCATACCCCTGATACTGCTGCTCTGGCTGCCAATAGGGCTGCTGAGTCCTTCTGGCTCTCTGTTCCTCATCCTCAGAATCAGTGTCAGACATGTGGGGAAGATTCACCTTAGGAGGAGACTGAATAGGTGGTAATGGTGGAAGACCAGCTGCTTCTCTAGCTGCCCTCTGCTCCTGTCTCCTCTCCATCCTGTCCTCATATGCCATTTTGGATTGGTATGAGCAATGAGTGAACATACCCTTCAGATAAGTTGCCATCTTGGACCATTTGGAGTCAATTTTCTTCTTTCTTTCAGCAGGCTATGAAGGCCCCTGCTGTGGTTCCTGAGACTCCTCAGCTACTACCTTGCCTCCCTTCTTCTTCTTGATATCATAGGCAGTGTGCACAGTATCTTTGGGATAGCAAATGCCTGTCACCCTCTCAATCATGTACATAATGTAAGGTGCATAGGGAATCTTCCTTCTACCATTATGAATTGCAATCCTCAGCTCATCCCAAATCCACCTAGAGACATTGAACATCTCACCATCTAGGAACCTGGACAACACATTAGTGATCAATCCATTTACATATGTAGCATTGTCCTTTGGGTTGAGGGTAGTGGCAAACAGATTGTTCATGATGTAATAGTAGCTCTTCAAGTGAGTTCTAGTCCAATTTGGAACTGCCATATTCTGATTTTCCCACATGAAACTCACCTCAATTGGCTCAAGTCTCCTGACATGCTCACTATGGATCCTCTCATATCCAAGATGCTCATCACTGAGACCTAACAGCCTGTGAAAAGTCACATAGTCAATCTTCCAGTGTTTGTCATCAGTCATCCAATGCATCTCATCCTTCACCAGATCACAGAAGTAAGTAGCATGAAACTGAGAGATGATTTCTTTGTTCCAGTCATAGCTAAACTCCATGATATTTGCCAAATCAAAGTTGTACATAGTTGTGATGGCAGCATTAAAATCTGGATCATTTTTGCTCTGCAATTCAGTGAGATCAATGTACTGCATCTTGCATATTTTACCTTTGTCCCCCTTGGACAGAATAGCAGTCTCATAATAATCAGCATGGAAAGCTGTCCAGAACCTGTAATCAAGTCCTTCCTCTTGGGCATACTCATAGACATTTTCCCTTCTTGCCTCTTCAATTTCCCTAGTCTGATTTGCATAGTTGATGACCCTCCTATTAACCGAATGCACTGGCTTTCTAAGATAGAAATCACTGGTTTCCTTCCTCAGCATCTCAACATCAAATTCTCCAAGAATCTCAGGTACTTGTGGAGGAAATCTGATAGTATATCCTGACTCTTGGTTGCCACCATCATCACCCTCTCTCATACCAACATATCCTCCTTTTCCTCTGCCTCTCTTCGGCTTTGCCTTTGCAGCTAGCTTCTTTCTCTTGCCACCACCAGCAGAACTTCCACCCCTTTGCTCCATCTATGCAAGCGAGACACATCTTATTTAGAAACTTGTTGCTATGGTGTGGTTACGGAGAATGATGACAACGGGGGTTAATTATAGAAAGTGAGTTGAAACCAACACGCAAAACTTGCCGAGAGAAATTTCAGCATTGATGGGCGGCACTACGCCCTAACCGGGCGACACTTGCCGCCCGATAAAAATCTACAAAAGACTGAGTTCAATCCAATTGCTATAGTTAAACCATGTTTCCATTTATCTCTATGCATCACCATCATCCCGCATTCTAATTCCAACTAAAAATGTGTATAAATTTAGGTATGGTTCAATTTGCTAGAGAAGGAAGATATGATTTTGAATCGATTTCAGTTTGTGAATCGATTTGATTCTGTTTTCATCAACTAAACACACCTAGGGCAGTGGTTTGAATCCACTTGGAGCCTTTAAATCAGCCCCTAAAGAGAATGCTTCATCCTCCCCCTAAGTCACTTAATCGATGAACCCTAGAATCAAACAAACTCACTTCTAAAGCTGATTCTAATCCACCTAATCTCATCATTGCAGCAAGGAACCATCTCTAAATCAAACACATGGCATAGATCGAAGGAGGATAGAGTTTCACCTTGAGAGCACCTCGTGGAGGGAGGAGGAGAGGGAAGCAAGCCCCTTGCCCAAGGGGATAGCACCAACTCGGCCGGGAGATGACTTGCCGAGGTGGAGCGGCACTGCCGACCACCAATGGCGGCAGTGGGAGGCGCTACCCTTCTTCTTCTCCAAGAGGGAGAGAGTTGGAGAGGAGGAAGAGGAGCTTGGGGAGAGGAAACTGAAGGAGGAAGGGGTGGCGGCGCGGGTCAGCTCGGGATAAGGAAGAGAGAGACTCTGCCCACGCCCCAGAAAAATCTGGGCCTATTCTGACATCAGAACAGTGGGCGGCACTGCCGCCCATAAGGGGCGACACTGTCGCCCGGCCCGAAAAAAGCCGGGAATAAGCTCAATCTTTTTCCTACGGTTTCCTTCGAGACTTTAACAAGTAATCCACCAAGTTTCATGACCGGTAAGCATACAACATTTCAAACTATGGTCATGCCCCTTGTTAGAGATTTGCAAAGCGTTTTGAAAGACTTGAAACTGAAAGTTTCTGAAAGATTTTCCTAGCATACTAGTGGATCAAAATAGAGGCATGCTTAACTTCAAGCCAAGTCACTAGAATCCGAAATATTGAGTTCACCTCTCAGTTCACAAAATCTTGACTCACTTAAAGGCTTAGTGAAGATATCGGCTAGTTGTTTTCGGTTCTCACATAGCGTAATTCGATATCTCCTTTGGCTTCGTGGTCTCTCAAGAAGTGATGTCGGATGTCTATGTGTTTTGTTCTTGCATGGTCTACAGGGTTGTTTGCAAGCTTTATGGCACTTTCATTGTCACACAAGAGTGGGATTTTGGTAAAATGACATCCGAAATCTTGAAGGGTTTGCTTCATCCAAAGTAGTTGAGCACAACAAGCGCCGGCTGCAACATACTCGGCTTCAGCAGTGGATATGGATACACAATTTTATTTCTTAGAGCTCCAAGACACTAGGGACCGTCCAAGGAATTGACATGTCCCCGAAGTGCTTTTTCTCTCTACTGTGCAACTGGCATAATCAGAATCTGAATAGCCCAGTAGAGTGAACTTGGAGCCCTTGGGATACCATAAGCCAAGATTTGGTGTGTGAACTAGATATCTTAGGATTCTTTTGACAAAGTCAAATGACTTTTTTCGGGTTGGCTTGAAATCTAGCACACATGCACACACTAAACATTATGTCAGGCCTAGATGCACACAAATAAAGTAGAGAGCCAATCATGGAATGATATACCTTAAGGTCCATGGCTTTCCCTTTAGTGTCAAGATCAAGATGTCCATTAGTTGGCATGGGAGTATTGATTGGCTTTGCATTCACCATGTCAAACTTTTTCAGCATATCTTGGGTGTACTTGGTTTGACTGATGAAAGTTCCTTCCTTCAATTGCTTGATTTGAAAACCAAGAAAGAACTTTAGCTCACCCATCATAGACATCTCAAATCTGTCCGTCATTGTCCTACTAAACTCTTCAACATATACATGGTTAGTACTACCAAATATTATGTCATCGACATATATTTGGCACACAAAGATATCATTTTTAATTTTATGTGTAAAGAGAGTAGGATCGGCTTTGCCTATATCAAAGCCTTGCTTCAGCAAGAATTCCTTAAGGCATTCATACCATGCTCTTAGTGCTTGTTTCTGCCCATAGAGCGCCTTTTGGAGTTTGTAGACATGATTTGGAAACTTGGGATCTTCAAAACCCAGTGGCTGCTTGACATAAACTTCCTCTTGTATTGGGCCATTAAGAAATGCACTCTTCACATCCATTTGGTGTAGCTTGAAATCATGATGTGCAGCAAAGGCTAGAAGAATCCTTATTGCCTCAAGCCTTGCCACTGGTGCAAAAGTTTCTTCAAAGTCCAAGCCCTCTACTTGAGTGAAGCCTTGAGCCACCAATCTTGCCTTGTTCCTTGTCACTATTCCATTTTCATCTTGCTTGTTGCGGAAGACCCATTTTGTGCCAATGACATTGGTTTTGGGTCTTTCCACTAAGGTCCAAACCTTGTTTCTCTCAAAGTTGTTGAGCTCTTCTTGCATAGCCATCACCCAATCCGGATCCTTGAGTGCTTGATCTACCTTAAGAGGTTCCAAAGAGGAGACAAACGAGTAATTTTCACAGAAATTTACAAGATGTGAACGTGTTACCACTCCTCTTCGAATACTCCTAAGAATGTTGTCCACCGGATGGTCTCTTTGGATAGTTTGTCAAAGTCTTGGATGCTCAACATCTTCTTGGTCATTTTCTGGACCTTCATTTGCTTCTTCTTCAAAGATGGGATCTAGATTTATCCCTTGATGTGTTGATGCAGGAGTTGCTGGAGCTACTGCTGAGGTAGAGGGGGTGGCACTGCCGCCCATAGGGGTGACACTATCGCCCTGCTATTTTTCAGCAGGTGTGTGCTGTCCTTTCTTACAGAATTTGTCAGTGGAAATTGGTGCAGCAACAGCTTGAGAATCTTCATCATCTGAGGCTACATTTTCTTGTGGCCTCACATCTCCAATTGCCATATCCTTGATTGCCGTGGATCCTCTTTACCTACAACACTTGCATCAACTTGCTCCAGTTGAGAGCCGTTAGATTCATCAAATGTCACATCTACCGTGACTTCAATTCTACCCATGGCCTTATTGAAGACACGGTAAGCATGCTCATTTGATCCATAACCAAGAAGAACACCTTCATCAACTTTAGGTGCAAATTTAGAGACTTTGGCCCTCTTGTTAAGTATGAAACACTTGCAGCCAAAGACCCTAAAATATGACACCTTGGGTTTATTACCGGTTAGGAGTTCATATGATGTCTTCTTGTACTTCTTATGGAGGTAGAGACGATTGATGGCATGACAAGCGATTTTGATAGCTTCATCCCAAAAGAGGTCCGAAGTCTTGTACTCATCAAGCATTGTCCTTGCCATATCAATGAGTGTCCTGTTCTTCCTCTCTACCACACCATTTTGTTGAGGGGTATATGGAGTTGAAAACTCATGTTTGATTCCCTCTTCTTCAAGAAATTCTTCAACTTGGGTATTCTTGAATTCGGTTCCATTGTCACTTCTAACTTTCTTGACGGGAGACCAAATTCTCTTTGTGCCCTTCTAATAAAGGTCTTCACCTTATCTTGAACCCGACACTTATCATAGACAAGAAATACCCAAGTGAAATAGGAATAATCATCAACAATAACTAAACCATATTTGTTACCCCCGAGGCTCAAGTAGGCAACCGGTCCAAAGAGATCCATATGTATCAACTCCAAGGGTTGAGTAGTCGTCACGATGCTCTTTGGTGGGTGAGGTACACCTACTTGCTTTCCAGCTTGGCAAGCACTGCATATCCTGTCTTTCTCAAATTGAACATTTGTTAGTCCCAGGATGTGGTTGTCTTTTAGGAGTTTGGCCAAGTTCCTCATCCCAACATGAGCTAGTCGGCGGTGCCATAGCCAACCCATGCTGGATTTTGCCACTAAACAGGTCTCAAGCTTAGTCTCACTTTTGTTGAAATCAACTAAGTATAGCTTATTCTTGAGTTGGCCCTCAGAAAGACAATAGAGGAATCCTCCCTCTTAAAGACTTCCACACCCACATCGCTGAAGAGACAATTGTAACCCATCTCACACAACCGAGAGATAGACAACAAATTGTCTTGCCGCACCGCATCAACATGTAAAACATTTGAAAGTGAATGCTCATGAGAAATAGCAACTTTACCAAGACCAACTACTCCCCCGTAGAGTTGTCACCAAAGATAATGTTGTCGAGATTGATCTCGTAGTTGGGGAGTAGCTCATGAACATACTCTTGGCTCCGGTCATATGATTTGTACAGCCACTGTCAAGCACCCAACTTGACCCACCGGAGGAGTATGTCTTCTCATGCTTTGCCATAAGACAAATACGAGGTGAAGGACCATCATCATCAGACAAGTTGTTGAAGAGTCTTGGTGTAGAGGATGCTTGCTTGTATTGCAAGCGTAGCCATCTTCTCATCCTCATCACTTGACTCTTTAGTTGAGTCCCATTCATGCCCAATGTGTGCTTCACCTGCTTGCTTGTATCTTCTCTTGTGCTCATACTTTCCATCATTCTTCTCCTTCTTGTTCTTGACTGGGCACTTTGCAACAAAGTGCTCGGTGCTGCCACACTCAAAGCAAGTTCTCTTTTTCTTGTTGGAAAACTTCCTTTGGACAATCTTGTAGCCATTCCTTTTCAGCCCCTTGTGTTAGTCCTTCAAGAACAAGGCCATATCATCAATCTTCTTGTAATCAGCCCCATCATCTTCATCTTCACTTGAGGAGGTGCTTGAGTCATGATGTTGATGGATTTGCTTGTCTTCCTTGGGCTGACTTGAAGATGCTTGCTTGCTACCCTTTTGTTTGCTGCTTTTTGTACTCTTGCTTGACTTGTTTGCCTTGAGTGCTACCTCCTTGATTTTCAGCCCGTCAAGTTTGGATTGCAACTCTCCAAGTCTTTTCCTCTCATTTGCCTCTTCTCTTTGCATATCAAATGTGAGAAGACGTCCAAGCACATCATTTGGAGTGAAGTGCTCAAACTTCTTCTTATCTCTAATCAAGGTGACCACTTGTCTCATTTCTTGGTGAGTAAGCTTCCAACATAACTTTGACCACCTTGTGATCATCAAGCTCACTACCACCAAAACCTCTAATCTTGCGAACCAACACCATTAGCCTATCAAACATCTCTTGTGCCCCTTCTCCTTCATTTATTACAAACTGGTTGAGCTTTGCCATCAAGAGATCAATCTTGGCCCTCCTTACTTTGTCCACACCTTCATGTGTAAGGATCAAAGTATCCCAAATCTGCTTGGCCACATTTACATTCATCACCCGGTTGTACTCATTTCCATCAAGTGCACTTAGGAGGATGCTTGTTGCTTGACTATTGAGTTGGACAACCATGACCTCTTCATTTGTTGGTGCCTTGGGATCTTCAGGTTCTTCAAAACCTTTCTCAACAACATCCCAAAGACCTGGATGAATACCACAAAGATATGCCCTCATCACATGCTTCCACTTGGCATAGTTGGTCCCATCGAAATGAGGCAACTTCCCCGCGGGAACATTGATGAAAGACTTGCGGTCAAGGTTAGATAAGTAAGAATAATTAAAGGATACAGCGGAGTATTTCTTTTTGCTGCTGCCCTCCTCTTTCTTGCTGCTTTCATCCTTGCTCTTGCTCTTGCTCTTGCTTTTACTCTTGCTCTTGTTAGAAGCATGATAGGAAATATCATCATCACCATCATCTGAGCTGCTAGAAAGTTCACTGGATGATGACATTTCCTCTTCTAGTTTCTTCTTCTTCTCCTTCTCTTTAGCAAGCTCTTTGGCCTTTCTTCTTTCTTCTCGCTGTTCACGAACAAGCCTTCTAGCTTCTTTTCTGCTCTTCTTCTCATCGAGCTCTTTCCTCTTCTTGATAGCTTCTCTTCTTTCTTTCTTCCTTCTTCTCCTTTCGGTGTCGCTCACATCTGAGGTCTTGTCACCATCATGAACAGTAGTATTACCTGCAGTTCTTACCGATGTATCACTACTGTCCTCTGTGGTGTGCACATCGACACCCGGAGCCTTGGGAGCGGGTTTCGATGCCCCGACATCTTCCATACTTCACGCGGTTATGCGTTTACGAAGCAACCACACTCCTATACCACTTGTAGGATCTCTGGAAGAGTAAATGGCCTAGGGGGGGTGAATAGGCCTGTCAAAAATCAACTCGAGCAGATGTCAGAAACTCGGAAGGCACGTCGCTCGGGCGGGCGACACCGTCGCCCCACAAATAATGATCTCTGAACCTGAAATTTAGCCGAGACGGACTACTCACGAGCTTGACTTACGGTAGAGTTCTAGCTACAAGTCCAAATCGAAGGCTGGCTCCCACGAAAGATAGTAACCTTGAGGATCTAAAGAAACAACCCTAAAACAAACTCAACAACAAGAACAGCACAAGGTGAAGTGGCCCAAGCACGCGAGACAAGCCGTTTATCCCGTGGTTCAGCTCACCACAAAGGCTTGCCTATGTCCACGTTGTTGAGGTATCCACAAAAGGATTGGACGTCACCACAAAGGTTGGTCCTTCCCTCGATCTCAAGTCAAGAGAGTGAACTCTTGAGATGAGAGGGTAATTTCTTTGCTGAAGATTGAGGTTACAAACCTCCCAAGGTTGCCACACAGGTTGGCAACTCAAGGGCGACGCCTAGCCGTCTAGGAGCAAGCTCCAAGAGTAACAAACCCTAGGGTTCGTCGGCCAAACGTGCACCAAATGCTCTCAAACTTTGGGGATCAGTGGATCTGCTCGTCGATTGAAGTTTGCTGCCTTTTTCCTCAAGATTTGCTGGTGGGAATTGCAGATCGGCTTGAGGAATGGTGGGAGCTACAATGGAGGAGAGAGGGAGAGCTTTTGGTCTGTTCTGAGTTCGAGTGAATGCGCAGAGGAAGAAGATGACCGTTGTGAGAGAGAGCTGCTGTATAAATACGGGCAGCTTCTGCAACGGTAACAGTGGGCGACACTTTGGAGAAGTTAGGAATAAACCGACGATAATAACCCGCCATTCCTAAGAAACTACGAACCTTATGCACTGAAGTTGGAGGTTCCCAATCAAGTATGTCCTTCACTTTGCCAGGGTCTACAGAGACACCTTCAGCTGTTAAGACATGCCCAAGGAATTGCACTTCTTTAAGCGAACTCACACTTACTGAATTTAGCATACAAGCTGATGCTTTCCCAATCGATTCGAACAATTCGCAAATGTTTTGCATGCTCTTCTTCATTTTTAGAATAGATCGAAATGTCATCAATGAAGACTACCACAAATCGATCAAGCTCTGGCATAAACACCGAGTTCATCAAATAGGAGAAATGAGCTGGTGCATTAGTAAGTCCAAAGGACATAACCAGATACAAATAGAGACCATATCTGGTGGTGAAAGTAGTCTTTGGAATATCTTCAGGGCGAATCTTGATCTGATGATACCCAGATCTGAGATCTATCTTGGAAAATACCTTTGCTCCTGCCAACTGATCAAAGAGCAGATCTATACGAGGCAGAGGATACTTATTCTTGATAGTGACTTCATTTAATGGATGATAATCAACACACAACCTCAGTGTCTTGTCCTTCTTCTTCACAAAGATAGCTGGGCAACCCCAAGAAGAATTACTGGATCTGATAAAACCTTTATCTAATAACTCCTGTAGTTGTTTCTTCAACTCTGCTAATTTAGGGGGTGCCATTCTATATGCTCTTCTAGAAATAGGGGCTGTACCAGGCTTCAACTCAATTACAAATTCAATATCTCTGTCAGGAGGTAACCCAGGTAAGTCATCTGAAAATACATCTGGAAACTCTCTGACAATAGGAATATCCTTGATCTCCTTCACTAAAGTGGCACTGACTACCTCAACCTTTCTCTTAAGAGTTGGAAAGTGGATGAGAAGCTTAGACTTGCTATTAGGTAAGTTAACCCTCACTGACCTATTCAGAATATCAATCACAGCTCCGTGCTGACTCATCCAATTCATGCCTATAATGACATCTATTTCCTGTTCCTTTAATACGATCATATTGGCGGGAAAGATATGCCCACCCAGATCTACAGGTACCTCACGTACAATCTCTCTAGTACACATACGCCCCCCGGGCGACTGTATAAAGAAATCTTCTTTTGTTTCTGTTATAAGAATATCATGCTCCTTAACAAATCTACCATTGATGAATGTATGTGATGCACCAGAATCAAAAAGCGTAATTACAGGGTGATTGGCAACAGAAAACATACCCATCATGACAGGCTCTCCCTCAGGGGTTTCTGCTGCTTGAGTATAATAAACATGTCCTGTCTTCTTGTCATTTTTACCTTTCTAATTATTTTGATTTCCACCCTTGTTCTGATTCTGCTGCTGTTGCTGAGGAGCAGGGGCTCTAGGAACATTGGGGTTGTACTGCCTTGGATACGGACAATCTTTAATATAGTGGCCAGGCTTGCCACAGTTGAAACATGGGTAGTTGCTACTCAGTGAGTTACGAATGCCAGGGGCATTCGGCTGGCGTGGTGCTGGAAGAGCTGCAGCAGGACGGAAAAATGTCTGCTGCCAGGGCTAGAATTGTTGTGGATGAAAGAATGGGCGTCCATGATTCTGGGGGTGAAAAATGATCTTCTAATGTTTCTTATAATTTCCTCCAAATGAACCAGAATATCCCTTCTTCTTGGCCTTGGCCTCCTTATGCTTTGTAAGTTTCTTCACACTCTAGTGCCATGTTGATAGTCGCATGATAAGTAAAATTAACACTCGCAGCCATCATGCTGCGGAGCTTGGAGTTCAAGCCTTGCATAAAATGTTCCCTCTTCTTTTCATCAATATCCACACAATATGGAGCATACTGAGCTAGGTGATTAAATTTCCCGACATAGTCCATCACAGACATGTCTCCCTGCTCAAGTGCCAAGAATTCTTGCAGCTTGGTCTTCATAATTCCCTTAGGAATATGATGAGCATGAAATTCAGTACAAAACTCCTGCCAGGTGATCTGATGACCAGCGGGCTGTGTGTTGACACTAGATACGCACACGAAAGAATCAAGAGAAATAATCCGCAAGCGCACGGATATCGGTGAGCACTTCACCCGGGAGATAAGTCCTGAGTATCGTATTTGTTTTTATCCGCTAATAGAAAACGTGCAATAGACTAACCCGATCTTTACTACTACCCACAGGGCTGCTAGTCAAGTGAGAATTAAGCGATATAGAGAGAACTCCTTCGTCGCCTTCTTCTAACCTATGGTAAGCTTTGAGACTATTGTTCTAAGGGGGTACCCGAGGAAAAGACACCGCAAAGGATGCTAAACCGGGCACAAAGGACCTACCTTACCTACCAACGGGAAGTGGATTACAAAGGTAATAAAGGGATTGTCACTTCCCTCACTACTACCACGGTTCCGGCCGAATAGGGAGCATCTACAAGTGAACCTAGCCTAAGCACCACGCTTATGCTAAAGAACGATTACTCTATTCCCAACGCGAAGCGAAATAAAGTAAACTTGTAAACCAAAGAACAATAATAACAACGAACTTACTAGTATTAGAAGTTGAATTGCCGAATGATTACGAAACCAAGCCTCGGGTTAGGAGACTTGATCCCGCAGGTACACTGGAGAGGAGACACCGATAGGCCGGGCTTCCTCCAAATCTACCTCCACTCTATACTCTCTCAATCTCTCTTGATACTAATACCCTATAGAGATAGATCCATTCGAGGGACCCTTCTCTATCTAACTCTCTCTCTAGATTGAAGTCTTGAATGAATTGGAGAATGAATTAGGGTTTCACCCAGGGGCCATGGGCTCTGCTTATATAGCCCCTAGGATTAACCACAGCCCTCGGATCAAACCGACCTAAATGGATGATAATTATTGATCTTCAAAGTCGGTGGAGGCGGGATCCGCGAGACTCCACGATTGGTGGAGGCTGGGAGTCGGCCGACTCCCCCTGGTCGGCCGACCACTGCCGGTGCGGTGGGCCCGTGTTTCAGTGTTGCCTTACTCGGAGTCTTCTAGATTATACTTTTTCACCCGTTCGGTCTTTCTCTCTATGTAAACCCGACATGTGGGCCATCTTGGGTAGTTTTCAGCCGTCACCTGCGAAATAGATATTCACCAAAACTCGTGGAATTCTGTCGGTGGTAACCCTATATCTATCAAGTATTTATAAATAGGTCCAATTGCATGCTAAGTTGACGGTTAATTTTATGAGTTAACGACCGTCAACAAACTCCCCACACTTGTCTTTTACTCGTCTCGAGGAAAAGGATGGATTACTTTAAGCATAGCCTCAAAACAAGACATCAACATTAGATTATCCCTGATCATACCTGTACTGCGGGATTCAAAGTGTCTACCATTGAACTTTGGGGAGTTGAAAGATGGAACAGCGGCGAAGTAGAGATCCTTCTTCTATCAATCCTGTTACTCGGAGGTTTTATAATATTTTTGCAAAGAAAACTTAGCTTACCCTTCTCCATCATGTAGCACACTCGAATCACTCTTTATATGTGGTATTTGTAGAACTCACCATTATGTATAGAGCACTCAAATCTCTCAATGTATGTGGTATTTATGGAACTCACTTGAGGCATGCGAAAGGGTATGCCTCCTATTCTACTAAGGCTTATGTGGAGTTTAAGGTATTTCAAGGAATAGCATTTTTACCTGTGTATATTGATTAGTCAAAAACGGGAACCAAGGAGAGGGGGACCTTACTCTAGATCAAGTGTGTGCAGGTGTGTGGAATATTTGGTGGCTAAATTGATGATAATAATGCTCCTTCCCTCTCTTGCACACTCTTCTCTTGAACATTGCTTTGCTTGACCTTCTCTTGAATAGCTCTTTGAGTTTCTTTGAACTTCCTTCTTGGGATCAGAATACTTGAGTTCATGGGCTATCTCTTTCTTTCTTTTTTTTTCTTTTTTTTAACAACTATTTTTGCATAGCCCATGTCTCGATCTTGGACACAATAACTTTCTTGAACATGATGATGATGATGACAATAATAATCTTCTTTCAACAAACACTGGATGATGATAACAATCCTTGGAGCATATAGAAATCCTAGAAAGTGTATGTATCCTCTCCCGGTGTAGGAGATGGATGAATGGCGGAAAGCATGTTTTTGCGTACTCCCGAGTGTAGGAGCAAACGATATATATGTGGGTGTAAGTGCACTTGATCATATGAGTAAGAGACCCTTCTCTAAGGCTCTAATACCGCCAAGATTATTTTCAACACAAATAAAAAGCTTATGTCTTGGTCTTTCAGAATTTTGTCGACGAGGCTCTATAGGCATTTATAACCACGAGAGGAGAAGTATAGCTAACATTTTAAGATTTTCGAAAAGAAATTCTCCAAGCAACTAGATATAAAGAAATCGGGTTCTCATGGTCCATGCTATATCACTTGTCCTCAACAACTTAAGTAAAACGGGGTCCCTATAAAATACGTTCCCAACACAACGGGGATTCCCGGGAATTATCATGGTGTGAGTCTATCTTGGGGTCATGATTAAAATAATCTACCTTCTCGGTATATATATCGTGTGATTTAATTCAAAGTGTTCCCCAAATGAATCGGAAAAACGTGATCGGTATAAAATTTGGAATGTAGGGAAGCAGACCTGACCGTGGACGAAAACTGGAGCCAAATGGGCCCAGCCCATGGGCGGCCGACCCTGACAGGTGGCCCCTCGGGGTCCGCTTCGTCGTGCGTGATATGTACATCGTATGTTCTCAAATATTTTTACTGGTTCGCTGATCTCCGTTAGTTTCGTCGTCGGTTGCCTCCCCCACACTAGATTCCTGTTATCTTCATTCACAACAAGGTGGAGACAAAAGAGGCAACACATATGCAATAATAAATATAACTAAAAACTTTATTTCATCTTCATTAAGGCCTGGATTACAAGTATTGAAAAGAACTAAGATCGAAACTTTAACTAAGCACTCTTGCAAACTAAAACTTTTAATCTAAACACACTAGGCCTTTCTGATGCTAAGATAAATCTTATCTAATCAACTCGCTTCTCTAGAGCATCTAACCTCTTTTCTAACTTATCCGTCCTCTTCTCTTGTGCACGAAGTCTATCTATGAGAGTGACAATGCTACTTGCTTTCTGGACATGTTGGGAGTTTCGCGAGAGATGCAATAACGTCGCTGAGTTTCTAACTCCTTCTCTAAGTCTGCAACGGTCTTGCGACGCTTCTTTGGAGCTTCTGAGGCGGCAAGAGTTGCTTTCGGGGCTTCCTTCGGAGGGACGAACTTCACTTTGCTCGGGTGAGCACGGGCTCCCTCAAAATACGAGCGCTCTCTGGTGCTATACTTGGCACAGACGATCTCTCCTTGCTTGTTGGTCTTCACTCCCATAAGCATCTCATTGTGCTTAGGAGGGAGGATCTTGGTGCCTTCACGGGAGCTTCACAATAGGACCCTTTGGTGGAGGTCCATCTAGGAGCAAAGGCTTGGGTGCGGCGATGAATGGTTGGGCGAAGTAGCTATGGTCGTAAGCTTGAGGTTTTGGAGGGATAGAGGCTAGGGGTTTTGGCTCGGCAAGAACGATGGCCTTGGACTTGGGCTCCTCCTTGGGGATGGTGTTGAGATCAATCCCGAAGCGGATCAATCTCCTATCTAAGTTTTACGCTCGGCTTCGCCATTCTTTGCGTAGCAAGGTTGATGCTAGGAGGAGGCTTTAGATGGAATGAGGTTGGCTTGAGGTGGGCTTCTTTATATAGGGGGGATGGAGAGGCATCTAAAGGGTATCTAAAGGGAATCTCCGAAGGAATAACGCGTCAACGTGATCTCAAAAACCCTAATCGGCAAAAATTCCCGAAGGAAGAGTATGGAAGGATCACGAATGCAAAAGCCGGTGGTGAAAGGGGAGTCCATGGGTCGGCCGACTCCCCCCTATGGGTCGGCCCGACTCGGCGGTGGACCCCCCGCCGGGCTTTTCGCAACCTAATTAGCATATTTTTGTCGTTTGGAAAAATACCCCGGACCCCGAAAAACGAAAAGTAAAAAGGTCGGGCCCAACTACCTAATTGAGAAAGAAGTTTAATTCATCTATTTCACCTATTTCCTCAATGGGCTCTAAAAATATTTTAAGGCGTTGACCATTTACCTTGAATATCGTACCTTCGTTGTTGCGAAGCGTAACGGCTCCTTGCGATGATGAGCTTACTACTTCGAACGGTCCTTCCCATTTGCTTCGAAGCTTTCCTTGCCCGAAGAGTTTGACCCTGGAATTAAAAAGTAATACCTTGTCTCCTGGTGTGAACTCCTTGAACTCCTTCTCTTGTCGAACGGTCCTTCCCATTCACTCTTTCTTTGTATATCTTGGCGTTGTGATAGGCTTTCTCTCTCCATTCTTCTAATTCAGAGATTTGCATCTTCCTCTTCTCTCCTGCTACTTCTAGGTCCATATTCCATTTCTTGATGGCCCAGTGGGCTTTGAATTCCAGCTCTACTGGCAAGTGGCAGGTCTTTCCATAGACTAGTTGATATGGTGACATCCCAATAGGTGTCTTGTATGCTTTCGATATGCCCATAGTGCATCGGAAGTTTGTCCTTCCATGCAGTTCCCATTTCATTCACTTTGTCTTCCGAAGAATATTCTTGATCTCGCTTATTTGATGTCTCTCGCTTGGCCACTTGTCCGAGGGTGATACGGAGTAGCAACATTATGACGTACTCCATGCTTCAATAAGTATTGCTCAAAGCGTTTGTCGATGAAATGTGATCCTCCATCACTTATGACTATCCTTGGGACTCCAAATCTTGGGAATATTATTTCTTCGAACATCTTCTTAGAGCTTGAGCTATCCGCCTTTTGCATGGCGAGCTTCGACCCATTTGGACACATAGTCCACTCGCTACGAGGATGTATTCACATTTCTTCGATGGTGGAAATGGTCCCATGAAATCAACTCCCCAAACATCAAAGAGCTCGATCTCAAGGTTGTTGATAAGTGGCATGGCATCTCTTGAGTTAATGTTGCCATGTCTTTGACAAGGACCGCATATCCGAATGAAATCTTTTGTGTCTTCATACATTGTTGGCCGAAAAATCCGCATTGCCAAATCTTCGCATGTGTACGGAACACCCCATAATGGCCTCCATATGGTGATGAGTGGCATCTTTCAATGATTTTGATTCCTTCTTCGGTGGGCACACATCTTCCGAGCGGGCCATCGAGCACACTCGGAAGAGGTAGGGCTCATCCCATATGTGAGTACGACTCTCCTGGATAAGTTTCCTTTTGTTGCCTCCTGGTGGTACGTAACCCGTAACCATAAAATTAACAATATCTGCATACCAGGGGTCGATCTCGTTGATTCCGTAGAGCATGTCGTCCGGAGTGCGTCGTCGATGGGTAGTTCCCGTGGTTTCTCAAACCGCATTCTAGACAAGTGATCGGCAACGAGTTTTCTACTCCCTTTTTATCTTTTATTTCTAGATCAAATTCTTGGAGTAATAAAATCCATCTTATCAATCGAGGTTTAGCATCTTTCTTAGTGAGCAAATATTTTAAAGCAGCATGATCAGTGTAAACAATCACTTTGGCACCCACTAAGTAGGATCTAAACTTATCAATAGCAAAGACAATAGCTAGGAGCTCTTTTTCAGTGGTAGCATAATTAAGCCGAGGTCCAGTCAAAGTTTTGCTAGCGTAAGCTATTGCATGATGCTTCTTATCCTTAGTCTCCCTAACACTCTGCTCCTACGGCGTAGTCACTTGCATCACACATAATTTCAAAAGGTAAAGTCCAATCGGGGGTTGAATGATTGGAGCAGAGATGAGCGCTTTCTTAAGAATCTCAAATGATTGTAAGCGGGCATCATCAAAGTCAAAAGGAACATCCTTAGCCAATAAGCGGGTAAGAGGTCTAGCGATGAAAGAGAAATATTTTATGAATCTACGATAAAAACCAGCATGACCAAGGAAACTTCTAATTCCTTTCACATTGATAGGAGGAGCGGTTGTTCAATAACTTCTATTTTGGCTCTATCTACCTCGATGCCTCTTTCGGACACTAAGTGTCCTAGCACTATTCCTTCTCTAACCATGAAATGACACTTTTCCCAATTAAGGACTACATGTTTTTCCTCACATCTTTGCAATACTCGATCTATGTTTTCAAGGCAC
This sequence comes from Themeda triandra, assembly GCA_018135685.1. Lineage (NCBI taxonomy): Eukaryota > Viridiplantae > Streptophyta > Magnoliopsida > Poales > Poaceae > Themeda > Themeda triandra. Next base: position 124,696 of record JAENPR010000638.1, on the reverse strand, counting down.
TCATCAAAAGTTTTTCCATAAACAAAAAATCATCCATGAAAACTTCCATAATCTTTTCAATCATATCAGAAAATATAGACATCATACATCTTTGAAAAGAAGCTGGTGCATTATATAACCCAAAAGACATCCTACGGTAAGCAAAGGTTCCATAAGGGCATGTAAATGTCGTTTTGTTTTGATCATTAGGATGGATAGGGATTTGATGATATCCAGAATATCCATCAAGGAAGCAAAAGTAAGAATGGTTGGCTAATCGCTCAAGCATCTCATCAATGAAAGGCAAAGGAAAGTGATCTTTTCTTGTTGCCTTATTAAGCTTTCTATAATCTATGCACATTCGCCATCCTATGACGGTTCTTTGAGGGATTAACTCATTCTTCTCATTTTGGACAACAAATCATGCCTCCCTTCTTAGGCACAACTTGGACAAAAATGACCCACTCCCGTGTGGCACGGGGTAAATAATCCCAGCGTGCAACAGTGTTGGGTGACAACCGGGACCTAGGCACCCCGTCCCGCCGAAACGACGAGTTGTCGATTCGGTTGACCAAACCGAATCGGCCGACGGGTCAATTCGGTCCGTTAAGCCGGCCGATGCACGATGAACGGACGTTTCGGTCTGTTAACCGAAGAGTACTAAGGGCGATTCGGTTGATTACGCTGTCTAACAGGTTGATTGATGAATTAGCCACCCGGGCGCCAGGACGCCGAAGCACCTGGGCAAGAGGGGCTTCGGTGCCTTAGCCGAATCACCACCGGGTGGCCGATGATATGTTTTGCTTGTGCAAGGACACGACGCCGCTGCTCCTTTGAAGATTGCTCGGCGCTCGTGGGCTGGAGTTGTCGGCCATTCGGACCGCAACCTTAGAAAAGCACCAAGAAGGCTGTTACGCCCCCGCTACCTACCTACGTGAGAAATCAGGAGGAGCGGCTCAAGGGCATTATAGTCATGTAAATGCCTACGGGCTCCTATAAATACGGCCCTGATGGGACTGTAAAAGAGATCGGAATATAATGGAATGCATTGAGCTTTTGTTCTGTCCATTCTGTGTTCCGTATGTCGTTTCGTAGCTAGATTCAGCATCACTCGTTGAGTATATTCGGGTTTACCACCGGAGGGTTCTAAGGTTTTGCCTTAGAACAACATTGGCGCCACCGTGGTTGTCGCCGAACATGCCATGGCTCCGAAAGGCAAGGCGAAGACAGTGCGGTCATCCAAGGAACCTGCAGATCACGGATTCGGTTGCACCCACCGAAGTTCTACAACGATCCGGTACTTTGCAATCGGAGTATCCATTCAGCAAGCCGAAGGTGCGGTGGCACCAGCTACGACCAACGACGCAGCGGTGCGGACAATCAAGAGGGCGGCACAAGCGAACTTGGTGCACTAGGAGGTGCGCTCCGAGGCTCGCATAACCGAAGACCCCGAAGAAGAAGAAACCGAAGAGCTCGAGGGATCGGACGTACAAAACGCCCGGCCACTCGGCGATTAGAAGAGCAACGCCAAGGTGAATGCCCCGAAGCAAAGATCGCGATCGGTTGCGAGCCCAAACGGCGACACAAAACCGAATGCGGCAACCCAAGAGGCAATCAACCAAGCAAGAGAAGAAGCGAGAGAAACTAGAAAGGGAAATTCGGACCCTCCGATCATCCTCGGGGAAGAATCAAGAGAAAGATGTTATCATTCCGGGAGAAAAATCACGAAGGAAATAGCCGAAGCAATAGACTTGGCATCCCCATTATCACCGGAAATCCAAAGATGTCCTTGGCCACCGGGTTACGAGACCGAAGTTGCCAAGTTTCAATGGGCAATCCAACCCGAGAAGATTTATTACAAGTTATGAAGCATGTGTCCATTCGGGCTCGGCGGCAACGGCATGATCCTCGCAAAATCGTTGGTCATGGCTTTAACCGATGTAGCATACGACCGGTTCGTGTCCCAACGACGCTTGTTAGTCACTTCATGGCATCGTGAAGGCGGACTGCCACCACCTTTCGGGGGTTCCAAACGACAAGAAAACTACGGCGGATCTCATGAATCGATTTCCCGGACGACGAATCACCGTCAAAATACCTTGAGAGGATAATTCAGTTGAAAGCTCGGCTACCGAATGTGTCGACGATATTGTCATTGCCGCGGCGATCAAGGGACCGAAGATAGGGCCCCGCGCTCAAGCCATGTCTCGGTGTAGCACCAACAACAATCAAACAACTGTTTGATCGGATGCGTCGATTCGCTAGATCGAGGAAGACTTAGTGCAACGGAAGGCAACACGGTATAACATCAAGCAAGCATCACCCAAGTCCAACCAACCGAATCGCAAACTCGGCGAAGAATGAGCCAAAGTCCACCGCCGTGAACAATGTGCGTGAAGACTCAACCCAACCAGCCGAACCAAACCAAAAACTTTGGTAACCGGGCGAGGCGGTAGAGGTTCCGGCGGCGAGCACGGAAGGGGCAGAGGCAGAGGCCAGCCCAGAACGCAGTATTGTGTGGTGTGTGGCGAGGACAAGGGCCATACAACAAAAGAGTGCAAATATACCCAGCTAGCAAAGGAGCAGCGGGAAAAGGACGAAGCAGCCAAACCGAATGAGGCAGGAAAGCACGTTTATCACACCATGGCACCTCCTCAGCAAGCGTTTCACCATCCGGTTTTCACCCAGGCACCATGTAACCTGCCACCGGCGCAGGTATACCAGCAACCGATGGCGTGGCCGATGCCCCATATGGCGCAATATCACCAACCTATGCCAATGCACAATCAGGCATTTCAAGCAGCCACAATTGATCAGCACGCAGCGCAGCAGTCAACGAATCCAGAAACTTCAAGAGAGCTACAAATAGTCAACACAGTCGCACCAACTAACATGATGAACTCCAGTGGGCATATCTACGCCATCATAGGTGGATCCAACCTGGAGCACGATAACAAGAGGGCCAGACGTGACTTTGTCAAGAGAGTATTGACCATCTCACCAAAAACGCCGATAGCGCACCCTGCCTAGAAGACAACCCCTATCACCTTTTTGGAATCCGACTTCAGAGTGAAGGACTTCCCACACTGTGATGCCTTGGTAGTTACAAATGACGTATGTCGGAGGATATACCCTCCACAACATTCCGATCGACAACGGCGGTTCACGACATACTATTCACCAAGGCATTTGACGGTATGAAACTAGACCGAAAAACACTCGACCAGCGGGGAACCCCTATTCGGTTTCGGTGGAAGGAGAATAGACGCGATTGGCAAGAAAACAATCACCGTTGCGTTCGGCGAGGATGCAAAAGTCGAGCGGAAGAAATCGCATTCGATATAGTTGACATTGATTACCCGTATACAGCCATTTTTGGCAGAGGTATCATCAGCAAATTCGACATGGTGATTCGGCAAACTCACTTGTATGAAAATACCTTCACCCACCGGCATCATTTCGGTATTCGGAGATCGATCTCAAAGAAGGAGAATCGACGGAAAACCCATACCAGGATACGGATGGTGCATGAGGTGAAATCCAAACTCAAACGAAGGAAGAGGAAGACCAAAGTAACAACAAAGAGCCAAAGGCGCTCCTCGCGTAAGAAACAATTCGGGTGTCCTTGAGCCCGAATCGGCCGACGAATGCGTCAATATCGGCGCAAGTTTGGGTCGGGTGAAGCCTCAAGATTGACGGAATTCCTGCTTTGGAAAACCAAGACGTGTTCGCTGGTCAACACGCGATCTGCGGGGAGTAGACCGAAGCCTTGCACGCCACGACAACTGAACGTGAACAGGTCAGCCCGGGCCTAGAGCGAAGCTCCGCAAAATATCGACGAAGAGAGCGCGGCGCGAAGCGAAGTGCGGAGGCTTTTGGATGCCGACGTAATCGAGAAAGTGCGACCGAATGGCTAGCAAACGTGGTCATGGTAAAGAAGAAGAATGGCAAATGGCGAATGTGCGTTGATTTCACGGACCTCAACAAGCATTGCCCGAAGGACCCATATCCATTGCCCAGGATAGACAAATTGGTGGACATTGCGGCTAGTTGTGAGATAATGAGTTTGCTCGACTGTTTTTTGGGTTATCACCAGATATGGCTTGACCCGGAAGACCAGGAAAAGACAAGTTTCATCACACCAGACGGCACTTTTTGTTACAAGAGAATGCCCGAAGGGCTAAGGAACGCCGGACCAACTTTCTCCAGGTTAACTGATGAAATATTCCGGAGCAGAAGAAGAAGAACAATCTCGTTTCCTATGTGGACGACATTGTGGTAAAGAGCGACCAAAGGGACGCACACATCGATGATCTCAGAGAAACATTCGCAAATCTGCGCTCAAGTGGCCTCAAACTCAACCCCGACAAGTGTGTATTCGGTATCAGCAAAGGGAAGCTACTCGGTTGTTTGGTCTCTGCCAGGGGTATAGAAGCTAACCCGAGAAAAGATTGCAGCTATCGCAAACATGACGCCGCCTCAAAACAGAAGCAAAAGTGCGAAAAACTCACAGGAGAATTGCAGCCTTGAGCAGTTCATATCAAGATCAGCCGAAAGAGGATTACCATTTTTCGAGCACTCCGGTATGCATCGACTTTCGGTTGGGGACCCGAACAACAGCAAGCTTTCGAGGAACTCAAGAAGTATCTCACTAGACTCACCACACTTGTCGAAGCCAACATCCGGAGCAACTCGATATTATATCTATCGCAGCGCCAAAGCGAAGAAGCGCAAAGCATTGATTGAGGAGAAGGAATATGAGGGTAAAATGCAACAATTCCCCATCTACTTCGTCTCGAGAAGCCCTTTCGGTGCTAAGGTGAATTACACCGAGCTGGAAAAGATTGCATACACAAATAGTGATGGCTTCCGTAAAGCTCAAGCACTATTTCCAAGCACACCCGATTCGGGTCTTATCATCTCAACCGCTGGAATCTTTATTTCGCAACACCGAAGCAATAGGCCGAATCGGCAAGTGGGCAGCCGAGCTGAATGAATACATAATATCATTTGAGCACAGATCAACCATCAAGTCACAGGTGTTAGCAGACTGGACACCGAATGCGGATGACTCCACAAAGCAGTTTGATGAACCCGAATGGACCGTGCACTGCGACGGGTCGTGGTGTTCAGCAGGCGCAGGAATATCAGCCATACTGACACCACCGAATGGGCCAAGAATACGGTACGCAGCTAGGTTGCAGTTCCTCACCACGAACAACACAGCCGAATACGAAGCAGTACTGCTGGGGTTACGAAAGCTCAGAGCACTCGGAGTCCGACATTGTGTGATTCGGTCGACTCACGGGTAGTGGTCGGCCATGTCCGAGAAAGAATACACAAAGAAAGGACCCCGAGCTAGCCACATACCCGGCCACCGTAAGGAGAATGGAGAAATATTTCACAGTTTCACCCTAAAGTATATTCCAAGGTTGGAGAACACCGAAGCCGATGAGTTAGCAAAAGCAGCAGCCAATGCCAGCCCATTGCCAGCCGATGTCTTTTACCAAGTCCTAACAGTCAAGGCTGTCAAGGAAGAAGAGTCACCCTCGGTCGTTCATGCAATCGCAAGTGACGACTGGAGGGCGCCCATCTGGGCATACCTCAATGGCTCATACGAACCAGCCTCAAAGAAAGATATGCACCGAATGAACTCCAGGACGAAGCAATTCTCCATTATTGGAGAAAACATGTACAAGGAAGGCGTAGTCGCTCCAATGCTCAAGTGCATAAGTAGAGGAGAAGGGAAACAGCTGCTCCGAGATACATTCGGGTTCATGTGGAGCTCACGAGAGGTCATCACGAAATTGCCCATAGAGCAATGAGGCGGGATTCTATTGGCCGATGGCCGTAATCGACGCTAAAGAGATTGTGAAAACCCGCGGGGGTGTCGATGTTCGCAAAGAAGCAGAATTCTCCGGCTAACCCTACATCACCCGTATTCCCGACTCCGGTCGCTTCGGCGTTGGGGTGTAGACATCGTTGGACCGTTACCCCCGCTCCACGGGAACCTCAAATATGCAGCAAGTGGCTCGGAGTACTTCACCAAATGGGTGGAAGCCAAGCCGCTAGCTAAGATAACTTCGGGGACTTTGGTGAATTTCGTATGGCGGCGAATCATCTCGCGATTCGGTACCCTCGTACATCACAGGTTGACAACGGCAAACAATTTGACTCGGCACAATTCAGAACATTTTGTGAAGAATTGGGAATTAAACTGTCATTCGCTTCGGTGAATCACTCGGAGTCGAATGGGGCAGTTGAAAGAGTAAATGGTGATATTTTCACTACCATCTCAAAGACGCTCGAGGAATCAAAGAAAGGGAAATGGGCCCAAGAGCTGGTCACCGCTGTTTGGGGTCACAATGTCTCCAGTCCGAGCTACGGGTTTCACCCCATTTCGGCCGCCGTTTGGTGAAGAAGCCATAACGCCGGAGGAAGTAAGGATGGGCTCGTTCGGAGAGATATCGCCCACCAACCCGATTCGTAGAATGGTAGACGTAGAAACGTCGGACCAAAGGAAGCTTCAGCCGCAGATAATCTAGACAAATATCACGCCGAAACCAAAAGTTGGAGCGACAAGAAAATCCCGAGGAAAGACATTAATCCGGGGGACATGGTTCTTATCCGCCAACCCGATAAACAAGGCAAGCCGCATCACCATGGTACGGACCGTACATCGTGGCAAGAAGGGTCAAGATCGGCGTATTCCGTTGGGAATATGCCCTAGAGGTAATCATAGAGATGATGATATTCCGCTTGTATCCATGATATATAAAATGTGTCCATTGAATATCCATTAAAGACAACTTGTATTGATTGGCAATTATGTGAATTGTCTCAGGAACTCTTTTACTTGTATGGTTATTCTATATTCGTCCCCGGTCGGAGTTCATGTGAGGACACAAATGAATATTAGACCGGCACATTATTAGTTGATGACTATGTTTCACAAGTCATGGACATGGAGATGTCGAACTAATAATGTGGGCACATGTATGACATGTAGGCCGGATCGACCCGACATGAGATTGTCTCTATACACATCATATACGTTATGTCCTTCGACCCGAGATTGTTGTATGTACTCGAGATGTGTATCGACTTGCTTAGGGACCGACAAACGCTACTCCGTCACCGGGTAGTTATAAAGGATGTCTTCGGGTTTGTCGAGAAGCATCTTTGCGAGACATAGACAATCAAGATGGGACTTGCCCCTCTCTAATGAGAGAGATATCACTGGATCACTCAAGTGATTGGATCAACAAATGCATGGCCGTGCTTGGGTTAAGTGTTAACCCACGAGTTGAACCATATATCATGAGGCAAGGGAGTAACTTGTATATGGTCGTAGTGGTTCGTCGATATGATCATTTGCGTACGCATAGGAGTTGTCATGCCTTGCTAGAGGCCGCTGTCAGCTATTGGGCGAATAGGAGTATTCGGCCCATGTCTATGTGTGCGTGAACCCATAGGGTCGCACGCTTAAGGGGCTGGAAGCCTAATCCGAGTTGGACTCGAATTAGACAAGGCTTAGGTTTTCTAATGCGCCTCCAACTCGGGGGCACATGAGAGACGCCTATATAAGTAGAGGGGAGGGGCGCGGCCAAACACAACAAATACAATCCACGTCTTTGGCAGCCACTGTCACCCTCCACGCTCTCGCCTTCGCTCCTCGCGGACCTAGCAGTCCGGAGGCGCATCGCTTCTCCCTCGTACGTGTGTGACACCTCGGAGGTGCTGCATCTGGAGCACGAGGACGAACCGCACGAACCGCAAGTGGTGGGAGGAGTTGCTGGATGACCACGCAACCGCATGGCACCGCTGCGATGCGTTCGACTACATCGAGTCGTCTTCCGCCGCTTCGCGTCTAGTGGTAATCCCGTAACCCGTAACTAGCGGTAGATCCCGGGCGATGAGGTAAAAAAGTTTTGTTTTCTCGGCTAGCGTAGCACCCTCATAACCCTACAAAGTGGTATCGGAGCTCTATACTGCATTGTTATAGGTTCTGGATGTCGCATATATGATATGCGTGGTTTTAGATGAGTCTCTGATCTTGGTTCATGATCTTGCCACGTTGGTCTTGTAACGATCTACTCGTACCGGTCGGAATTCCGCCATCCGAGTTAAGTGATACATGTAAATCCAATCACAGCGAGTTAGAGATCAATCGATTGATCGAATTGAACCCTAGGTCAAGTGCCGAGCGCATGTGATGCGCGGCGGTGGCAGATTGGATCGGCCACCGGCGCCGGGTTGCCGAGAAAAGTTCTGTTCATAAAACAGCTGTAACTTTTTAACCGTAACTCGGATCGAGACGATTCTTAAACGAAAGTTGTAGAGAAAAAAATTTTACATACACCCCAAACTGACTAGCCCGAGCCAGATTTGCGAAAAACGGCTTGGAAGATAGAGTTTTTCGCGATTAACTTTTTGTAGTCGGAATCGGTTACCTCTGTTTTGCAGGTTTTGATGACTGGTATAGCCCATATCTCGTGTTTATGTCGTTCTTACCATGTTCTACTTTCACATGCTATAATGTTTTTGTCTACATTCGTGCGGTAGTGAAGTAGAACGATCCCTCGCAATGTTTAAGTTTGTGCTCCCCCAAACCTTGCACTGTGCCGTTGTCTTGTACAATCGATGGTGGGTCTATGAAATTAGGGTGCCATCGATTTTACTTGACTAAGACAGTTCGTATCGGATACTTACTGAAGGTTTGGTTGCTTAAACAAGGTCATCCTAACGGTTAGGGACCTTGGAGCATGAGAAGTTGGTAACCCAAGCATAGAGATGCTATCCAACAACAAGAGTCATATGCGATATGATTAGCAAAGAGTTGCTTACCGATCTATCATGTCTTCTAGCGGTGATGCTAAAGCTCACTAGTCGACTTGCTAGTTGTGGGTCTTGAATCACTAAGTTTCAATCGAGGGATATTGATTTTAGTGGGAGTAGATCATATTTGATATTATTTACTCTATCATGGATATTTTGTCTTAGTATTTTGCATTACTTATGTTGTAGATTAAATGGCGTCTTCTAAGCAACCATTTACTTTGCGTTCGATTCTTGAGAAAGATAAGTTGAATGGAACAAATTATGCGGATTGGATCCGCAATCGAGAATTGTTCTCGGGCTGAGAAAAAGGAGGAATATCTAGACACCCCCTTACCGAGATGAGCTGCGATGATGCATCTGCTGCTGTGACCAAGCTAGCGGGGTGCGGCTATTGGGCCACACGTAATCAAGATGGTTGGTTACACTCAGAGGTTGGAGAAGCTAGGCTTCCCAATTGGCCCAGAGTTGGCTACTGATTTCATTCTCTCGTCTCTGCCGCCTAGCTATGGGAACTTCATTGCGAACTACCATATGCATGGGGCAGAGAGGGGCTTGAATGAGTTGTGTGGCATGCTGAAAACAGCAGAGGCTGACATTAAGAAGCAGGTCGGTGGCCAAGTATTGGCAGTCCAGAACAAGCCTAACTTTAAGAGAAAGAAGGGCTGGGGGAAGAAAAAGGGCAAGGCTAAAGATGAGATCTCCAAGCCAGCTCCGCCCGCCCCCAAAGCTGGACCACCGGCTGATGCTAAATGTTTTCATTGTGGTAAGAATGGTCACTGGAAGAGAAACTGCAAGCTGTACTTGGCGTCCTTAGAGAAGGACGGCGGTAGTAAAAGTACTCCCGCTCATACGCTTGTTGTTTATGTTACAGACATCTTCCTCGCTAACTCTTATATCAATTCTTGGGTATTTGATACCGGATCGGTTGCTCATATTTGCAATACGATGCAAGGAATGATAAGAAGTAGAAGCGTGAAGAAAGGAGAGGTTGATTTCCGCGTGGGCAACAATGCAAGAGTTGCTTTGCGTTGAACGTCGGGACGATGCAACTTCACCTGCCGTCGGATTTGTCATGGAATTGAATAATTGTTATTTTGTTCCTAGTCTAAGTCGAAACACTATGTCACCTTCATGTTTGATGAAGGATGGTTATTCATTTGCGAGTAAAGACAATGGTTGTGTTATCTCGAAGAATGATATGTTTGTGGCTCTTGTATCCATTGTGAATGGATTATTTATTTTAAATCTTGATGATGCACCCGTCTCGTAATGTTAATGCTAAAAGGCCTCGGCTTAATGAGTTAAGTCCTACATATATGTGGCATTGTCGTTTGGGTCATATAAGTGAAAATCGCATGAAGAGGCTCCATGATGATGGACTTCTAACTTCGTTTGATTTTGAATCTTATGAGACATGTGAGACTTGCCTTTTAGGCAAGATGACCAAGACACCTTTCTCGGGTTTTCCCGAGAGAGCATCCGACTTATTGGAACTAGTACATAGTGATGTATGTGGACCAATGAGCACGACGGCTAGAGGCGGTTTTCAATACTTCATAACTTTTACCGATGACTTTAGTAGATATGGCTATGTCTACCTAATGAAGCATAAGTCTCGAAACATTTGAAAAGTTCAAAGAATTTCAGAATGAAGTAGAGAACCAACGTGGCAAGAAAATTAAGGCCTTGCGATCTGATCGTGGAGGCGAATATTTGAGTCATGAGTTTAGCAATCATCTTAAGAGTTGCGGAATTGTTCCACGCTTACGCCACCCGGAACGCCACGTAGAAATGGCGTGTCTCGAGCGGCGTAATCGGACTTTGTTGGACATGGTTCGGTCTATGATGAGCCGTCGGACCTACCTTTATCGTTTTGGGGATATGCTCTAGAAACAAACCACTTTCACATTGAATAGAGTACCATCTAAGTCCGTAGTTAAGACACCATATGAGATATGGACTGGAAAGAGTCCTAGTTTGTCTTTTCTAAAAATTTGGGGTTGTGAGGTTTATGTCAAACGGCTTATATCGATAAGCTAACACCCAAATCGGACAAGTGTTTTTTCGTGGGTTATCCAAAGGAAACTTTAGGATATTACTTCTACAATCGCTCGAGGGCAAAGTGTTTGTTGCTCGAAACGGTGTTTTCTTAGAGAAAGAGTTTCTCAAAAGAGAGAAGAGTGGACAAAAGGTGTATCTTGAAGAAGTTCAAGATGAGCCGGGCGAGAAGGACTCTACGAGTGATGCTAATGTAGCAGAACAAGTTGAGATGCCCGTGGCCACGAAACACCTCCACAACCACGAAGATCGCAAGACTTTGCAAGTTGCGTGGGGATCTCGTTATTGTTGGACGATGACGAACCCGCAACATACGCGAAGCTATGATGGACTCGTATTCCGAGCAATGGCGAGTGCCATGAGATCCGAGATAGATTCCATGGGAAATAATCAAGTTTGGAACTTGGTTGACCCGCTCGATGGTGTTAGACCCATCGAGTGCAAATGGATCTATAAAAAGAAGAAAGATATGGACGGAAATGTTCACGTCTATAAAGCTCGACTTGTCGCAAAGGGTTTTCGGCAAGTTCAAGGAATTGACTACGACGAGACATTCTCTCCAAGAGCGATGCTTAAATCTATCCGGATCATTCTAGCAATAGCCGCCTATTTCGATTATGAAATTTGGCGAGATGGATGTTAAAACAGCCTTTCTAAATGGAAATTTGGAAGAGGACGTGTATATGATACAGTCCGAAGGTTTTGTTGATCCAAATAATGCTGGAAAAATATGCAAGCTTAAGAAATCTATTTATGGATTAAAGCAAGCATCTCGGAGTTGGAACATTCGTTTTGATGAGGTTGTCAAAGGGTTTGGCTTCCGTCGGAATGAAGAAGAGCCTTGTGTTTACCAAAAGGCTAGTGGGAGCGCTTGTTGTATTTCTAATCTTGTATGTGGATGACATACTATTGATTGGGAATGACATTCCTATGTTGCAATCAGAAAGACTTCACTAAATAATAGTTTTTCTATGAAGGATTTGGGAGATGCAAAGATACATCTTGGGCATTAAGATCTATAGAGATAGGTCGAAAAGGCTAATAGGATTATGCCAAGATACATATATTGACAAGGTGTTGAAACGGTTCAACATGGAGCAATCCAAGAAAGGGTTCTTGCCTATGTCACATGGTATGCGCTTTAGCGACAAGCAATGTCCTTCATCGATGAAGAGCGCAAATGCATGAGTAAGGTTCCATATGCTTCGGCGGTCGGTTCCATCATGTATGCCATGATATGTACTCGCCCGCATGTCTCATATGCTCTAAGTGTTGCGGCAGTACCAAGGCAATCCCGGTGAGAGTCACTGGACGCCGGTTAAAAACATCCTTAAGTACTTGAGAAGAACTAAGGATGAGTTCCCGATCTATGGAGGTGAGGAAGAGCTCGTTGTAAATGATTACACCGATGCTAGCTTCCAAACCGATGTAGATGATTCACAATCTCAATCAGGTTTCGTGTTCACGGTAAACGGTGGTGCGATGGTCGGAAAAGTTCCAAGCGGGGAGACAAAGTGTCCGATTCTACAACAAGCCGAGTACATTGCGGCTTCGGAAGCCGCAAAGGAAGGTGTTTGGATGAGGCGTTTCCTCATTGATCTTGGTGTGTTTCCTAATGCGGCTAGCCCATTGAATCTACATTGTGATAATAATGGGGCGATAGCGCAGGCTAAGGAGCCAAGGAATCACCAAGAACAAACATGTACGGCGGAAATTTCACCTCATTCGACGGTTCATCGGTGAAGGTGAAATTAAAATGTGCAAAATACATACGGATTTAAATGTAGCAGATCCGTTGACAAAGGCTCTTCCACAGCCCTAAGCATGAGGCGCACATGAGGTCTATGGGGATTAGACATATTAGAGATTAACTCTAGTGCAAGTGGGAGACCGTTGGGAATATGCCCTAGAGGTAATCATAGAGATGATGATATTCCGCTTGTATCCATGATATATAAAATGTGTCCATTGAATATCCATTAAAGACAACTTGTATTGATTGGCAATTATGTGAATTGTCTGTGGAACTCTTTTACTTGTATGGTTATTCTATATTCGTCCCTCGGTCGGAGTTCATGTGAGGACACACATGAATATTAGACTCGGCACATTATTAGTTGATGACTATGTTTCACAAGTCATGGACATGGAGATGTCGAACTAATAATGTGGGCACATGTATAACATGTAGGCCGGATCGACCCGACATGAGATTGTCTCTATACACATCATATACGTTATGTCCTTCGACCCGAGATTGTTGTATGTACTCGAGATGTGTATCGACTTGCTTAGGGACCGACAAACGCTACTCCGTCACCGGGTAGTTATAAAGGATGTCTTCGGGTTTGTCGAGAAGCATGCTTTGCGAGACATAGACAATCAAGATGGGACTTGCCCCTCTCTAATGAGAGAGATATCACTGGATCACTCAAGTGATTGGATCAACAAATGCATGGCCGTGCTTGGGTTAAGTGTTAACCCACGAGTTGAACCATATATCATGAGGCAAGGGAGTAACTTGTATATGGTCGTAGTGGTTCGTCGATATGATCATTTGCGTACGCATAGGAGTTGTCATGCCTTGCTAGAGGCCGCTGTCGGCTATTGGGCGAATAGGAGTATTCGGCCCATGTCTATGTGTGCGTGAACCCATAGGGTCGCACGCTTAAGGGCCGGAAGCCTAATCCGAGTTGGACTCGAATTAGACAAGGCTTAGGTTTTCTAATGCGCCTCCAACTCGGGGCACATGAGAGACGCCTATATAAGTAGAGGGGAGGGGCGCGGCCAAACACAACAAATACAATCCACGTCTTTGGCAGCCACTGTCACCCTCCACGCTCTCGCCTTCGCTCCTCGCGGACCTAGCAGTCCGAGGCGCACGCTTCTCCCTCGTACGTGTGTGACACCTCGGAGGTGCCGCATCCGGAGCACGAGGACGAACCGCACGAACCGCAAGTGGTGGGAGGAGTTGCTGGATGACCACGCAACGCACGGCACCGCTGCGATGCGTTCGACTACATCGAGTCGTCTTCCGCCGCTTCGCGCGTCTAGTGGTAATCCCGTAACCCGTAACTAGCGGTAGATCCCGGGCGATGAGGTAAAAAAGTTTTGTTTTCTCGCTAGCGTAGCACCCTCATAACCCTACAAAGGGTATCGGAGCTCTATACTTTGCGTTGTTATAGGTTACGGATGTCGCATATATGATATGCGTGGTTTTAGATGAGTCTCGATCTTGGTTCATGATCTTGCCACGTTGGTCTTGTAACGATCTACTCGTGCCGGTCGGAATTCCGCCATCCGAGTTAAGTGATACATGTAAATCCAATCACGCGAGTTAGAGATCAATCGATTGATCGAATTGAACCCTAGGTCAAGTGCCGAGCGCATGTGATGCGCGGCGGTGGCAGATTGGATCGCCACCGGGCGCCGGGTTGCCGAGAAAAGTTCTTGTTCATAAAACAACAGTAACTTTTTAACCGTAACTCGGATCGAGACGATTCTTAAACGAAAGTTGTAGAGAAAAAAATTTTACATACACCCCAAACCGACTAGCCCGAGCCAGATTTGCGAAAAACGGCTTGGAAGATAGAGTTTTTCGCGATTAACTTTTTGTAGTCGGAATCGGTTACCTCTGTTTTGCGGTTTTGATGACCGGTATAGCCCATATCTCGTGTTTATGTCGTTCTTACCATGTTCTACTTTCACATGCTATAATGTTTTTGTCTACATTCGTGCGGTAGTGAAGTAGAACGATCCTCGCAATGTTTAAGTTTGTGCTCCCCCAAACCTTGCACTGTCATTGTCTTGTACAATCGATGGTGGGTCTATGAAATTAGGGTGCCATCGATTTTACTTGACTAAGACAGTTCGTATCGGATACTTACCGCAGAAGGTTTGGTTGCTTAAACAAGGTCATCCTAACGGTTAGGGACCTTGGAGCATGAGAAGTTGGTAACCCAAGCATAGAGATGCTATCCAACAACAAGAGTCATATGCGATATGATTAGCAAAGAGTTGCTTACCGATCTATCATGTCTTCTAGAGGTGATGCTAAAGCTCACTAGTCGACTTGCTAGTTGTGGGTCTTGAATCACTAAGTTTCAATCGAGGGATATTGATTTTAGTGGGAGTAGATCATATTTGATATTATTTACTCTATCATGGATATTTTGTCTTAGTATTTTGCATTACTTATGTTGTAGATTAAATGGCGTCTTCTAAGCAACCATTTACTTTGCGTTCGATTCTTGAGAAAGATAAGTTGAATGGAACAAATTATGCGGATTGGATCCGCAATCGAGAATTGTTCTCGGGTGAGAAAAAGGAGGAATATCTAGACACCCCCTTACCGCATGAGCTCGCGATGATGCATCTGCTGCACGTGACCAAGCTAGCGAGAGGGTGCAGCTATTGGGCCACACGTAATCAAGATGGTTGGTTACACTCGTGAGGTTGGAGAAGCTAGGCTTCCCAATTGGCCCGAGTTGGCTACGATTTCATTCTCTCGTCTCGCGCCTAGCTATGGGAACTTCATTGCGAACTACCATATGCATGGGGCGAGAGGGGCTTGAATGAGTTGTGTGGCATGCTGAAAACAGCGAGGCCGACATTAAGAAGCGGTCGGTGGCCAAGTATTGGCGAAATCCCGTAACAAGCCTAACTTTAAGAGAAAGAAGGGCTGGGGAAGAAAAAGGGCAAGGCTAAAGATGAGATCTCCAAGCCGCCCGCCCGCCCCCAAAGCCGGACCACCGGCCGATGCTAAATGTTTTCATTGTGGTAAGAATGGTCACTTTGGAAGAGAAACCGCAAGCCGTACTTGGCGTCCTTAGAGAAGGACGGCGGTAGTAAAAGTACTCCCGCTCATACGCTTGTTGTTTATGTTACGGACATCTTCCTCGCTAACTCTTATATCAATTCTTGGGTATTTGATACCGGATCGGTTGCTCATATTTGCAATACGATGCAAGGAATGATAAGAAGTAGAAGCGTGAAGAAAGGAGAGGTTGATTTCCGCGTGGGCAACAATGCAAGAGTTGCTTTGCGTTGAACGTCGGGACGATGCAACTTCACCCGTCGGATTTGTCATGGAATTGAATAATTGTTATTTTGTTCCTAGTCTAAGTCGAAACATTATGTCACCTTCATGTTTGATGAAGGATGGTTATTCATTTGCGAGTAAAGACAATGGTTGTGTTATCTCGAAGAATGATATGTTTGTGGCTCTTGTATCCATTGTGAATGGATTATTTATTTTAAATCTTGATGATGCACCCGTCGTAATGTTAATGCTAAAAGGCCTCGGCTTAATGAGTTAAGTCCTACATATATGTGGCATTGTCGTTTGGGTCATATAAGTGAAAATCGCATGAAGAGGCTCCATGATGATGGACTTCTAACTTCGTTTGATTTTGAATCTTATGAGACATGTGAGACTTGCCTTTTAGGCAAGATGACCAAGACGCCTTTCTCGGGTTTTCCCGAGAGAGCGTCCGACTTATTGGAACTAGTACATAGTGATGTATGTGGACCAATGAGCACGACAAACTAGAGGCGGTTTTCAATACTTCATAACTTTTACGATGACTTTAGTAGATATGGCTATGTCTACCTAATGAAGCATAAGTCCGAAACATTTGAAAAGTTCAAAGAATTTCAGAATGAAGTAGAGAACCAACGTGGCAAGAAAATTAAGGCCTTGCGATCCGATCGTGGAGGCGAATATTTGAGTCATGAGTTTAGCAATCATCTTAAGAGTTGCGGAATTGTTCCACGCCTTACGCCACTGGAACGCCACGAGAAATGGCGTGTCCGAGCGGCGTAATCGGACTTTGTTGGACATGGTTCGGTCTATGATGAGCCGATCGGACCTACCTTTATCGTTTTGGGGATATGCTCTAGAAACGGCCGCTTTCACATTGAATAGAGTACCATCTAAGTCCGTAGTTAAGACACCATATGAGATATGGACCGGGAAGAGTCCTAGTTTGTCTTTTCTAAAAATTTGGGGTTGTGAGGTTTATGTCAAACGGCTTATATCGATAAGCTAACACCCAAATCGGACAAGTGTTTTTTCGTGGGTTATCCAAAGGAAACTTTAGGATATTACTTCTACAATCGCTCGTAGGGCAAAGTGTTTGTTGCTCGAAACGGTGTTTTCTTAGAGAAAGAGTTTCTCAAAAGAGAGAAGAGTGGACAAAAGGTGTATCTTGAAGAAGTTCAAGATGAGCCGATCGAGAAGGACTCTACGAGTGATGCTAATGTAGCGAACAAGTTGAGATGCCCGTGGCCACGAAACACCTCCACAACCACGAAGATCGCAAGACTTTGCAAGTTGCGTGGGGATCTGTTATTGTTGGACGATGACGAACCCGCAACATACGCGAAGCTATGATGGACTCGATTCCGAGCAATGGCGAGTGCCATGAGATCCGAGATAGATTCCATGGGAAATAATCAAGTTTGGAACTTGGTTGACCCGCTCGATGGTGTTAGACCCATCGAGTGCAAATGGATCTATAAAAAGAAGAAAGATATGGACGGAAATGTTCACGTCTATAAAGCTCGACTTGTCGCAAAGGGTTTTCGGCAAGTTCAAGGAATTGACTACGACGAGACATTCTCTCCGAGCGATGCTTAAATCTATCCGGATCATTCTAGCAATAGCCGCCTATTTCGATTATGAAATTTGGCGAGATGGATGTTAAAACAGCCTTTCTAAATGGAAATTTGGAAGAGGACGTGTATATGATACAAATCCGAAGGTTTTGTTGATCCAAATAATGCTGGAAAAATATGCAAGCTTAAGAAATCTATTTATGGATTAAAGCAAGCATCTCGGAGTTGGAACATTCGTTTTGATGAGGTTGTCAAAGGGTTTGGCTTCCGTCAGAATGAAGAAGAGCCTTGTGTTTACCAAAAGGCTAGTGGGAGCGCTGTTGTATTTCTAATCTTGTATGTGGATGACATACTATTGATTGGGAATGACATTCCTATGTTGCAATCAGAAGACTTCACTAAATAATAGTTTTTCTATGAAGGATTTGGGAGATGCGGATACATCTTGGGCATTAAGATCTATAGAGATAGGTCGAAAAGGCTAATAGGATTATGCCAAGATACATATATTGACAAGGTGTTGAAACGGTTCAACATGGAGCAATCCAAGAAAGGGTTCTTGCCTATGTCACATGGTATGCGCTTTAGCGACAAGCAATGTCCTTCATCGATGAAGAGCGCAAATGCATGAGTAAGGTTCCATATGCTTCGGTCGGTTCCATCATGTATGCCATGATATGTACTCGCCCGAGATGTCTCATATGCTCTAAGTGTTGCGGCGGTACCAAGGCAATCCCGGTGAGAGTCACTGGACGTGGTTAAAAACATCCTTAAGTACTTGAGAAGAACTAAGGATGAGTTCCTGATCTATGGAGGTGAGGAAGAGCTCGTTGTAAATGATTACACCGATGCTAGCTTCCAAACCGATGTAGATGATTCACAATCTCAATCGGGTTTCGTGTTCACGGTAAACGGTGGTGCGGTAAAGGTTTGGAAAAGTTCCAAGCGGGAGACAGTGTCCGATTCTACAACAGAAGCCGAGTACATTGCGGCTTCGGAAGCTGCAAAGGAAGGTGTTTGGATGAGGCGTTTCCTCATTGATCTTGGTGTGTTTCCTAATGCGGCTAGCCCATTGAATCTACATTGTGATAATAATGGGGCGATAGCGCAGCTAAGGAGCCAAGGAATCACCGAAGAACAAACATGTACGAATTTTCACCTCATTCGACAGTTCATCGGTGAAGGTGAAATTAAAATGTGCAAAATACATACGGATTTAAATGTAGCGGATCCGTTGACAAAGGCTCTTCCACACCTAAGCATGAGGCGCACATGAGGTCTATGGGGATTAGACATATTAGAGATTAACTCTAGTGCAAGTGGGAGACTGTTGGGAATATGCCCTAGAGGTAATCATAGAGATGATGATATTCCGCTTGTATCCATGATATATAAAATGTGTCCATTGAATATCCATTAAAGACAACTTGTATTGATTGGCAATTATGTGAATTGTCTGTGGAACTCTTTTACTTGTATGGTTATTCTATATTCGTCCTGGTCGGAGTTCATGTGAGGACACACATGAATATTAGACGGCACATTATTAGTTGATGACTATGTTTCACAAGTCATGGACATGGAGATGTCGAACTAATAATGTGGGCACATGTATAACATGTAGGCCGGATCGACCCGACATGAGATTGTCTCTATACACATCATATACGTTATGTCCTTCGACTGAGATTGTTGTATGTACTCGAGATGTGTATCGACTTGCTTAGGGACCGACAAACGCTACTCCGTCACCGGGTAGTTATAAAGGATGTCTTCGGGTTTGTCGAGAAGCATGCTTTGCGAGACATAGACAATCAAGATGGGACTTGCCCCTCTCTAATGAGAGAGATATCACTGGATCACTCAAGTGATTGGATCAACAAATGCATGGCCGTGCTTGGGTTAAGTGTTAACCCACGAGTTGAACCATATATCATGAGGCAAGGGAGTAACTTGTATATGGTCGTAGTGGTTCGTCTGATATGATCATTTGCGTACGCATAGGAGTTGTCATGCCTTGCTAGAGGCCGTCTGTACGCTATTGGGCGAATAGGAGTATTCGGCCCATGTCTATGTGTGCGTGAACCCATAGGGTCGCACGCTTAAGGGCCGGAAGCCTAATCCGAGTTGGACTCGAATTAGACAAGGCTTAGGTTTTCTAATGCGCCTCCAACTCGGGGGCACATGAGAGACGCCTATATAAGTAGAGGGGAGGGGCGCGGCCAAACACAACAAATACAATCCACGTCTTTGGCAGCCACCGTCCCCTCCACGCTCTCGCCTTCGCTCTCGCGGACCTAGCAGTCCGGAGGCGCATCGCTTCTCCCTCGTACGTGTGTGACACCTCGGAGGTGCCGCATCCGGAGCACGAGGACGAACCGCACGAACCGCAAGTGGTGGGAGGAGTTGCTGGATGACCACGCAACGCACGGCACCGCGGCGTTCGACTACATCGAGTCGTCTTCCGCTGCTTCTGCGCGTCTAGTGGTAATCCCGTAACCTGTAACTAGCAGTAGATCCTGGGCGATGAGGTAAAAAAGTTTTGTTTTCTGGCTAGCGTAGCACCCTCATAACCCTACATATTCACCTTGGTAATCGAAGATGGAAGCGAATCAGCCCACACTTGGAATGCAGATAATCTGCGTCGATTCTATCCATGACTATGGCGTGCTCCAGAAAGGGAGATGTAATAATTTAATTTCATGTAATTTCGGTACTCTTGTCTAAAGACATTCGGGGCTCTGCACTCTTTTTCCTCACTGAGGTTTTTTAATGAGGCATCCCGTGTAATAAGTTTAACTTCGTCTATGGTTATGCTTCGCGGAATTATATTCATGTTCGCGACACGGCTACCGAATATGCTTCGGTTGGCAACAATAGGAAAAGGTTGTAAGCAACCTATAAAGCCGAGAAGGCGGAACTCTGCGAAACAACGGAGATATCCCAAACGCATGACAAGTCCGTATGATTGGTTGTATGACCGAGTTACTCGAAAGGCAAGAATATCAGCTACACAATCACCGAAAACGGTCGTGCAACAAGCGCCCGTCCATATATTCGGTATCAATTTAAAAGGTTGCAAGCAACCAAAACAAGCCGAAAGGGCAAGAAAAACCCCCAACACACAGTCATGTGCGTTGCAACAGGAGTAATTAATAACGAAAAGTACCTGTCAGAATTTAATAGCCAAGGTAGTTCAATGTAGTTATGAACCCTAGGGTCACAGAACCCTATATAAGAGCACCCAAAACTCTCTTGCAGATCATTCCATCAAGAATGTCCTAGCTCAAACATGAGAGAGGTGTTAAGTCATTGTCAAATAGGCATGAGAGGCTTCAGGAAGGAGCGAACTCGGGTGGCAGAGAGATACACCACATTTGGTTTCAGTGTTCCTGGTGAGGACAATTCGGTCCTCACAAGATATACCTCAGCGGTCACAGTCCCAAGGTCAGACCCGGGCTCAGTCCGCCAAGTGGCCGAAAAGCACGCGCCCTTCACCGTGTTCTGTTCTGCACAACCATGTGCCAGTTAATGGTGATGTGGAATCATAATAAGGTTCCCATAGATCATGGTGCAACGCAGCCGCGATGTCGCATCGGGGCTCGTTGACGGGCTTCGGTTAGCTAACCGAAGCCAATACCCCGCGTGTCTTGGCCGGTGTCGCCGCCACGAGAGCAACCGCATCCACCACGGGTTTCGCATCCTAGCCACAAACCGGCAGCCACATGCGGCCTCGGTCAAACCAAAGATATTTCGGGTGGTGATGCGCACCCTTCAATTGTAACAAGCACACTTGTAATAAGAGAATAAGGAGAAATATTACTACATTTTTGTTTAACAACTATTCCCCCGGTCAAAAAGACGGGCGGAATGGTTTGCGGACTCAATTACCGAATCCTACAAACACCAATTCGGTGCAATGGCCATACAATTCGGACTAAGCTAAGCGGCGTGCACCCCTTCGGTCTAAAAAGCCGGGGCGGGACGGCGCTTTCCAAACACACCTCAATCAGGTATGAACACCGAAGGGTGCCACGACAACTATACGCCTTACAAATGCAATCAGATAAAGTTGGCACGTACTTGGCCTCGAAAAACAATAACCGCCATACGGTGGTGATTCGGTTACGCAAACCGAATCCTCATTTAAGCTTAACCAGTCATTCGCTCTTCGATCTAAAAAAACGGGGCGAGACGGCGCTTTTTAAACACGTACTCGGCTCGAAGACCGAAGAGCATCACACATTGAAGTAAATGCCAAATCCAGCAACACGCATTCGGTCAGACTAAACATTAACACCGAAAGTATCGTTCTAGGCAATTCGGCTTTAAGAGCCGAAGCCACATTCCAAGTTAAACTTGTAGCAATACAAAACACCCACATACGACCAACACACTGGCCGAATAAGTTCAACAAACTTGACAGAGTATTACAAAGTCACGACCACATAGCTCAAATCCCGTGCGCCGAGGAAGAAGCGTTCAAAGCGGGAGCCCCATGAAGGTCGGCGGCCGAGCGGATTCGGGTTGCTCCCTTTCATTCTCGAGCGCCAAGTGCCATCGTGCCGGCGGCAGGATCTTCGGCGGAAGCATGAGGAGCTTCGGGAGTGCCAACCGGTGTCTGCACGGCTGGGGAACCCTCCCGGGCATTCCGCTCCTCCATATAAGCCTCGACCCTAGCTTTGATAGCTGGCCGCTCACTAGGATCCTGCGAATTGCAATACGAGTCATGTCAATTTCGGCAACAATAGCCGAATACGCAGGACACACCGAATGCTAAAACCAAACATGATAGTACAAGTCAGTTACCCTGGCACAAGCATAAGCAGCCCGAAGCAGCGCCAAGTCTCGCCCCCCGGCTTTGGTCCAGAATAAATCAAAAAACCACCTTTTTGTGGCAGTTTGAACATCCTCATCAGGCTTCCAATAGCTCATGGCATCTCCGAAGCATGTGGCTCTAGCAAAGTGGTCACAGCCCTCCTCCTTCACCGCTTTCATTAGAGCACGGGCGGTTTCAAAACCAGCATACTCGCGGCCCAGTTGGATGCAATGGTCAAGCTGGACATCTCTTGATTAA
Organism: Themeda triandra; assembly: GCA_018135685.1. NCBI lineage: Eukaryota > Viridiplantae > Streptophyta > Magnoliopsida > Poales > Poaceae > Themeda > Themeda triandra. The sequence continues at coordinate 102,123 of JAENPR010000638.1, read as the reverse complement.
GAAACCGAATCTTCGCAAGCGCCGATCGGTAGCGCCAGGGGCTCGCAGCCTCCACCAACGCCATTTAAGATTCGGCGGAGTAAGAGTGTTAGCTCATCCAAACTTCTCACCAGCAGCGCGTTCGGCGCTTTGGCCCCTTTCGGCGACGACGCGCATCCCGCTCAAGTTGCTTCGGGTCTCTAGAGCGGCTTCGGCTTGCCTCTCGGGCATCCGGGCCGCTTCGGTCTTCCCAACCTCTTGGGCAAGAAGGCCTTCGGTGTCCGCCAATTTGGCCTCCGGCCCGCTTAATTTCCTTCTCCCGAAGGAGAAGTTGCTTCTCGGCATGGGCAAGGGTGGCATGGCCCCCGCTTTAGCAAAGACGCGGGACAGACCGAAGCCTGCGGGAAAATAAGAAGATAAGCACTCATACTAGCAGAAATTCTTGGGAAATAGGAAATCAAACATTTGGGCGATTCGGGATACTTACCGAAATAGCATGAAAGTTAATCGCCGAAAGCATCTCGTTTCGGTCCGTCGCCAGCAGGGCTTGTTCGGTCTGGCTCGCCGAAAAGGACGAGCCACACTCTTGACCGAAGCCCAAAGCAGCTTGGGAGGGCAGAATACCGACTTCGCGGGGGTCCACATACGCCACCAAACGAGCGTCGAGTCAACTCCTAAAGCACGAGCAAGTTCGTAAGTCTCTTCCCGGTCGGGCCGTGCTCGTCGGCGAGCACGAGCCCGAGTACACCTTCATTGGGCCAAACCGAAAGCTCGACGGCTCAAGGGAAACAAACCCCTTGCCGAATAAGACATTCGGGGACATCTCCGGTGTCATGCGCGTAGATTCGGCATGAAACCGAGACTTACCATGACGACGACTAGCGGGGGTGATACTGCGATGCCCACCGGCAACCTCCAGCAAGCTACCCGAAGTAGCTTGAGCCGTCCTTTCGGTAGCCCGGGCACCAACTTCGGCGGGGGCACCGAGGCTTAGGCCACTGGTTGTCCCCCTAGGCGGAAGCTGCGAGATGGGCGCCGAAGTAGCCCCATCACGAACCTTCCTCCTCTTAGACGGCACCTTGAAGCCGCTCACTGTCGGCAGATCATCAATCACCACATCACGGGCACTCTTCATCTTGCCGCCAGCCATGGATGAAGCCTCTTCGCTGGATTCAACAAATTCCTGCAAGACAGAGAAAACAACCGAATCAAAACAAGCCGAAACAAACAATATAACAACAGGCAGCTAAAACGAGTTAGTGGTTCAAGAAAGGTGCGAGCTAGAATTCCAAGCCAAGTCTTTCTACCGTATGCCCGCACACAACCGACCAGCTTCGGGCGCGACAATAACTTGATTGCGGCTCGTTTTATGGGTTTCACCCATTCTCGCTTGGCAAGCGGGCGACATACCCGAACGTCTTCATCTTCTCGAAGTCGTTTCGGCGACCAACTTCACAGCGCCGTTGTGCTTCGGCTTGGCGCGTGCTACGAACAATGTGGGCGCCACGGCACGGAGCCGCCGGTCCTGCGACCGCGCGGCGCATTCGGTAGTGGAGCCGAATCGGTCGGACCAATTGTAGCATCAACCGCACGTCTTCTCATTAGGGAAGCCGATCGGGGTACTCTACATTCATGCACTCCCAAATTCGGTTGAGGCGCCGAAGTGACCCAAGTTTAGCCATGCTCAAGTCATACTCCTTGTCGTTGTACGGGTCACATAGCCGATTGGCCCGTTTCTCCATTTCTTGGACAAAATCGAATTTGAATCATACCCGGTCGGGCTAGATTGACGAGGGCCTTCGGTACCCCGGTGATATGAAAAGCCATCAAATCTCATGCTAGTGCACAATGGCCACCGACCAAGAGAAAGCATCTCCTCAACAAGATCTCGGCTGGTTTGCCTTTCGGCCGTTTGCCGATAGGACTCAGCGGCAACATCATCAAGCGGTCCCATAGCCATCTCCGGAACCGAAACAAGACCTTCCATCTGGGTCATAACCGAAACCAGAGGATGAGCTTTCGGTCGGTCTTGTTCCTTAGCGAGTGCAACATCGGCATCATCACAAACTCGGTAGTAAAACCAATTGCTTTTTCCAAATCCCCGCCATTTGTTCTTAAAGGTGGGAACTATGCAGGCCGCCGTGTTACCTCGAGCAGGGACAAAGTTGTAAGAGCCCACCTCCAACCGAAGTTCTTTCGTCTCGGCATCATCAGTCCCATATGTGGAGTACAGCTGAGTTTCATAGTGTCTAGTAAACACTGGCACGCTCAGTTGGCTGCCCATCATCTTTTGCGCCATGGCGTAACAGCTGAGGCGCACAATAGCATTCGGTGTCAGATGATGAATCTGTAAGTCAAATGTGTCCAAAACCTCCGAAACAAAACCCTCAAGGGGGAAGTGTAGCCCAGCCCTGAAATAGTCCCTGAACACGAGAGCTTCGGTAGGCTCGGGCTTCGGGTACTCTTCGGGCCCCGGAGAGCGGCTTCGCTACGCTCATCGGCGTCAAAATACCATCACGTTGGTATTGATTTAGCATACGCACTGTGGATTTGGACCGGCCAAGGCGGCACATCCAGCCAGTGTGCCTCGGTCCTTTTGGTGGCCTTGGCGGTCGGATGGGAGCAGATTCGGCCACCTCTTCAGCATGAGGAGCCGAACTACCTTCATCCTTGCCCTGAGCGGCACGGGCCTCTTTTTCACCCTCTGATGAATCAAAGCATTCAACATATTCATCACCTTCCTCTTCATCAGTTTCCATTTCATCAGATTCTGGCGCATATTCGAGCAAAATAGCTCTGAGAGGCATTGGCCTTTTCCCTGGCGGAATGTTCTGCCCACTGCTTTCACTAGAACTCGACCCGGAAGCGGACTCAGAAGCCGAGATCGAATCATCACCCGTTTCGGCTCCAGAAGCCGAAGTATCAGCACTAGTTGGGACCCGCGACATTGTTAGCAATACACAGTGAAAAAACCCACCACGACTATAAAAGGAAAAACGGGGAATTAAAAACAAGGCAACAAATCCAAGTATACCGAATACGAAATTATGAACACTTCGGCAAAACCGTTCAGTGACGAAGAGCAAAAAGCAGTAAGTCGTTACCTTGGAGACAACCGAAGGGGAGGACTTGGCGGAGAGAACGAAACACGCCAACGGGCTAGCAAGCCGAAGCTTCGTTTCGGTCGGACGCACCGAACAGACAGCCGAAACGAAACGCCGTTTCTAGCAACACGCCGAAACGAAACGCCGAAACGAACGCCTGAGCACCGAATCAACAGACCGAAACAGGCGCAAGGTCGGCTCAACGGCGCGCGCGGCGGAAAGTGACCGCTGGCGGTCAGGGGGGCCTTTATAGGCACCGCCGCGGGCCGTTCAAATGCGGTTAAGCTAACCGCCTCGGCCGCGCATCCCGAGGCGATCAACGGTAAAAAAAAAATTCGTCCTCTCCACGGACGGCGCTTGGTACTTCGGTTATCATCGGAAGTCGCCGCGGCCGAAGTGAAAAAACAATCAATTCGGTTACCGCCGAGGGGCTATCAAGTTGGGTGACAATCGGGACCTGGGCACCCCGTCCCGCCGAAACGACGAGTTGTCGATTCGGTTGACCAAACCGAATCGGCCGACGGGTCAATTCGGTCCGTTAAGCCGGCCGATGAACGATGAATGGACGTTTCGGTCTGTTAACCGAAGAGTACTAAGGGTGATTCGGTTGATTACGCTGTCGACAGGTTGATTGATGAATTAGCCACCGGCGCCCCGGACGCCGAAGCACCTGGGCAAGAGGGGCTTCGGTTCCTTAGCCGAATCACCACCGGGTGGCCGATGATATGTTTTGCTTGTGCAGGGACACGACGCCGCTGCTCCTTTGAAGATTGCTCACTGCCTGGTGGGCCTGGAGTTGTCGGCCATTCGGACTGCAACCCGGAAAAGCACCAAGAAGACTGTTACGCCCCCGCTACCTACCTACGTGAGAGATCAGGAGGAGCGGCTCAAGGGCATTATAGTCATGTAAATGCCTACGGGCTCCTATAAATACGGCCCTGATGGGACTGTAAAAGAGATCGGAATATAATGGAATGCATTGAGCTTTTGTTCTGTCCCATTCTCGTGTTCCGTATGTCGTTTCGTAGCTAGATTCAGCATCACTCGTTGAGTATATTCGGGTTTACCACCGGAGGGGGTTCTAAGGTTTTGCCTTAGAACAACAAACAGTTTTAAAACTTCTTTCTTAACAACTTCCCTCATCGCATTATTGAGCCTACGTTGGGGTTCTCTGGATGGTGGAATATCGGGATCTGTGGGAATGTGATGGGTACAAAGGGCGTGACTAATTCCTTTGAGGTCCCGGAGTGAGTAGCCAAAAGCTTTTTTATGTTTTTCTAGGACAGCCATTAAGCGAAAAGTCTCTCCCGAGTAAGAGTGTCACTTATGATGACAAAGGAGTGTCTGGATCATTTCCTAGAAAGGCATATCTAAGACCGGCCGGTAAGGGTTTGAACTCAATAGGAGGCCTAGGTGGTAGGGTATACTCATCTAATGGTTCATTCTCGTAAGGGTCAGCTTCTTCTTCTATGAAGAATCTAGCTTCGTCTTCTAATTCTCGGTTTAACTAGGAATTCTAGAGAGGTCGCTCTAAATTCCTCCAACGGATCATAATGTGGATGGGGCTCGGTCCTAGCATTTAAAGAGTGTGAAATGGACATTGCAACCTGGAGTTTCTTGCCTAAACAAATGTTTAGTTTCCCAGTTTGTCCTTCATAAAGAAGTCTTCTAAATGGTTGTCCTATCAACAGTGGAAATCCCCTATGTCAAAGACATAAAAGCTTAAGTGAACAGGGGTTCCTTCTACCCGGAGTGGTAGGACATGTAGGATTCCTAAACAAGGAAGAATTTGTCTTGAAAGATTTCTTATGAACTTCACCGTGTTGGGGTCAATGTCATGTTTCTTTGCAAATATTTTGCTAGTGTGGTAGACATGATATTTATACCCACACCCGTATTGTAGAGAGCGTCTATGCAATCATTGTTAATCATGCAATGAATGGGAAGAGAAGATGAATCCAAACGAATTATTTCGAGGAAAGCTCGACTCTTCTAACCACTCATTGCTCATGACAGACACTAACTCTCCCGAGGTTTTTCCCGTTGGAATATCCTCATCAATATTGCATGGCTTTATTGGGTGATATTTGCCTTGTGGCTTCTTCACCTTGTGATAGTTGAAGATGTTTCCAAAATCGGAAAACGATCGGGTTCAATATCTAGCATAAAATCGGGAAGTGGAATGTCTTCCTTGTCTTGCTCAAGACATGGATTAGCCGAGTTTGATGGTGTATCTCGGCAAATGTTTGTCTTCGGCTACTTGAGGTTCTACTTCTAGGAGGTAGTCTAATTCACTGGATAGGATTTGGTCTAGGATTGATCTTGCTTTCTCGCGAGATATGCAAGAATGATCCTCCCGAAGTTGTGTCGAGCAATTTTCTACCGTCTCTACTCGACCTTTATAAAAGTGTTGTAAAAGAATAGGATCTCGGTAGACTAAGGTCCGGGCCTCGATGCTAAAAGTGTAGTAAAACGATTCCAGGATGAGGCCAAAGATTCTTCGGTTCTTGCTTAATAGTCGAACCTTGACTCTAAGGTCAACGATTTGGGAGATGGGATAGAAATCTAGGCAAAAGTTGGAGCGTAAGGACCCCCAATCTCCTTGTTGCTTACCTACAAACTTTATCATACCATTGTCTAGCTTTTCCCTTTAACGAGAAAGGAAATAGCTTCCAACGGAGGGTTTTGTCGGACATGCCCTCTATGCGAAGACAGTCACATGTTTGCTCAAAGTCTCTAATGTGAAGGTAAGGGTTTTCGTCTCCTTCTCCTGAAAAGGATAGGCTTTGGACCAATGCAATCAACCGCGGACTCAGCCTATAGCTAGGTGTTTGGATAGGTTGTGATGACTCATGTGGCACTAGGCCGGTCTCCGTGGGTGCGTAAAAATTGAAAGATAGGAATGGAATTTGAATTATCCATAAGGATAGAAGAAAAATAAAATGTACGGAAAAGTAAAGTGAAAGAAAAAGATAAAAGTATAGGTACAAGGTAGAGCAAGATTTAGGTTATCTAAGCGAGACCGTCTTTCTCCCCGGCAACGGCGCCGAAATGCTTGTTGACACTAGATACGCACACGAAAGAATCAAGAGAAATAATCCGCAAGCGCACGGATATCGGTGAGCACTTCACCCGGAGATAAGTCCCGAGTATCGTATTTGTTTTTATCCGCTAAGAGAAAACGTGCAATAGACTAACCCGATCTTTACTACTACCCCGGGCTGCTAGTCAAGTGAGAATTAAGCGATATAGAGAGAACTCCTTCGTCGGCTTCTTCTAACCTATGGCAAGCTTTGAGACTATTGTTCTAAGGGGGTACCGAGGAAAAGACACCGCAAAGGATGCTAAACCGGGCACAAAGGACCTACCTTACCTACCAACGGGAAGTGGATTACAAAGGTAATAAAGGGATTGTCACTTCCCTCACTACTACCACGGTTCCGCCGAATAGGGAGCATCTACAAGTGAACCTAGCCTAAGCACCACGCTTATGCTAAAGAACGATTACTCTATTCCCAACGCGAAGCGAATAAAGTAAACTTGTAAACCAAAGAACAATAATAACAACGAACTTACTAGTATTAGAAGTTGAATTGCCGAATGATTCTCCGAAACCAAGCCTCGGGTTAGGAGACTTGATCCCGCAGTACACCGGAGAGGAGACACCGACATTGCCGGGCTTCCTCCAAATCTACCTCCACTCTATACTCTCTCAATCTCTCTTGATACTAATACCCTATAGAGATAGATCCATTCGAGGGACCCTTCTCTATCTAACTCTCTCTAGATTGAATTCTTGAATGAATTGGAGAATGAATTAGGGTTTCACCGGGGGCCGGGGGCTCGCTTATATAGCCCCCTAGGATTAACCACAGCCCTCGGATCAAACCGACCTAAATGGACGATAATTATTGATCTTCAAAGTCGGTGGAGGCGGGATCCGCAAGACTCCACCCGATTGGTGGAGCCGGGGAGTCGGCCGACTCCCTCCCGGGTCGGCCGACCCGCCGGTGCGCCGTGGGCCCCGTGTTTCGTGTGTTGCCTTCGGAGTCTTCTAGATTATACTTTTTCACCCGTTCGGTCTTTCTCTCTATGTAAACCCGACATGTGGGCCATCTTGGGTAGTTTTCAGCCGTCACCCCGCGTAAATAGATATTCACCAAAACTCGTGGAATTCGTCAAGCTGGTAACCCTATATCTATCAAGTATTTATAAATAGGTCCAATTGCATGCTAAGTTGACAGTTAATTTTATGAGTTAACGACCGTCAACACTGTGCTGCTAGAAAATTTGCCCACCAACCACTGGCATTACCCCTCAAATTTCGAGCCGCAAACTTGGGCTTCTGCTCCTCTGTGCAATAGATGAGTTCAAACTTCTGCTCCATAGTACAGAGCCAATCTTCAGCTTCTAGAGGATTTGCTGCTCTAGTGAACACAGGCGGATGAGTATCTATAAATTCCACATAGGTGGTCTCATCCTAATTGTTGTTATTACCCCGCCCACGATTGCCACAGGGCGCATTCTGATTCATTGCCTTTTCATGGATCATTCGTGAATTTTTCGTGGTGGCAGCCACAAGTGCAGCAAGAGCGTCTGCCAAAGTAGGGGGAACTGGGGGTGGATTTGGAGCATTCTCCCCATCCTGAGAGGTTTCAGCACGATCCATTGAGCGAGTATTTGCAGGCATCTATACAAACAAGTCAACTTTTATTCACATGACTTTACCGAACTTGAAAGGGAGATACATACTACAAGTACATAATACACACTTATAATACATTATTTTTATTATGGAGTCTACTCATAGACTAGCAACCCAACCCACACTAAGATTTCGAAAAGCAAAGGAACTACTATCTTACACAACTATCTCTCACTCCCAACTCACATCTCACTGTCACTTGGGATCATTGGCTCATAGTCATCCTCCTCACTGCTACTCACAGGAACCACCTGATCCTCCTCCACATGGTTATTCTCAGACTCCTCCTCAGGCACTTCTTCCTAAATCTCCTCTGACTCCTCTGACTCCACAAATACTATCTCTGGGTCTCCCTCTGGCTCATAGGCTTCTTCAAAGTACTCTTCAGGTTCATCACCATAATCCCATTCCACTGCATTTTCATCTTCCTCTTCATCACTCTCCTCTTCCTGGGACTCTTCAGCTACAAAATTCTCCCCATCATCATCATACCTAAAGCCAAGTACTTCATTCTCATCTTCGAGGCACAACAAACTTGAAACCACTTCTTCTTCTTCTTCTTCTTCTTCCTTCGTACCACTAGTACCCTCTCCTGACACATGACTAGCTGCAGGTGCCAGTCGAGCAAGTTGATCTTCTAGTTCTTGAACACGAGCTTCTAACACTTCTTCCCTCTCCCAAGACTCTTTCCTATCTGCCATGATATGCCGCATATGACTCTTTATCTGCTGGATATGAGCGGCATCTTTGGATCTTTTATTATTGGATTCTGCCATTTCTCCAGCAAGCTGATATGCGGTATGCTGCCAATAACCCACACACTTGGTTCCACAGTCACGACACACAACAGGATCTCTTGAGGCTAACTGATGGGGAGGAACACCCTTAGGTCCTGTCATCTTGCGAGCAGTACACTTGTTTCAACCCATCCTGTAGCAGATAGATCATAGGGTAAGAATAGATGGATAGGATTAGAAGGTTAGCATGAATAGGATTGATACTACTTAACCCAAACCACTTTAAGAAGGAAGGCAATTATTAACAAGTTAATTGAGTATGATGCATGAACGTACTTACGATCTAAGTATAAAAGATATTTAAGCTTAACACAAGCATAAAGTAAACTTTATAATTAGGGCATTATTAACATGCTATCCACCACAAGGATTTTTAAACAAGAGTGATAACATCGATAGAATGGAACATAGATAGATAATAAGCAATTTGGACTCAAAATAGTCATATTAAATTTCATGGATCCAAAACCTTTTTTTTTAGTAACTCATGGATCCAAAACCTTTTGAAGTTTTGCAATAGACACTACAAGACTCGTATAACGATCCGGCTCGATACTAGGCGTGGCGTAAACCTCCTAAGTAATGTGGCCCACATGCACCAATCCTTGTCTCAAAGACCTTAGATGGCTATGCATATGTTCCATATGACTTAACAAGCTCTGTCGGGTGTCCTCGGGAAACCCGAATCATCCATGAACCTTTCGAACTGGATCGATCATTACAGGAGACATTGCAGTGTACAACAGTTTTACAATAATATAATATACATTAGAGTGAAAGGTGTGGAAGTCTTACAATAACATAAATTACAAACCAGTTTTAGAACTTACAAACCATAAGTTTAAGTTATTACAAACCACAGTGTAGTAGATAGCTTTAAGATAACTTTATACATCACTTCAAGCGTAGTGCTTTGCCTAGAAGCCAAACACACTACTCGTCGTCACTCATGTCAACCACTGACATGCAACAGGGTGCGAGACAGGCCTGTGCATGGGACATACCTGCAACAAGGGTTTAACAAACCCTGAGTACAAAAGTACTCCGCAAGACCGACCCGACGGAAAAGGGGGTGAAGACACAGGGATGCAGGCCAGATAGGAATCAAGGTGAGGTCCAAAGCAAGAATCAATTCTTTTGCAGAAAGGCATCTAAAAGTGAGTCCTTAACCTTTCATTTTATTAAAGCGTGAAGTTCTATTAAGCTGAACTAAATCAAATTAAACAGCAGATCAAGGTAATTCATACAACTCTCTTTTACTTCTACCAACAAGTAACCAACTTTTATCTACGAAACAGGGCAGTCGATCAGTCTCCATAACCGAGGAGCATGACATTTCGAAACGATTTACTCAGCTGAGGATTCCTAAACACACGATATACGGGGACTCTCGCCCACAAATATATCAATTCTCAGCTTCGGATGTCACAAAACTAGCCGCAGCTTCCACGCCACCCGAGAGTACATGTACACCTCAACCCCAGGCTTCTTTGCCCATGAGGGTAGCTTGTACTCCCGCCATCTCGCCACTCCCAGTGCGTGGGTTCGCCGTCCTAGTAATGAAATCTCCTAGGCGAGAACTTGCCCCGTAGGGTATGTGAGTAGTTGCAAGGTCTCGATCAAGCAAGCCTACTACGAACGGTCCTTAACTGACAAGTCGGAAACACTACAACAACCACTTGCCTTGATGCAAGTTCCCGACCGATCTTATCTTTCATGGTCTAACAGTATTAACCATCGTGTGATAACATAGTAACCTTTTTAAAATAGTTCAGTTGAAAAGCCTACCATAAAGCAGGTCTAAGCAGTTCTACGCATTTCAAAATGAAACAGGTAGCAAGGGAGGTATTCAAATAACAAGGTAAGTAATGCAGCAAATAGGATACCAGTCGACTCCTAACACTTAATGCAACAATTCAGAGCATAAGTGATAAAGCTTTGTGAAACCAAGGTAGGGTTGAATACATCCGGGGCTTGCCTTCGAGAGCGTAGACGGAAGGTTCAGGCTCAGGATCAGTACCACAAATATCAAAACCCAACTCCTGAGAAGATCCCTCCTTAACAACTGGATTACCCGAGCTCTCCTCGATTACGGAATCTACACGATACATGACATGTCTTACTACGATAGAATATAAACATGGTGCTCGAGAGTGCTTAAAAGAATTAAACAACATTAATTAACTTAACCCCGAGGTTTAATTAAGTTTAACTACATCATTAGTGGAAGTAATTAAGCAATAAAGTAAATATTAATTAAGCCCTAACGACAACATTAAGGAAAATTAGGGCATAAAATAAAAGTTGTCAATTTTATTCCAAAAATTTATTTTAAGTAGATTATACCATAAACAGTATATAAAACAAATTTCATGATTTTTGGATAAAGAAATAATTTTATAAAATTAAAGCAAGGGGCATTTTCTAATTAAAAGGGCTAATTTTTACCCTAATCAAACAGGGCTAACATAAGCTACTAATATTTTTAATAAATCAAGCTCATCAAGAGGATCACACCCATAAATTTTCATGATTTTTGGAACTACCAATAATTAACTAAGAATTTCCCAAAAAATACATTTAAATTATTTTTCGAAAAAGAAAAAGGAAGTCATTTTCTTCCTCCCGACGGTTGACTAACGGCGGCGCGATTTTGACCGGCGAAAGCTCGACGCCGGCGAGGATTCGGGCGAAGCTGAGGGTACCTACGTGCTCTATGCGGCGAGGCAGTTCTCCTAGGCTAACTAATGGGGCGGCGGACGCGGTGGAGCTAGGTCGGTGGCGGCCATGGCGGAACACCGGCGCGGCGGCGTGGCGGCAACCCATGCCGGAAGCGCTCTGGAGGCGCTAGCGTGCGCAACAATGGCTGCATGACCCCGCGAACGCAACTACGCACGCGCACAAGCCTAAGCGGCACCCTAGACGATGCAACGCGAGCGCGGCGGCGGTGGCACGGCGGAACGCCGGCGAGCACCGAGGACACCTAGCTACGGGGCGACTCCGGCCCAACCAAGGCCACGAGTGGGTGCAGGAGCTCACCGCAAACATGGTGCGCTTGAAGATGGAGCTTGAACGACGGTGGAGACACGGGCGCGGCGTGGGCAGGGACGACGGCGGAACTCTCCGGTGGCACGAGCGGCGCTCCGGCGTGACCTGGCCACCAAACAGAGCAAGAATGGAAGCAACATGAGCCCAAGGTGATGTAGAACACGATGGCACAAGCAATTTAGGATGATAACCAATGACAACGACGAATTTTGGCAACGGAGGATGGCGATGCGGCTGGCCGGCCGTGGAGAAGACGATGGCGCGCGGGGAAACTAGCGAGGGCAAGGCGCCATCTTTGTGCTTGCTGGACTCAGGAAGGTGAGGCGGAGCTAGTGGTGTAGCTGAATTGGACAGAGACCACTCAAGGAAGGCGGTGAGTGGCGGTGGAGCTCGGACAGAGCAGGGCGGCGGCGAATGGATGAGGACGCCGCCGAGCTCGTCCCCTTCTACTGCGGCGCGAGGGCGGTGGAACGGACACGTCAAGGCGGCCGAGCGACACGCGAGCAAGGGCGTGGCGCGAGCAGCGCGGCCAAAAATCGGTGCAAGCCCATTGGCGGCAAGCAGCTGCATGGCAGCGCCGCCATGGCTCGAGCTACTTTCGAGCAAATTACAGAATTGCCACTGATAAAGATTTCAAATTTTCTCCCAAAATTTGAACTGAACTCAAAAATTTCCAAAAAGTAATCCCCTAATTTTTCAAGAGCTACAATTTTCTCAACTAGAGCTTTTTCGAATCGGCCTAGAAAATTGAATTTTGAACAAAATTTGAAAAGGGGACAAAAACTCGACAAACAAGTATATTGAATAACTTTTGATTTTTCATAAGAACTTGAAAATCTTCAAAACTATGTAATACTCACCTTTTCAAACCAAATACTTTCACCAAAGAAAGTTTTACCAAAATATGCATAATTTTTGAAATATGGCTTAAGAATCAAAGGGGACAGTTTCTGAAAAACAGTCTTTTTGAATTCATTTAAAATTTTGTTTTGAAACTTGAAAAACTTTAAACACCAACATTGTAGCACTCATCAAGACCCACAATTTACCTTTTTGAACCAACCCCAAATTCTTTATAGATTTTGAATTAGAGAAAAGGGGGTAAAACTAGGTTTTCTGAAAATAGGGTTTTTGCAACAGGGTTGAGCTTGATTTATCTGACACTCTACTAAGCTATGATAGGTAATCACAAGTATCATCTTAGTAGCACATTCAACCTAGAAAAATAAACTTATTTTACTTGATGCACAACAGAGCAGTGCAGATGATGACATGTCAGGTTTTAGTTTACCATAACATCAGAGATGTTACTAAAAGATGCACAGATCTCTCAAGAATAGATGGATTGGCTGGCCCAATCCTCGTGGCACCGAATCGTCAAACACTACTACTTCATTATCCTCGGGGTGGGGATAGGTCTCACCTCACGACGGTGCCCGGCACACTTGCATCTCCGGCGCTAGAAGGAATAGTTCTGCGGCGAGCGCCCGCGATGATTTCGGCGTCGTCTTCAACGCCTTCCAGTTCGCCCGCAACACCTGCGCCCTTGTCTTTGCTGTTCCACTTCCCTTCTTCGCCGCGCCAGACACGGCACCGGTGGGCTTCCTTCCGGCCATCCCTATCGGTGGTGGCAGCGGTACTTGGATCTAGATGGCGGGTGCAGCGGTGACGGTGGCGGTGGCAGATGCAAGAAAGCGCTGGAACCGACGGTTCATGTGCTTGGAGCGGAAGAGTACGGGGTGTGGGGTGCGAGAAGTGGAACTGCTCCATTCCCAGCGGCGGTGTATTTATACGCTGCGGGTCGCGCCCCCTTGACTTCTAGGGTTTGACCCGCTGACTGCGGCTTGGACGCGTCTGTCCTTTGTGGGCCGGCTTTGTCTTTGGTTCAGCCAGTTGGGCCGGCCGGCCCACCTTATCCACAAGCTCCGCCTCAAACTAATGGCCCTCGCTCGCCCGTTTCAGTTCAGATATATTTTAATTCTAACGTGCCCCTGTGAGTATTTCGTCCATCTGGAGTGTGATCTACCAAATGCTCCATCCTGCTCCATAGCTAGGGACTGCGCAAAGCGCTCGCCACCTCGTGGTGACTGCGAACCAGTGGTCGGTAGGTGTCTCTGAACCCTGCTACTACATGCTCCATCTTGTTCCATAGCTGGGGACTGCGCAAAGCGCTCACCACCTCGTGATGACTGTGAACTAGTGGTCGGTAGGTGTCTCTGAACCCTGCTACTACATGCTCCATCCCGCTCCATAGCTGGGGGCTGCGCAAAGCGCTCACCACATCGTGGTGTCTGCGGACCAGTTAACTTTGGGAATGTCCTTCCTTCAAAGCTCAATACAACATGTCCCATCTTCCATCAACCTTGGGGACTACATGGGCCCACATCATCTGACGATGACTTGGCCTATTCTGTGGTTGGGCCTTCGGTCCTTATTTTTGTTCGACAAACGGTTTTCGTTAGCATTATCTGCTAACGTGGGCCCACGTCACCATAACTTGGAATGCTTTTTTCTTTTTTTCAAGATCAACATGCATCTTTCGGTCACATCACCTTCCTAACAAGAAGCAGTGGTTGGCGGTTGAGTACTCTGGCCATGCAAATAGTTGAACTGCTCGGCCTTCGCTTCAGGTGCTCAGCCTCCACTTCGACTGCTCGGTGTTCAACTCGAGTGCTCGGCTTCCATGTCGAGTGCTCAGCCCTGACTTCAACTGTACGGCACTATCAGGCTTCAAAATCTCACTGCTTGGAGAAGGTCAAGACGGTGTTTCCCTCAAGATACATGGTGTTCGGGGACTAGATGTGGAGGTACAGACCCATATACCCTCATAGCTGGTCTTGGGCCGCGACGACTTGGTGGCCCATCTCGCAATACCAAGCCCATCGGATGCCGTCAGTCCTGGTCGGCAGTTCGCGTGGGTGCTCAGAGGCTACTTGGCATGCAAGGAAGCCTAGTCGATTAGGGCATCTACCGTATCCTTCGGGGATACGATTGATTATAACCGACCTAAGATAGATTTCCATATCTGTAACCCTGCTCCCCGGCTATATAAGGTGAGCAGGGACCCCCCTCAAAACAGATCGCATACTCTGCAATATAATCCACAAGAGACGCAGGACGTAGGGTATTACACACCTCGCGGCCCGAACCTGGATAAACCCTAGCTGTTTGTCTTGCGTCACATCTAGTTCGTAGATCTAAGCGCACCTCCGCCACTCTCTACTATCTTGGGTAGCCCCGTGATAGACTATCGCTGATATTTCGTCGACAGGGTCCATGGATGTTCCACCCGGCGTCGACCCACCCGGTTTCTATCCCTACCACGACCCTTCATCTCCCTAGCTAGTCATGCGTCCTCCACCCCATTCTCTCCACGACGCTGACCGCCTCTCACCTGCCTCTCACCATGATGCCAGCCGCCCCAACCATTCTCTCCCCATGGCAACCTCTGGCGGGGATATGGCAGATCCAGCAGGGGAGCGCCTCCGATGAGTTATTAGCTTAGCTAGACTCAGATTACAGCTACAGATCAGCATTGGAGCTCCAGCAGCTCTGTGGTGGAGAAGTTGCGGACCCATGCCACGGAGAAGATGGTGCACGGCGAGGCTCTAGGGCTTGGCGGGCCTTCACGGTAGACTCGGGGGGGCCTCCATGGTGGGCTTGGCGGGCCTCCACGGTAGACTGGGTGGGCCTCCATGGTGGGCTTGCCGGACTAGTGCATTTTGTAAAATTCTAGCGGTGTGCTCACCCGTCTCTAGAAATCTCTTTTGCTCATTTCTGTAAAGTGCTTTTGTAGCAGTATTCAGAGGTACTCAATAGAGTAGGGTGTGCAGGCATGCATTTATACGAGTAAATGTGCATGCGTGTCTTGTGAGTGTCAACGCCATAAAACAAAAAAAAAAAATAAAGAAACCATCGAGCAGGGCAGAAAAAATAATAAGAACAAAAAAAAAAAGACACTTCGAGCAGGGCAGAAAAAATAATAAGAACAACAAAGAAGCGTCCATTCACTGACATTTGCACGTGTCACAGCACGAAAGCAGACCAAAATAGAGTATATGCTCAGGAAATTAAATGGTTGAAATTTCCGAGGGCCTTAGGCGGAAGAATATATTTGGCAAGCATCTATTCTTTCCCATCCAAAAAACCTAGCTAATCTGTCATCGGCTCCGGCTATATATAGCCATCAGCTTGCACTGCCTTCATTCCCCACAGGACCTGGCCGGCTCATCGATCACCAAGCAAGGCGAGTTGTGGCCTTGTGGGTAATAGTTCTCCCTCCCTTGTGCAAATTCCTGGAATAATACTTTAGTATATTGCAACTTATTACGTCCAATTAATCCTCAGCAGTGAAGAATTGAAGGCACGATGAGTTCATCCGTGAAAGCCGTCGGAGGAATGAACGACTTGAAAGAAGTTATGAATAAGTCTAAGGAAAAGCTGGTATATCTTTATCTTGATTCGTTTCCACACACAAGTAATCCAAAATATAATTGAGATATTTATTTCTGTAGAATTCCATTGTGCTATTTATTCATTATTCTCTCCCCGTCTTTCATACGCAATTTTCCCACGCTCAATTTAAGGTGATACTGGAGTTCATGGGATCTGTGACCTACCGCACGCAGTGCAACAACTTCAAGGATACTGTAGATGGAATCGCGAAAGAAAAAGAAAAACATGCCTACTTCTATACAATCAACGTCGACAATATTGATCAGTTCAAGGTATAGATCGTACAGATCACATTTATATATATCAAGATAGGAAGCACTTAATTCATTTCCACGCTCAATTTAAAGATTTCATGTTTTATCTCCTTTTTATGAAAGGCATAATTAAGGCCATAATAATTTATAAGCACTAGAAAATTTGACTTTAGCACGCCTAGTTCTATTTTCGAAAACAATTTGAAGGGCCTTTTTCTTGTTTCGTAGTAGTAGAATTGCTAAAAATAAAGGTGTGTATATAAGGCACACACGCATATCAAGATTCAAACTTTAAAATCTTTGATCAATAATTTAGCTAATAATTTTTAATTATTATAATACAAGCTTGATATAGTTAAATTTGTAATTAAATGTACTATCAATTATCATAAGTTTATAAGTATAAATAATATTATATATAATAAATAAATAAATAAATGGTCAAAATGTGATTTGGGAGATCATATCATATCAAACTGCGCCTTATAAAAAGATCGGATGGTGTGCGTGTGTCTCTCTCTCTATAAAATTGGATGGAACCGATCGTCCATCGTCATTCTGGCGGGGCTGAGTTGATTAATTAAATAATCGTACGTTACATGCAGGACTACACGACGCAGAATAATGTGCAGGTCCTGCCGACATTTTTCTTGATTAAGGACACCGAGACGGTGAAGCGCCTCGTTGCGCCCGACAAGGATGAGCTCAGCGACGGCATCGACGAGGCCTTAAACGGGCAAACGCAGTGATCAATGGAGTACGCATTTACACCTGAAGTAGGACTATACACCTACAATAACAAGCATCATCCATGCACATGACTCATGTGTGCAGTGTGCCCATCGAGCGTACCTACCCTGTATGGTACGGTGTATGTCTCCCTAGCTATATATATCTGCCTTCATTTCTTCGGGACGACTAGATCCCGACTTGACGCCCTGAAGAAATGTACAATAAAAGTAACGGTTTGAAGTATGTATATGTATGTAATATATTGCCTAATAATAAGCTTCCAGCTACTCCTAGCTCTTATCGTCTCGCGAAATATTCCATGTGTGATGCCATCGTCATCATCGATATAATCGTCATGGCTAGGTGACCTATATATTACCCCTTCTGTCTGCATATTAAAAGAAACGAAACTGTAAAAGTTAAGGTCCATTTAGAATGCAGGAATTTTATAGAAATCGGTGCATTTTCATAAGAAAAAACGTAAAAAACAAAAAAAAAATACCGCAATTCAAAGAGAGACTAAAATTGTAGTGAAGATGTAGGCTCCCTATCAGACCCTCGGTGATGGCCAAGTTTATTTTCACATAAAAAAGTAAAAAACAAAAAGAAATTACCACAATTCAAAGAGAGCCTAAAATTGCTGTCAAGATGAAGGCTCCCTATCACACCCTCGGTGATGGCCAGGGGTTCGAAGAGAAGCCTCTGCTCGGCAAGAGAGAACAATGGTAAGTCAAGCTACTAAAACTCCGAGAAAAACATTGTATATCTCTCTTTTCAATTGTTACAAGTACCGTATTTATAGAGAGGTGAGCGATCGCTCCCAAAATTACAAGATAACCCCACTCTATCTACTACATTCTCAGCACATTTGGGGTACAATGGTCTTTTGTCTAGATCCACTGATCCCATGGTCCCTGTTTGCCCCACTCATCACGCCTCCAAACCGGGGCATGGCGAACCTTCGGGTCCCCTCAAGGTTCAATCTTCCCTCATGCTCATAGTGCACCTTCGGGAGATGACTTTCGTGCGCATGTAGGGAATAGAACTCACAACCTAAGGTCTCGTGTGAACCTCCCCTACCACTTCACCCCAAAGTCACTTTCTGACTAAATGAATGATACTTTAATTTTGTATTCAATTTATTGAATCTTGTAATGAATATTTGAGGCCCTAAACAATTTCAAATGAACAAGTTTGAACTGAAAAGTCTTAGATCTCATCAAAAACTATATCTTTGGTCTGGGTCATATCTCCATCTAAGGTCGTTTGGAAAATTCAAAAACAAATTGAATTGTAAAAATCTTAGAACTTAAAACATAATTTTTAGACTCTAAATGATTTTAAATGAAAAAGTCAGAAACTATAAAGTTATAAATCTGTTCGAGCTCTACAACTTCGATATAAACATAGTATGTTGCATGCTATCTATAAAATTGACTAGACATCTCAGGCTAAGTGCCAATACGCATTCCAATGCATAACAACTCAAAATTTTATCTTTTGTTGGATTAGTTGTTGGCGGTCCTTCACTCCGATTTCTAACCGCCAATTCTCACATGAAATCTGCTCAAATGAACACCAAACTTAGAATTAGGACTTATAACTAATGAATTCCATGAGTTTTGGTGATTTACCATTTGCAGGAGGACATGTCGGGATAACACAAGAAACGTGCCAAAAGTACACAAAGAACATAGAAAGACAAACACCCGACATGAGCCCAAGGGGAGAAGGCCCACTTACCAGGTGTCGGTGTCTAGAATAGGAGGTCTAGTACACGGGATGAGTAAATTTGTGTCTGCATGTCTGTTGACACCAGGAGTGGCAAACGGATATACCGCAAGCGTACGGTAGTCAATGTAGCCTTCACCGGGAGTATTCCAGGTATCGTATTTTCCACAGGGAACGTGAAGTGAACTAACTAGGATCAAGGTCGTCCAGTGATGAAACGAAGGGTCTAGGATAGTAGGGTAGAGAGGTCTATCTAGTAGAAATAGTCCGGCTATGATATTCTAAGTATACTCGGAGTTTTTCCTTACTCAAATAGGCGAAAAGAAGGAGACAGAACCCTTACTTAGGCGACTACCAGTTCGGACCAACTATTATTTGTCAACTTGCCTACAACACATACCGAGGAACTCCTTATGTCCCGAACAGTCTGTCACTCTACGCCGGGCATCTCGATAGTGCGACAAGAAGTCAGCACCGGTAAGACTTAGTCTAGACACCACGTCTACACTAATCCTACTACTCCAATCCTCTTGTGAAAGGCTAGAGCACTCTAACTAGTAAAGCGACGCACCAAGTAAAGAAAACAATATACTTAAAGTACTAAGCCAGAATATAAATACTAGAAGGACTCAAATGTAAGACTTACAAGAAGCTCGCATCCGCTGAGGGGCTCCCCGAAGAAGACTCCCGACAGGCCGGGACTCCTCCTTGGAGCTCCTCACTCTCTCTCTACTAACATAGCTAAAGATACTAGAGAGTGGCTCTCACCTAAGTTTCATGCTCTAAAGTGAATACCTATGGGGCGTATTCATAGTAGGAGGTAGAGTAGGGGCTACTCCAAGCAGGGAGGTGGAGTAGGGGCTGCTCCACCGCCACGTCATCGATCCGTGTGCCTCCCATCTCCTCCACCTTTGGATGAACCGACCTCCAAACCGCCTTAGATGGACGCCTGTGATCAGCCACCACGTGGGGGACATGCAGGGAGTCGGTGGAGTGCCAACTGGCTCTGTTTGACCACAGGAAGGGCGTCGGCCGACCCCCCCACTGACAGGTGGGACCTGTCTGGGACATGTCCTGGCTTCTAGAAGGTGCCTTGATGTTAGTGGGACCAAGCAGCAGGGTGGAACCCACCACGGGGGGATCGGCCGATCCCCCTATGGAGGGGTTGGCCCACCTGCTATCTCTGGTTGGTGTCCCCATATGTCATAGAGTGTGTCTCAAGTGTCAGTTATTTCATTGTCCTTCATTGTCACGTCGGTTCCTCCGTTGTGGGCCCATGGATCCATGATCCAAGAGTGGCATTTGCTTGGGACTGTGTTGGGATGATCCTGGGTGTCTGGCATCCACCGAGATGGTCCCAAGAGGGTGTCGGCCGACACCCCTTTGGTGGGACCAAAGGCCCATCTTCTACAGGTGGCTTCCTCATGCAATTCTAAGCACGATGGTGGTACTGGTCCCTCAAGATGGTTCCAAGTGGGTGTCGGCCGACGCCTCACTTGTGGAACCAGAGGTCCATCTTTTGCACACTTCCTCTTGAAGCCATGGGATTGAGGTTGGAGCTATCAATTGGTTGATTGATCATTTTATGCTTGTTGATACTTCTTCTCTTTTATGCTTCTGGACCCTGAAAAGTGTCTGTTTGTACCTGTACCCAAATAATGACATGTACATGTGGAACCAAGTCAATTGTACCTATGTCACTACTTAGTTTGATGGTTTCCTTCGAGAAAAGAATGCTGTCGGGTACCTAGATTAGGGGGTCCTAAACTAGGTGGATTAGAGGTGAGCGAACCAACCTTGCTTCTCCCTAAATCCCAAAAACCATCTAGGAAAATCCTCAATATGGGCCGGCTGTGGGGGTATAAACCCCTATACCCGCACGGCCCGACTTTAGGCCTGCTCAGACAGAGATCCTTGGCCCAAGAGTGCGAGGCCAACCAGGGCCCAAGACTGGTCGGCTACCTTGGAAGACAAGGAAGGAAGGGCGAGCTAATTGGCGTTGCCGGTCGGCGGAGAAGATATCGAGTACAGGAGATCAGATCCGATAAAGGTTGTTACCTTACTTGTAAGATTGTATCCCGAAAATATCGAACCTGTAATCCTGCTCCCCCATTATATAAGGCGAGCAGGACCCCCACCCAAAACTCATCTCCACATCAATATACAACTCTATCAAGAGCACAGGACGTAGGGTGTTACACGTATCGTGGCCCGAACCTGTATAAACACGGTGTCTTGTGCCTCTTGATCACATCTTGTTCGCCATCTAGCGTGCCTTACCGATCAATCTACTACCTTAGGCATACCCTAGGTAGACTGCCGCCGATATTTCGTCGACAGTGGCGCGCCAGGTAGGGGGTGCAAGTTTAGATCTCAAGGTGAACAAGATGGTTTCGTTTCCTGCCTCCATGGACCTCGACGACGTCGCTCCGATCACCTTCAGCTCTTTTGACACCTGCGACGTAGCCAAGGTGGCGCCGGCTGTCGAGGCGATCGCACTCGACGCTCAGGGTGCAGCTCCACCGCAAGGCCGAGACACCGACCTCACGGAGAGGCTGCTAAGGTCGATGGTACGACCATCGATCCCGCGCTATCAGAGACGCCGGATCGATAACTCAGATCTGATCGAGATGATTGATCGCCATGGAGAAGGATTGGCGGAAACTCTCGCCCTCGCGGAATCCGCGCTTAAGCAGCTTACCGACCTCCGGGTCGATGACGGGTTTATTCCCGTACAGCGACGAAGGCGCTGTAATACTCAGGGTTCCCGGTCAGATCCAGATCTATTCAGATCAGATCGCCCGAGGCCAACGCTCAAACGCCCGCCGCACCCTACGCTGGACGACAGATCAGAGAAATCAGGTAGCCCTTTTATGTTTGGGCTCAAGAACGCCGCCGCGTCCTACGAAGAGCTCTTTCCACCATTGGTCCCTCAGCACGCTGGTCGGACCAGGCGTCCTCCGACCTCGCCCCACTTCGTCAATATGATCACCTCAGGAGAGATGCCTGACGCCGCAGCACAGCCATCGGACATGGAGGAATCAAGCGCCCCATCGCTCCCCCCCGCCGTAAAGGCAGCCCTAGAGGCGGGATCTCCAGGTCAACTCCTCGACGCAATCGGCTATGTGCCTCCCGCTCCCACCGAGGCGCCGAGTTCCATGACGACGCAAGTGTCGCCAATGGCGATGGATGTTGATAAGATCGCTGATAACGACACTCCAGATAAGGAGATTCACCAGTCGGTTGCCGAGCCAAGCAGAGAAGAGGACAGCCTAGAGCGCCCACCAGGTTTTGGCAACACCGTATTCATGGTCAGCAATGACGAGCCCTCCATCGACAACGAGACCCCTGATCAGCGCCGCGACCGCATCGCACGCAATGCGCATCGTGCTGTTCGGCGCGATCGCGAACGAGACGAAGAGCAACGTCGGGCCGATCAGGCTCGCCATATCAACCGCAACTTGGCCGATGAATTTGATCTGGTCGGACAGCGTCGGGTCCACAAAACTCCGACAGCCAATATCGCGGTAGCGAAGAGCAAGTTGGAGGCAATGCCTCACACCCTGCGGTTCGAAATCATCGACCACCCGATGGCAGCTGAAGGGCGGGTAAATCGCATGCGCCGAGCGAGGTACCTCCGAAGTTCCGGCAAAGATCCGCCCCACGCAGCCGCCGCCCGAGTTAGGGGACAGATCCGCAAACCAAGACTCAAGCAACATACTCGGCGCACTCTTCAAACCGCTCCAAAGAACTCCGGCCCCGACTCATCCAAATAGTGACATATGATCCATAAACCGTGACCGCCGCCGACGATCGCCGGTTAGGCGCCGCCGCGACGACTCACCACGACGACACCGAGAGCAGCGTGGCCGTCGAGCTTTCCGTGATGATGACGCCGACCAGCATCGACACAGGGATCGCTATGACGATGGTGATCGGCGCCACGATGGGGGCCATTTTGAGATCCCCGGCCCAAAGCCATATTCCGACCGGCTCAGGGAGGTGCGTTGGCCGCGGAACTTCAAGGCCGGCGAGGTGCAGCCTTACGATGGTCGCAAGAACCCCGACCAGTGGCTCTTCTTGTATGAGACTGCAATCCGAGCAGCAGGAGGCGACGAAAGTGTGATGGCAAACTACTTACCAGTAGTCTTGGGCCCTTCTCCAACCAACTGGCTCATGTGCCAACGCGAGGGCTCGATTCATAGTTGGCCTCACCTTCGCCGGCCGTGCGAGCACTTCAAGGCTACGTGTCATCAACCCGGCTCCAAGTACGCCTTGGCTCGATCCACGACTACCCCAACGAACCTCTCGCGCGAGTACATACGCCGCTTCAATGACATGTGGACGACGATAACGGACATCACGCAGCAAGAAGCCGTCGAGCTCTTCATCAAAGGGCTCACCCAACCCCGCAATGAGAAGTGCAAGATCGAACTCCTCCGAACTCAGCCGAAGACTATGGGCGAAGCCCTGAAGATCGCCGGCGAATGGACACGTGTCGACGACGCTTTGCGATCCAGCAAAGAGGCCGGTACCTCACGCCGACCACCCCGCCGTGACGACGACGACGACCGCGATCGCGATCACCGCGCGCGGGACCGCGGAAACCGCGATGACAGACGCGATTCTCGGCACTCCGAGCGGCGCAGCCACAGCCGTGAAGACGACCGGCGCGATTCCTGCCGCCGCGAGGACGATAGGCACGGACGCAAGCGAAACCGACGCGACGATGGCCAGCGCTACCGCGGAAACCGCGTCCACAGCGTCAACAACCAAGATAAGCCATACGACGATGGCTACGACAAGGTCCTTAGCCAAGATTGCCCAAGGCACCCAAACAAAGGCCACACAATGGGTCAATGTTGGGGCTTTGCGAACATTTTCAAGAAGGCTGACACGCGGCGACCGCGGGGTGGCAACAAGAATCGGAAGGACCAGCGCAAAGCCGACAAGGAGGTCAAGAAGGAACGAGACGACAACACTTCGGATGATGACGGTCGCCGCGAGTTCAAAGAACCCGAAAGGAACGTCGCTGTCATCTTTGGCGGCAAGGTCGCCACGGAATCCCAAAGAGACAAAAAGCTGCTTCGACGGTCGATAATTGCTTTCAGCAGCACCGACCAGGAACATGTCGCCGACGTCAAGGCACTCGCCTGGTCGGAGCAGCCAATCTCTTTCAGCCGAGCAGACATGTGGGCACGAGGGGAAGACTCCGGTCGCTTCCCCCTTGTTTTGGACCCCGTCATCAAGCACCTCCGCTTCGAGAAGGTGTTGGTCGACGGCGGCAGTGCTTTAAATATACTGTTTTTACAGACCTACAAAGAGCTCGGCCTGAAGACAGAAGACCTGGAACCCTACGACTCACCATTCTGGGGGGTGATGCCAGGAAAGCCTTCCATGCCCCTTGGCCAAGTCACCCTCCGAGTCCAGTTTGGTACAAAGCAGCATTTTCGCTCCGAGTA
This sequence comes from Themeda triandra, assembly GCA_018135685.1. NCBI lineage: Eukaryota > Viridiplantae > Streptophyta > Magnoliopsida > Poales > Poaceae > Themeda > Themeda triandra. Next base: position 77,856 of record JAENPR010000638.1, on the reverse strand, counting down.
CCTTAACTTTATCGTCGCTGACTTCGAAGGTGTCTACCACGCAATCCTTGGCCGACCTGGCATCGCCAAGTTTATGGCAGTCCCGCATTACGGCTACATGGTGCTCAAGATGCCCACGGAGAAGGGCATCCTTTCCCTTCGCAGCAACGTCCTCATGGCGTGCCACTGCGAGTCAGCTTCCTTCGCCACCGCCGACCTCGCCGACCTCCGAGCCCGAATGGCCGATATGGTGGTGGAGGCCAAGACCATCCCTCCGGCCGACCTCGAGATACCTCTTAAGGAGGCCAAACGCTCCTCCAAGAAGAACCGAGAGTACAAAGAGATCGAGCTCGTCCCAGGAGACAAGACAAGAACCGCCCTGATCGGGGCCAACCTCTCCAGCAAATAGGAAAGCGCGCTCGTCCAGTTCCTTCGGGATCACATCAGCGTGTTTGCATGGAAACCAGCAGACATGCCGGGTGTTCCCAGGGAACGGGCCGAGCACTTCCTGAATGTCTCCAAAACCGCTAAGCCGGTGAAGCAAAAGCTCCGACGGTTCGCGAACGACAAGAGGGAGGTGATTAGGGTAGAAGTAGCAAAGCTATTAGCCGCAGGCTTTATAAAAGAAGTGTATCATCCCGATTGGCTTGCCAATCCGGTCCTTGTACGCAAGAAGAATAATGAATGGAGAATGTGCGTTGATTACACCGCTCTCAACAGATGCTGTCCTAAGGACCCCTTCACCTTACCTCGTATCGACCAAGTCGTCGACTCCACCGCGGCCGCGAGCTTCTTTCTTTCTTGGATCATTACTCCGGCTATCACCAAATTTCCCTAGCTATCGCCGACCGGAGAAAACCTCCTTCATCACCCCTTTTGGTGCCTACTCGCTACAAAACAATGTCTTTCGGCCTCAAAACGCCGGCGCCACGTACCAAAGAGCGATCCAGAGTTGCCTGCAAGATGAGATCAGAGATCGACTGGTCGAGGCGTACGTGGACGATGTGGTGGTAAAAACCGCACAGTCCGACTCCCTGGTCGCCGATCTCCAGCGAACGTTCGACGCCCTAAGTGTATACCAGTGGAAACTAGACCCCACCAAATGCATCTTCGGGGTACCCTCTGGCATACTACTTGGCAACGTCGTGAGCCAAGACGGCATACGCCCTAACCCCGAAAAAATACAGGCCGTCCTCAACATGCAGCCCCCTCAATGCGTCAAAGACATCCAAAAGCTAACAGGGTGCATGGCGGCCCTAAGTCGTTTCATATCACGACTAGGGCAAAAAGGACTGCCTTTCTTTCGATTGCTAAAAGCAAAAGAAAAATTCGAGTGGTCGGTAGAGGAAGACACCGCCTTCATGGAACTAAAGGCTTACCTAACCAATCCCCCGGTGCTTACGGCGCCCAATGACGGCGAAGAAATGCTCCTCTACATCGCGGCCACCGACCGAGTAGTCAGCACGGTATTGGTGGTCGAGCGAACGGAAGCTGGTCACGTTTACCCGGTCCAGCGCCCGGTTTATTACGTTAGCGAAGTGCTCAACGATTCCAAACACCGCTACCACCACATCGAAAAATTGCTATACGCAATTTTGATTACCAAGCGAAAACTTCTACATTATTTCCAATCTCGGCAGATCACGGTGGTCACTAGCTTCCCGCTAGGCGACATCTTGTACAACAAGGATGCCAGTGGTCGAATCGTCAAGTGGGCGCTCGAACTTATGGCGTACACTATCAAATTCAAGAACCGCAACACCATCAAGTCACGTGCCCTTGCCGACTTTTTGGCCGAGTGGTCGACCTTACCACCCCTTGGTACGAGTCCAATCACAAGTATTGGGAAATGTACTTTGATGGTTCGCTCAAAATCGATGGCGCAGCGCCGGAGTGCATTTTACCGCCCCGGGAGACGAGCTCGCTACGTCCTTCACATCCACTTCCCAAAGATCGAACAACGCCGGCGAGTATGAAGCCGCGCTTCACGGATTGCGCCTCGCCGTCGAGCTCGGTATCAAGCGCCTAATGGTATACGGCGATTCCCTCCTTGTCGTCAACCAAGTGAATAAGGTGTGGAACACCGACAGCGAGCGAATGGAGGCCTATGTCGCCGCAATTCGGCAGCTCGAGGACAAATTCTATGGCCTCGAGTTCCATCATGTCATACGCGACAACAATGACGCCGCTGACAAACTGTCAAAGCTCGGCTCCACCAGAGCCGCCATCCCGCACGGTGTGTTCGTTCATGACTTGCTCGAACCATCTGTGTCGGTGTCCTCGGAGACACAAATTCCTTTCCCGGCAAAGCCGGACCTCAACCCTCCACGCCCTCAATCGACAAGCAACGTGACAGCCGACCACGTCGCTCTAATGAATATCAACGATAACGAAGATGCCATGGCCGAGCACGCGTCGGCATCGCAAGAGCAGTCGCCTGACGTCACGCCGACCACGCCCGACCAGTTCGATTGGCGTTTGGACTTCATCCGATACATCACCAACGAAGACGCGCCTGACGATCCCATCTTGCGCGAACGCATAGTACGACGCAGCAAGCATTACATTCTCAAAGACGGCGAGCTCATGCGGAAAAATGCCAAGCAGGAAATCTTGCAAAAATGCATAACGCAGGACGCCGGCATAAAACTCCTCGACAAGATACACTCCGGCGAGTGCGGCAACCACGCCGCCTCCAGAATGCTGGTCGGCAAGGCTTATCGCGCGGGTTTTTACTGGCCAACGGCCGTCGCTGACGCCGAGCAATTGGTCCGTCACCGCGTCAACCGCCAATTCTTTGCCAAGCAAACCCACGTTCCAGCTCACCAACTTCGGACAATCACGGCCTCATGGCCCTTCTCATCTTTGGGCTCGAAATGATCGGCCCTTTCAAGAAGGCTCCTGGTGGATTCCGATACGTTTACGTACTCATCGATAAATTCTCCAAATGGATCGAGTACATGCCGTTAGTCAAGGCTACCGCCAAAAAGGCAGCCGATATGCTAAACGACGTCATCCATCGATTTGGCGTCCCAAACTCTATCATCACCGACCTCGGCTCCACATTCACCGGAAGCGACTTCTTCGACTTCTGCGACAGCAAATGTATCAAAGTGAAGTACGTTTCCGTTGCCCACCCACGGGCCAACGGACAGGTCGAGCGAGCAAACGGCATGATACTCGACGCCTTACGAAAACGCCTCTACAAGGATGACGAAGACGACCAACGTCCCGGCCGATGGCTCAAAGAGCTCCCGGCCGTAATCCGGGACTCCGCACACGGCCAAGTCGCAACACCGGCGTCTCTCCTTACTTCATGGTGTTCGGGTCCGAGGCGGTCCTCCCGACGAAATCGCCTTCCGTTCCCCACGTGTCGTCCAATATGACGAAGACGTCTCCAACGACACCCGTGCCCTAGAGGTCGACTCCATTGAAGAAAAGCGACTCGAAACTTGCGCGCGCACGGCCAAATACTTGGCCTCCATGCGCCGATACTACAACCGTAACGTCAAAGAACGTTTCTTTGTGGTCGGCGACCTGGTCCTACGTCGAAAGCAAAACCTCGCCGGCATCCACAAGCTCGCCTCCCATTGGGAAGGGCCATTCATGATCAAGACGGTCACAAGGCCAACCTCATATCGGCTGTGCACCTTGGACGACCCTCCGATAGATGTCCCGAATTCGTGGCACATTGACCACCTACGGAAGTTCTACCCGTAGCACCTAGCGCTAAGAGTTACATGTACTTGTATTTTTTCGATTCAAGTCGATTGAATAAAGATTGTGCTGTTCCATCTTGTTTAAAGTTCTTCTCCGGGCATCATTTGTGACCTATTACTCCTACCTCTACGAGACGCGATCAAGAAGTAAAACTAAAAACGAGTTTACATATAATAACGCGGCCATTGCCGCAGGGTAGCAAAAGTGACCATGTCGCACGCCACACCAAAACAAACTTTTCCGCCCTCCGGAGCAAGACTTGACAAGAGCAAATTACAATGTTCAAGGCACTATGCGGATATTCTTCACCATCGCCTTGGACGTCTCTAGGGAGTCACGCCTGAGCTCTTCAGCCGCATCCACGCTGGTGCCCGACGCCAGTCCCTTCCGCAGAAGCTCAAGGTTGGTCGAGGGGCTGTGGGAACGCACCACAGCAAGCACGTGGGAACCCACATGCTCAGCACCTTCCCTGACGAACTCCTGCAAACGAAACCAAGACGCCCGGCTCGCAGCAGCAATAGTGCTCAGCGGGGTCTCCGGAGTGATTGCTTCCGCCTCATCTTCGGCTAGCACATTAAGCACTGGAGCAATGCCGCCAACAATTTTCGCTACTTCGCCTCCAACGCGCTGAGCATCCGCGCGCAATCCCTGTACCTGTTCCTTCGACTCATGAAGGCGGCCTGCATACCACGAGCAATATGAGATACAGACTCATAGACTCATACCTCCCGACAGCCCAATCCAAGGGGGACGGGCCATACTTGCAAGATCCTGCTGGACGGCCGCATGACAAGCGGCCTGCTCCTCCATTTGCCGACGCATCTCCGCTATCGTCTTTTCCGCCTGCTCGGCGCGTTCCTCCGTATCTGCGTGCAAACAAAGGCACCACCTTAGCAGCTCCGACAAGCGGACTGCGCTTCCCTCACACCAGGGACTTCACATACCTTTCTTCTGCTGCAACAGCTGCCTCACATGCTCGGCCACCTCCTCCTGCTCGGCCGTGCGAGCCGCCAGTTGGGTGTTCAGACCCTGTACGGAGCCCCTCAGCTGCTCGACTACTCCGAGCAGGCGGGTATTCTCTGCCGCCGTGGCCTCAAGACGCTCTAAGGCACGCTTTCGACGGTCGGCGGCCCGGCCTACGCTCTGCCCAATACACTGACAGTCAGGTTACACAAACGATCAGCGCCAGCAAGAAAAACGGCTCCCCGTGCACAAACATACCTGCACTTGTCGAAGCAGTTTCATCACGGTCCCTTCCATTTGGCGCATGGCGTCCTCCGGAATTTCCTCCTCTTCCACCGCGCCAACAGCTCCACCTCCCGAGCTCTGCCCAGACTCCTGCGGGGTCGCTGTGACTTCAGGACACGGTGGCGGGCCAAACACCGGAGTGTGCGTAACCATTGTGCCCGGCTCGGCACGCGGTGCTCTCACTCCGGCACCCGTCTCATCACCAACGACGGATTGGACAGTGGCCGGCTCGGGCACCACCTCGGTTTCCCTGCACGTCACAAGCAGCATTGCAGTCTTTCATTCAGCGCATATTTTACACAAAGCGGCAATGCTTGATCATTACCTCGCCACGACAGAGAAGGTCGACTGGAAGCGGTCACGCCGACGACCACGGCTACTCCCTCCATCACGAGAAGTCGCACCGGCGGGTTGCTCCGCCGCCACAGTCACCTGCTCCGCCACTGCCGCGCCCGGGATGTCGTCGACTATCGAGGGTGGAGCTGCGACACCAAGGTTCTCACCATCCCCCGTGGTCGGCACGGCGCCATCCGCCTCGTCCACCTGGTCGGCCGTTGTGGCTGCAGGATCTTCGGTGACGACCGGGGTTAGAGCATTCTCACCCGCGGCCGCGTGAGGCTGCTTTCCCAAGGGCACCTCTGGGCTTCGCCCCACCTCTCCGCCACCTGTCGCCCCCACGTCTTGCGGCCGTAGCGGCGCCGGTGAGGCATCGCGGCTTGCTAGCCCGCTCGGCGACGGCAGGTCAGGTGCGCCAGCTCCCAGTGACATCTCTGGGCTTGCGGCTGATGGCGTCACACTTGGCGACTCCTCCGTCCGGGCCTTCTTGTACAACTGGCTCAATGGAATATTATCCATTGAGCCCCCCGACGACGACGACGAAATCTGTGCCCTCCTCCTCCTCTTCGTCAGAGTCTTGGTCTTCGGCGGCGATGCCCGGGACGCTGGCTGCTTGGCAGCCACTCACCGCAATGCCCGTCGCGCCCGTGGCGTAGAGCCCTGCGCGGCCTCCTCTTCGCCATCTCCATCACTCGGCTCGTCGTCAAGGGCCGCCACCCGAGCAAGGTGCTCTTCCAACGTACGCTCATAGCCCTGGACTTCGCCACAGGGCCACTCCTCGGACGGAACGTCTGAGATGTAGGTGGCACAACCCTGCACAATAATATCACCATCAGACACATGCATAAGTCCAACACATGAAGGAGCGTAAGATGATAACATTCCGCTGGTGGCGGATAGGCAGCCGTGTACGGCGTCTGAGGTTTCCTTGGCGCCATCTTCGCTGGATCAAAATTGTGAAAACACTCGGTGCCCCGAGCCGTCATCTCCTCTGCCTCCACAGAACACGTCCCTTCACGGGATGGATCCGTCAACCCCCTATATTCGTACATCAGGGAGGGTCTGTCCTTGCACGGCTGCAAGCAGCGCTGCCACCACATCACGGCAAGCATCACGCCGTGGACGCGTTCCCTGTTCACGAGCAGCAGCAGCTCGTTCACCTGCTCCATCTCCGTCACATTGGGCCTCGCTGCCCACTTCACATTTGGCTTCGGCACCAGCGCCACGTCGTTGGGGACCGGCCTCCCCTCCGGGTTCTGCCTCATGTAAAACCATCTGGCGAACCAATTCTTCATGGAGGTCGAATGCGGGATGGTCACCCATTGGGATTTCATGCCATCCCGCAGCACAATGTAGCAACCCCCGACTATTTGGGACCCGCCGGTACCCTCACCCTTCTTCTTCAAATAATAAAAATGGCGGAAAAGATTGAAGTGCGGCCTAATGCCGAGAAACGCCTCGCAAATGGCGATAAACTCCGACAAGGTCAGAATCGAGTTGGGATGGAGGTTGCAAAGAGAAATTTCCCAGTAATGGCACAAATCGCGAACGAATGGGTGAACTGGTGACCCCAATCCCCGCACGAAATAATCCTCCAGAACCACAATTTCTCCTTCACCGGGAAGCGGAAACCGCTCACCTGTCGGCGGCGCTCGCCAGATCTGGTTGTCCTCCGGCGGCAGCAGGCCCCGCTCCACCAAGTTCAGCAGCGATTCCCTCGTCGCCCTCGACGGGCTCCATTGCTCCACCATGAGCTTCCGCCTCGCCGCCTCCGATAGCCGTAACTGTCCGCCTGACATCCCCGGAATGCTCCGGTACGCGCTCCGGCTCGCTGCCCGGCAACTCCGGTTCGGCTAGATGGGCGGTGGCCGGTTATGGGGCGGCGGGATGGGGCGCGCGGCGGAGGCAAGAGAGGTTAGGGTTTGAGGAGCGGAGGGTGCGCTGGAGCGAGAAGAAGAAGAAGAAGGGAGTGGAACCGCCCGGAAATGAAGAGAGAGGACTGTGCGGCGGCGGCCGCCTTCCCCACTTTTTATACGGCTCGGCGGTCCCCACAGGGGACCTAGGGTTGACTCTCAGGGGTCTTTTTCTAAATGGGCCGGCAGAGGCGGGCCTTTTGTATTTTTATGCTGACGCCTTTATTTGGCTTATTATATCCTTTGCCAAAAATGGAACGGCGGAACCGCCCTACTTTTGGCGGTTTCACCTGACGTTTTGTGCCGCACGTGGACGCACGTGCGCCCAAAGCTCATTTTTGCCTTTCAAATTTTTTCCACGTGTGAATTTGTCCACGTGTCGCAATTTTTTCTCCGACCACTGTTGACCTGGTTCATCAGCAATATGCTGGGGACTGAGTACAAAAGGCACAGCTTTTTCATCTCTCCTAACAAAGTTAGGATGGTTCAACACATGTTTCTGGACACATGGTAACAGAGGGCTCGGCCGACCAGCAAAGCTCCGGTCAGAGTAATGATTAAGTCATTTTCCTCTCCTTCACTTTTTCGGCACAACTACCATGCTTTCTGGAATGATGCAAAGCATCGACCAGAATACAGCACAGCTGTGGTCCACTCTGAGGCTCTCGTGCTTAGCGCGGGCCCGCTTCGACCGCGTATTACGCAAGGGTACATCGAAGGTGTATCAGTTTTCCACCTAGTTAGCTTTTGGCACAGCCGAAGGCTGGAACCTCCTGGTCACAACCATGTTCCCCATGGCAAAGTCATGGAGCTAGTATTGGCTATGCTTTTCTTTCTCGACACATGGCATTTGGGGTTTGGCTGGTACGCAAAGCTACCCTCCATTCTATCGACAATGTTGATTTTCCCTGCTTCCCTCTGTACTCGGGCCATGTTCGCTAGACAGCCGCAGAATGCTGTATGTCTAGACACAACAAAGTTGTGGTCGAGTGTCAATCTTCTAACGAAACTGGTCGGTCGAGCCGCCATGCTTATACTCTGGGCTGGTTAGCAGAGCTCATATAGTCTGTTCCCATTACTGGGGACTGGTCAGCACAGCCACCATTTTATCACTCAGAGATGGTTAGCATCGCTAGCACGCCTATTCTACGGGGGCTGGGGACAGGTCGGCCAAGCCGCCATTTTATAGCAGGGAATGGTTAGCCGGGCTATCGCAGTCCCATTCCCATCTCCAAAGCAAGACAAACCGGTCGGCATAGCCACCGTCACGAATTCAAGTACACTAGATTCTAGATCCCGATACAACTTGTTCCACATCTTATATCGGGCTCGGGGACTACGTGGGCCCACGTCACTTTGCAGTGACTTGGGCTAATTCTTATGCAGCATTCCATGATGGTGTGATTTTACTCTACAGTCAAGAAAAGCACTTTTTTCTTTCGACTGTGGGCCCACGTCATGAGATGATCGGTAAATTTTTCTTTCGCACCAAAAGAGCAACATGCATCTTTCGCTCAAAGCAGCGTGCAGAAGCTCAAAGAGCCCGACCCGCATTCGGTCAAGCGCACGCAAATCTTCAAAAGCCTCAAGACACATGATGCTCGGGGACTAGCTGTGGGGGTATAAACCCCTATACCCGCACGGCCCGACTTTAGGCCTGCTCAGACAGAGATCCTTGGCCCAAGAGTGCGAGGCCAACCAGGGCCCAAGACTGGTCGGCTACCTTGGAAGACATGGAAGGAAGGGCGAGCTAATTGGCGTTGCTGGTCGGCGGAGAAGATATCGAGTACAGGAGATCAGATCCGATAAAGGTTGTTACCTTACTTGTAAGATTGTATCCCGAAAATATCGGACCTGTAATCCTGCTCCCCCATTATATAAGGCGAGCAGGACCCCCACCCAAAACTCATCTCCACATCAATATACAACTCTATCAAGAGCACAGGACGTAGGGTGTTACACGTATCGTGGCCCGAACCTGTATAAACACGGTGTCTTGTGCCTCTTGATCACATCTTGTTCGCCATCTAGCGTGCCTTACCGATCAATCTACTACCATAGGCATACCCTAGGTAGACTGCCGCCGATATTTCGTCGACACCGGCCCACGATTCAACCCGCAAAGCCACAAGGCCCACCGTCTCGAGACGCAGCCGCGCACCTGCTCGAGGGAGGGTGACAGAAACTGCTCGAGCGAGCGAGCGCTCGAGACAGAGACGGAAACCGCTCGAGCGAGCGACCGCTCGAGTCTGCCTTCAATGATTGCTTTTCCAGGGCGCGCACATGGCTACAGGGCTCGAAACAGTGTCCCAGTACACCAACCCTGCCTAACCCCATGGCTACAGGGCTCGTAATAGTGGATCGTACACCAGTCATCTCCACCATTTTGCTGCCCATATCCTGGATTCATGGATGACAGGCGCCACTGTACCACCACGCCGTGCACTATGCCGCGTACGACGCCCTCTCCAACGCCATGGTCAACCCTCCGTACCCCTGAAATCCTCTGCTCAGTCCCGTCGCCCTGACCGCCAGCTCCTCGAGGCAATCCACCACCGCTCGAGCAGTGATGGGTGACACGCTCCAGGAGCAGTATGGGCATCGACCCGTCCATCCCGCCTTGACCACCGTACGACGTGATTCCCGGGGACAAGCGCTCGCGCACGACCACACCGTACCTCGACGTGTCAGCCTACGTCTGCGATGACGAGCAGGATATCATCGTCCATGACTCGAGCACGTCAGCCCATGTCAGAAGGAGATGGGCAGGCCATCATCAGCCATACTGCTACAGGGTCGAACCGGACCAAAGCCAGTGTCTACCAGCTCGAACCGGAAGGAGGGATCCACAGTTCCAGCAACCCGACAGGACACCCGTACCTCGACGTCATGCTCACGACGCCTATTTTTCATGTAATCCCGAGCCTCTCCTTAGCCTATAAAAGGAGATGCCAGGACCTAGTTCAGGGCACGCGGGGACGCTTTGATGCTTAGATGCCTTCACATTCTCAGGCTTACAAAGCTACCACACACACACCGCCACACGCTAAGTCGTAAGACGCTCTTGTACTCGCCCCTGTACAAGCACTTCGGTGCAAGATAATACAACATCTCCCCCCCCGCTGGACGTAGGGCCTTCTTTTCCTGAACCAAGATAAACCTTTGTATTCTTCTTGCATCACCATCCGGATTAGGGAGCACGCTTATAAATTTACTTGTTGGTGCGATACCCCCCGGGGTACGAAACACCGATGGTTGGCGCGCCAGGTAGGGGTACTGCGTGTTTTCGCCCGATTTCCCGCCATTTTCCGGATGGCATCTCCCACTTCCTCGCTTCTGTTCGCCACGGTGATCTGGTTTGGGAGTCTGGAGTTCGTGTCACTCGGTACGGGCTATGACATGGCTCTGCTCTCGATCAGGGATCCAAGTGGAGGACGCACTTCACCCCCACGCGCTGGTGGAGTCGCGCGTAGGCCATGCCACCACGGCTCGCCGCCGAGGCGCAGGCGCCACCAGCGCCAGCTTCACCATCTGCCCACGCAACGTCCCGAGCACACTGCCCATGTGCCGTCCCAGCCGAATGCCACGGCACACCCAGCCGGGGCGCCGAGCGTGCGACATGGGGTGGCACGTAGGCAGGAGGCTCTCGACGAAAACCCCGACTTCACATTTGCCATGCGTTCGTCGAGAGAGCCTGGCATGGCACCTCGAGCGCGCGCACGGCCGACGTCACCCGGCTTCTTGCCGCACGGGCTCTATCGAGCTCGTCGCAGGCTCCCGTTCGGACTCACCAATGCTGCCACCACGTACGCCAACGAGGTCTAGTCTGCAATGGGGCCACAAGAGGAGAGCCCTGGCCCCCTCTTGCGCGCCGCCATGAACCTAGAGATCGTATGGCCGGCATCGGTGGACCGTGGGTTAGACTGGGCACCTGGTTCGCAACGCAGCACCATGGTCGGAAATATGCGCCGTTGGATCGAGGAGGAGAGCACGGGAAGGCCCTGGACACCGTCCGGCGCCGACCCAGACTCCGATGACCCGGATTCAGGCTGCTACGACCCGACACGTGAATGTTTTCACCTCGAGAATGACGTCCCGTCAGACTCGGAGACCAGGGACGACGCCGTTGCGGCCGCCGCCGCAGCCAACCGACCAGCCGGGACGCCGGCGGTCGGAACGCTGGCCGCAGGAGCCTTGCAAATGATTCCTCCCCACGAGGAACGACCGCAAGGACACATCAACCCACGACCTGAAGAGGACGCCCGGGCCGCGCAATGGGCTCAGCTCCGGGAGATCGAGGCTAAGATGGACGCCGAGCGCGCAAACTTGGAGCTGCTCAAGCGAGCCCTTGAGCAGAACCAACTCCCTCCGCCTCGAGCTCCTGGTGCTTGAGGAAAGGCACGGGGTGTTTTCGACCGCATCGTCAACGATGGGCAGCCAGAAGCACCAATCGAGCCAGCACACTTCCCACGAGCAAGCCAGAATGTTCCCGCGGTGGCTATGCTACTGCGGGACATGCCAGCGCCCTCGAATCCGCAAGCATTACGGATAAGGGATGAGGTTCAGGGGCTCCTCCAAGTCGCGGCCGCCCAGCAAGCCGAGAGTTCAGCCTCAAGGCTATGCGAGGCGGAGTCAGAACAGCCGGCCGATCCGCCACGGCACGAGCGAGAGGGCTCGGTCCACCAAGAGGCACCCCCTCGAGGTGGTAGGGCCCCCGTCCGTGATCGCATCCTCGACAACCGTGAGCCTCAAGATGCGCGTCACGACATCAATGACAACCGACGGCGCAAGGCCGCGGGAGCAGAGGACCGTGGCTACAACGCCCATCGAGGAGGGCGCTACGACAGCGACGAGGACCGGCAGGCTCCCGAGCCATCGGGCCCTCGAGTCTTCAGTCGAGCCATCCGCAACATGCCGCTGCCCAACCCGTTTCGGCCTCCCACGAGTTTGGCCAAATACAATGGGGAAACCAAGCCAGAGCTCTGGCTCGCCGACTTCCGGCTGGCCTGCCAGCTGGGAGGGGCTCGAGAGGATAAGGCAATCATTCGTCAACTCCCCCTGTTTCTCTCTGACACCGCTCGACGGTGGCTCGAGGAGCTCCCCCCTAATCAGATCTACGACTGGACCGATCTGGTCTGGATTTTCGAGGGAAACTTCAAGGGCACCTACATTCGACCTGGCAACTCGTGGGACCTCCGGAATTGCAAGCAGTGTACCGGGGAGTCTCTTCGAGACTTTGCTCGACGCTTCTCCAAGCTGCGCACCGAGCTGCCGCACATCCCTGACCATGACGTCATCCTGGCGTTTGTCTCGGGCACCACATGCAAGGAGCTCGTGCGGGAGCTCGGGCGCAACCGCCCAAAGACTGTTGACGAGCTCATGGACGTCGTCGCCGACTACGCCGCCGGTGACGAGGCCGTGGGAGCGTTCTTTGGCGGGGACGGGAGCAAGCCCAAGCCACCGCCCGGTGACGGGGAAGGCACGAGCAAGGGCCAGAAGAAAACCGGGAAGAAGAAGAAGGGCAATCAGCAAAGCAAGCGCACGGTCGTCGAGGGCGAGGTCGCCGCAGCCGAGCGCAAGAAGCCTCGACCCCCTCCAGATGGGGCCGTCTTCGACAAGATGCTGAAACAGCCATGCCCGTACCACAAAGAGCCGGCCAAGCATAACCTCGAGGACTGCCGTATGCTTCGAGGCTACTTCAAGAGGTTTGGCATTGGCAAGGATGATGACAAGAAGGATAAGGGTGATGACGATTGGGCCAACGACAACGACGACAATGGGTACCCACCCATTGCCAATTGCTATATGATCTATGGCGGCCCTACTACCCAGATGACGCGCCGGGAGCGGAAGCAGGAGCGTAGAGAGGTCTTCTCTGTGAAGCCCGCCTCTACTCAATTCCTTGACTGGTCGGATGCGCCCATCACGTTCGACCGTGATGACCATCCGGAACACGTCACCAACCTAGGCGCGTACCCCCTCGTCGTCGACCCAATCATCCTCGACGCCCGCTTCACCAAGGTCCTCATGGATGGAGGCCGTAGCCTCAACATCATTTACATGGAAACACTCACGCTGCTCAGCATCACGAGGGCGCAGCTCAAGCCGAGCGCTGGGGGCTTCCACGGTGTCGTCCCCGGCAAGAAGGCGCTCACGATCGGCCGCATCGACCTTCCTGTCTACTTCGGCATGCGCTCGAACTACCATCAAGAGGTCCTCACTTTTGACGTGCCTGGATTCGAGGGGACGTACCACGCCATCCTAGGACGCCCGTGCTACACCCAGTTCATGGCGATCCCCAACTACGCCTACCTCAAGCTCAAGATGCCGGGGCCCAAGGGGATCATCACCGTCGACTCCACGTACGAGCACGCGTACTGCTGTGACGTGGAATGCGTCGAGTACGGGGAGTCCCTGACCGCATCCAAGGAGCTAGCCAAGACGCTCGATTGCCTGGCAGCCGAGGCCGCCGCACCAGCGCCCAAGCGACAGGCCGGCAATTTCGAGCCCGCCGAGGACACCAAGAAGATCCCGCTCCATCCGAGTTCCTCGGGCGAGAAGACGCTGATCATCAGCGCCTCCCTCGACAGTGCATAGGAAGCAGTGCTCGTCGGCTTTCTCCGCGCAAACGCTGATATGTTTGCGTGGAGTCCCTCGGACATGCCTGGCATACCGAGGGATGTCGCCGAGCACGCCTTGGAGATCCTTCCCGGTTCGAGACCGGTCAAGCAACGCCTGCGCCGCTTCGACGAGGAGAAGCGCAAAGTCATCCGCGAGGAGGTCGAGAAGCTCGAGAAGGCCGGATTCATCAAGGTGGTTCATTATCCCGAGTGGTTAGCTAATCCTGTGTTAGTAGAGAAAAATAATGGGAAAATGAGGATGTGTGTGGACTACACTAGTTTAAATAAAGCATGTCCCAAAGTTCCATTTCCTTTGCCTCGAATAGATCAAATCATTGATTCCATTGCGGGTTGTGAAGTACTTTCTTTTCTCGATGCTTACTCTGGCTATCACCAAATCAAAATGAAGGAGTCCGACCAGCTCGCGACTTCATTCATTACCCCTGTGGGCATGTACTGTTATGTCACAATGCCCTTCGGCCTTTGAAACGCCGGGGCAACATACCAGCGCTGCATGCTCCACGTTTTCAGAAAACATATAGGAGAAACAGTTGAGGCATATGTAGATGACATCGTTGTCAAAACACGTAAGGTCGAAAACCTTGTCGAGGACCTCAAATTGACGTTCGGGTGCCTCCGGGCCAAGAACATCAAATTGAACCCCGAAAAGTGTGTCTTTGGTGTACCTCGAGGCATGCTGCTATGTTACATCGTCTCCCAGCGCGGGATCGAGGCCAATCCCGAGAAGGTCACGGCCATCATGAGAATGGGGCCAATTCGAGACCTAAAGGGAGTACAAAAAATAATAGGATGCCTGGCTGCCCTTAGCCGACTCATCGCATGCCTGGGAGAGAAAGCCTTGCCCTTGTATCGACTCCTCAAAAAATCTGAGCACTTTTCATGGACACCCGAGGCGGAGGAAGCCCTCTCGAGGCTGAAGAGCATGCTCACCTCCCCTCCCGTGCTCGTGCCACCTCGACCAGCTACACCGGATAAACCCGCCAAGCCACTCCTCCTCTACATTGCCGCAACCACTCAGGTGGTTAGCGCAGTCATAGTGGTTGAGAGGCAGGAAGAGGGGCACGGGCTCCCCGTCCAACGGCCAGTTTACTTTGTCAGCGAAGTGCTCTCGGATGCAAAGACTCGATACCCCCAAATCCAAAAGCTGCTCTACGCGATCGTTCTCACACGCCGAAAACTCCAGCACTACTTTCTTAGCCACCCGGTGACTGTGGTCTCGTCGTTCCCACTCGGGAGATCATCCAAAACTAGGAAGTAGTGGGCCGGATCGCTAAGTGGTCGGTCGAGCTCATGGGCGAGACCATTACTTACGCCCCACGAAAAGCTATCAAATCCCAAGTATTGGCTGATTTCGTCGCTGAATGGACTGACGTCCAACTCCCCCCAGCACAGATTCAAGCCGAGCTGTGGACCATGTATTTCGACGGGCCGCTCATGAAAACAGGACCGGGCGCTGGCCTGCTCTTCATTTCACCAAGTGGAGTACACATGCGCTACGTAGTGCGAATCCACTTCGCGGCCTCGAACAACATGGCAGAATACGATGCGCTCGTTACCGGGTTGCGTATCGCTATCGAGCTCGGGGTTCGACGCCTCGACGCTCGAGGTGACTCGCAGCTTGTCATTGACCAGGTAATGATGGCCTCGAGCTGTCATGACGATAAGATGGAAGCATACTGCAACGAGGTGCGCAAATTGGAAGCCAACTTTCACGGCCTTGAGCTCAACCACATCCCGCGACGCTTCAATGAAGCTGCGGATGAGCTAGCCAAAATCGCGTCATCTCGAGCGATGATTCCTCCAGACGTCTTCTCAAAAGATTTGCACGAGCCATCCGTAAAATGGGACCCGGGGGCTGGCGTCGAGCCAGTCATCGAGCCCACTCCTACGACCAAACCTCCCTTGACGGGGGCTGAGGTCATGGAGATCGATAGACCATCGAGCCCACCAACGGATTGGCGCGCGCACTTCCTCGAATACCTTATTCGAGGAGAACTACCAGAGGATCGGACGGAAGCAAGACGCCTGGCTCGACGAGCCAAGACGTACGTCCTCTACGGGGACGACAAAGAGCTCTACCGCCGCAGCCCCACGGGCATACTCCAACGATGCATTTTGATCGAGGAAGGCAGAAGATTGCTCAGAGACATGCACTCGGGAGCTTGCGGCCACCACACCGAGCCAAGAACACTTGTCGAAAACGCTTTCGGTCGAGCCTTCTACTGGCCCACGGCTACCGCTGATGCCATCAAGCTCGTTCGAGCGTGTGAAGGGTGCCAGTTCTACGCCAAGCAAACTCACCTCCCGGCGCATGCGCTCCAGATGATCCCGCTCACATGGCCGTTTGCGGTCTGGGGGCTCGATCTGGTCGGGCCCCTCAAGAAAACGACGGGAGGCTATACCAACTTGCTCGTGGCCATCGATAAGTTTACCAAGTGGATCGAGGCCAAGCCCATCACCAACATCCGCTCGGAGTGAGCGGTCGAATTCTTCACCGACATCATCCATCGTTTTGGAGTCCCCAACGTCATCATCACTGACAACGGCACTCAGTTCACAGGCAAAAAGTTCCTGGACTTCTGTGATCGACATCACATCCGTGTGAACTGGTCGGCAGTTGCCCATCCCCGAACTAATGGCCAGGTCGAGCGTGCCAATGGCATGATCTTGCAGGGACTAAAACCAAGAATCTTTGACCGCCTCAACAAGCACGGCAAGAAGTGGGCGGCCGAGCTCCCATCAGTTCTGTGGAGTCTACGAACGACGGAGAGCCGAGCCACTGGGTTCACTCTGTTTTTCTTAGTCTATGGGTCAGAGGCCGTCCTTCCCACCGACCTCGAATACGGATCCCCTCGACTCAAGGCTTACAACGAGCAAACCAATGAGGAAAGGCTAGCTAATGCTGTCGACCAGGTCGAAGAAACTCGAGACATGGTGCTCCTACACTCTGCGCGCTACCAGCAGAAACTGCGACAATACCACGAGAAGAACATGCGCAAAAGGGATTTCGAGGTCAGCGACCTTGTGCTCCGTCGACGCCAAGACAACAAGGGGCGCCACAAGCTCACTCCACCCTGGGAAGGCCCGTTCATCGTAGTCGAAGTGCTGAAACCAGGAACCTACAAGCTGGCTGACGAGGACAGCTCGATCCTCACCAACGCATGGAACATCGAACAGCTACGTCGCTTTTTCCCTTAGGCCTCAATGCCTTGTATATTTTTTCGTATAAGTGTATCGCTAGTATGAATGAATAAAAGCTTTTAGCTTCCCACGTTTTTTCGTTCATACAAAAGGTGGGCTCGACTTTGTCTTCACAAAGTCAAGCCCCCCTCGGGGGCTAGACCAGGGGGGACCCCCCTGAAGTCCTCGAAAAACACCTTTAGTTTTTCCAAAAACGCTCGACACTTTCTTTTTCTTCTCGCCTCGGTGTTCTCTCAAAAAAACTAAGGACGAGCATCGCCTCGAGCTCCCAGAGTCGGGACGATCGAGCACAGGGTCTCCTACGCTTCCGAGCTATGGAACCCCAACTCATCTCCCCTCGAGGTATTCGAAGTGCGGTGCTGACACTTAGCCAAAAAGAGAGAAGTCTAGGCAAAGAACAAAGAAAGGTTTAAAAGCGCAGGGAAGAATTAAAGCATATTACATGAACCATAAGCAAAATATTTAAAGGCCGCTCGGGCCACTTTACGACCAGAATATTTTTTCTTACATGGGCCTTCTTGCCCAAATCTCGGCTCACAGGCCGGCGATGACTATGACTACTGCATGGCGGGAGGAAGGACGAACGCCTCGAAGCTTTGGCCCAATTGCTCTCCAGGCCCCTCAGCGTCGACGAGGAGTGGCTCATGCCTCGGGTTCACAGCTCCCTCCTGCTCGCCCTCAGCGTAAGTGAAGCCACCAGCGACGGCCTCCATCCCACTCTGAGCATCCTCCCTCGAAAGAGCGAACCCGGAGTAGAAGATGGCGAGGCTCCGGTGCGCGGCGAAGACAAGGGCATCCCGGACTCGGTCCCGCGTCAGGCCCCTCGGCATCCACCACGGGCTCGAATCCCCAGCGCTTGCTAAGGGTGTCGATGGCGCCGCAGATTCGAGCCCTGGCATCCACCTCGGCGCCCAACGTCCTTTGGGCAACTTCGAGAGCCGCGTGTGCCGAGGTAAGATCGGCCTGAGCAAGCTGAAGGGCCGTGCGCGACGCGGATAGATTGGCCTCGAGCGCTGAAAGGGAAAACCCAAGTCAGCAAAAGAGAAATTCAAGACGACAAAAGGACTCGGTCAAAAGCGGCTCAAGCACTTACTTGTACAGCGGGTCGACAGCCCCTGCTCGCGCTCGAGCGTGCTTGTAAGCTCGGCCTGCTTCCCCTTGAGTGCACGACCGAGCTCGGTCTTCTCTCCCCGCAGATCCTCGAGGGCCTTGCCAGCGGTTTGGATAGTGTGGGGATATGACCCCCATATACCCTCACGGGTATCCTTGGGCCTCACCACCGAAGGCAGCCCAGTCCAAGACGAAGACGTGCGGCACACGACGTGCACCGCACGGTTTAGTATTAGTACCAAATAGGCTATTCTACTTGTAACTTTGTCCCTTCGGCATATATAAGGAGGGGCAGAGGTCCTTTAGCAAAAGACTCAACTAAATACGGAGCAGATCTCTACGGTCTCTCTGGTAACCCAAACCTCCGTGGTCTGGGACACATCGAGGCTATTCTCTGGCATCCTAACCTAGAGAGCTTAGCGCTTCATTGTAATCCGACACTTGATCATCCAGCACAACACGAGAAGCAGGACGTAGGGTATTACGCTTCCGAGCGGCCTGAACCTGGGTAAACTTGGTTGTCCTTGGTTTGTCTTGTTTCTCAACGTCCAGATCTCAGAACGTTACGTGCCCTTGCCGAAACTCACCGCCGTGGGATACCCCGTGGTGGACTGCCGGTTATCCGTAATCGACAGTGGCGCGCCAGGTAGGGGGTGGCGTTTTCGATCTCAAGGCGATCCAGATGGTTTCCTTCCCCGCCTCCATGAATCTCGAGGCCAGCTGCGCCTTCACTTTCGGATCGGTCACCTGGACCCCCGACGTGTCGGCGTCCCTCGCATTCACGGGAGCAACCGGGATGCTCCCAGCACCGCCCGCATCGCAGTCGGTCCCAGCACCGTCCGTGACGCAGCCGGCCCCCATGCCGTCCGCTGCTCAACCGGTCACAGCACCGTCCACTTCGCCGCTGGTCACAGCACCCGTCGCGCAAGATTCCACACTGCCCTCGGCAGCCCGTTTGCTTGGGTCGCGACCATCGAGCGCACGCACAAAGCAACGGGAGACCCGCTCGTCTCGAGCACGTCCGTCATCTCATCGAGATTGGACTTCGATACGACTCACCTTGAGCACGTCCGTCTCGCCAAGTTAGGACTCGGTGCCGACTCCAATTCCAAGTTGCACGGTCGCCGGAGTTGTATGAAATCCATCTTTATGTCCAATCTAGAGCCTCAAGAATCAAGATTTGATCAATGACGATGGCGCGATATCTACACCACCCTGCAAAGCTGCTTTGCATATACGGGAGAATACTACGTTTGTGCATATACGTATATACACTGCCATGAAAAGCTAATTAAGGCACAATCGAGATCCGGAGCTTACATGTGCTTACATCGTACATCCATGGAAAAGATCGACTCGCATGCATGCATGCGCCACACAGGCACCAACCGATCTGCTAAGCTAAGTCAATACTTCCATATTTATTTTCTAATCCAATATCCTATGATATTGCCATGTATTCGGATATCTACACATATACATGATTATTTTGCCAGGAATTCGAGTCATCTGGGCACGATGCTCGACCGTCCAAATCATCACCGAGCCATCTGCCGGCCTTGTGGGGCTATCCAGCTCACGTACGGGCACGCCGTTGGCTGCCCGGCCTGATCGAGCTATCGAGCGAACCGCCCGAGCTCCGTCCAACAGCAACATGTCTCCAAAGACAAGCTAAGTTTCTTCAAGAATTAATAAAGTTTTTTCTTAATTCTTTTTCCTGTTATAGTTGTGATCCGTGCACCAATCTATCATACATGCGCCCGCATAAGTCACAATTAAACTTTGTTTCCTGCCCGAGAACGGCTTGACAAGGCACCGCTTCGATCCTCTTACGATGTGTTACATCTCCGCGCTACATGGCACTAGGAGATTCGGCGGTCGCTCTCTAATAGGTACTTAGGATCGTACCTAGTGTTCCCGGCGTACCGCGCCGTTCACTAGTGCGTCCCTTTGTCACCTTGACAGAGTTAGCTTGCTTCGAGGGTGGGGGCAAAACTTAATTGTCGACATAATTTTTTGCAAACCAAAGTTTTGCATATTTTAGAACAGTATACATGTTTTCACCCGCTTAACATGTCCACTTCAACCATTGATTGTTTGCACATCATATACTACCGCTCTTCATGTTTATTTTTCAGGGACGCGGTTCGGTTGCCGAGCATACTTCATACGCTTGGGGACTTGATCGAGGATCATCGTCTAGATGGTCATACCACCTGGCACTCGGACTTCACGTCCATCCAGTTGGTCTGACGGCTTGGTGCCATGCACCACACAGCCTCGCCTTCGTCCTCGGCTCGGTGCCACGCACTGTGAAGTCTCATCTCCGATCGTGCTGCTCGGGGACTCGTCGTTATCGCCTCGGCTCGGTGCTATGCACCACACAGCCTCGCCTTCGTCCTCGGCTCGCTGCCACGCACCATGAAGTCTCGTCTCCGACCGTGCTGCTCGGGGACTCATCGTCATCGCCTCGGCTCGGTGCTCGCACCACACGCCTCGCCGTCCTTGGCTCGGTGCCACGCACCGTGAAGTCTCGTCTCCGACCGTGCTTGCTCGAGGACTCGTCGTCATCGCGACGGCTCGGTGCCATGCACCACACAGCCTCGCCTTCGTCCTCGGCTCGGTGCCACGCACCGTGAAGTCTCGTCTCTGACCGTGCTGCTCAGGGACTCGTCGTCATCGCGATGGCTCGGTGCCATGCACCACACAGCCTCGCCTTCGTCCTCGGCTCGGTGCCATGCACTGTGAAGTCTTGTCTCCGACCGTGCTGCTCGGGGACTCGTCGTCGTCGCCTCGGCTCGGTGCTATGCACCACACAGCCTCGCCTCTGTCCTCGGATCGGTGCCACGCACCGTGACGTGACGCCTCCCAGGAAGACTGGAGAGAGCCCTTTATCAAATACCTGAATGATCACCTCGTCCCGGAGGACAAGCTTGCTGCCCAACAGCTGGTCCGCAGAGCCAAGGCCTACCTCTGGTCAATGGTGAGTTGATGCGCAAGGCACCCAAGTCCATCATATTCCAGAAGTGTATTACTCAGAAGGCAGGGATAGAGCTCCTCAAAGCCATCCATGAGGGTACTTGTGGTAACCATGCAGCATCCCGGACATTGGTCGGCAAAGCTTACCGGGCAGGTGGCCTACAGCCGTTATTGACGCTGAAGACTACGTACGGCAGCTCGTGGGCCTCATTTTTTTATTCTGGGGACTGCACAGCCAGTCCTTCAGTAGTCCTTTTTTACACATGCCTATGTCTTTGGTCCTTGATTCTGTTTCCTAAGCAGAGGGCCGTAGGTATCATGATTGGATTTTTTCTTAAAAGTTCAATATAACATATACTATCTTCCATCGAACATGGGGACTACGTGGGCCCACGTCACCTCGCGGTGAGTTAGGGCCTATGTATCTTTGATGTTCTGGTTGATTTTCCTACTTTGGCCCATATTGCGCACTGCTATGACATTTCTGTCACGTGTCAACGTGGGCCCACGTCTCAGGACGTGAAAAGTTTTTTCTTTTTTCTCAGAGCATCATGCATCTTTCGACAGATCATCTTCCTTGACAAGGTGGTCGGCCAGCGGACTTACAACCGCTGCTCGGACTACGTGGTCAGCATCATAGCTGGTCGGCACTGCGTGGTCAGCATCATAGCTGGTCGGCACTGCGTGGTCAGCATCATAGCTGGTCGGCACTACGTGGTCAGCGACTTCACTGGTTGACACCACGTGGGTAGTGACTTCACTGGTTGGTGTTACTTGGTCTGCATCTACACTGCTCAGTACAGGTCAAGACGACGACTCCCTCAAGATACATGGTGCTCGGGGACTAGCTGTGGGGATATGACCCCCATATACCCTCACGGGTATCCTTGGGCCTCACCACCGAAGGCGGCCCAGTCCGAGACGAAGACGTGCGGCACACGACGTGCACCGCACGGTTTAGTATTAGTACCAAATAGGCTATTCTACTTGTAACTTTGTCCCTTCGGCATATATAAGGAGGGGCAGAGGTCCTTTAGCAAAAGACTCAACTAAATACGGAGCAGATCTCTACGGTCTCTCTGGTAACCCAAACCTCCGTGGTCTGGGACACATCGAGGCTATTCTCTGGCATCCTAACCTAGAGAGCTTAGCGCTTTATTGTTACCCAACACTTGATTATCCAGCATAACACGAGAAGTAGGACGTAGGGTATTAGCTTTCCGAGCGGCCTGAACCTGGGTAAACCTGGTTGTCCTTGGTTTGTCTTGTTTCTCAACGTCCAGATCGCAGATCGTTACGTGCCCTTGCCGAAACTCACCGCCGTGGGATACCCCGTGGTGGACTGCCGGTTATCCGTAATCGACAGATAGCAAGATCTTTCTCCATCATCGACTGACGGAGATTGATCGCCTCCATTTGAAAATCGCCCACCCGCTTCTTCTCCGCCTCGAGCGCACTTGAGAGGGCCTCCTTTTCGGCGGTTACTCGGGTGACCGCCGTCTGCAGGTCTTTTATGTATGTCTCGACGGCGGCCTTCTCGTACTCAAGCTGCTCGACAAGCTGGGCCTTGGCCATGAAGCCTGCATTCACCGAGTCCGAGGCCTCCTTGAGCTGAGCAGCGATCGCCTTCACCCGCTCTTTATCTTTCCGGGCTGTCTCCGCCTCCCGTGCGGTCTGAGCCAGTTCTTCCTTGGTCTTCTGGGCCTCTTCCTTGGCAGCGGCCAGCGCGGCGTTGGCCTCTCGGAGGAGCCGGGCGGATCGATGCAACTCCGCCTCGGCATCCTTGCCCAAACGCACAAGCTGCCCGATCTCCTCCTCGCTCTCGTGAAGGACGTGGAGGTGCACGGACTTGGCGTATGAATGGCTCTGCACCGACAATACCGCGAAAAGGGAAAGTAAGGATATAGACCATATCAATTCAGAAAAACGCCAGGAAAACAACTGTGCTCGAAAACACTTACGGCGGCCAGCCGGGGCATGTCCTCGGAGACGAGCGACAGGGCGACCCGCAGGGTGTTCTTGAGCCACTGCCGGCGCTCCTCGGACTCGGTATGAGCCTCGAGCGCCCTTTGATCGTTCATCACGATCACGGGAGCCTCGGGCTCGAGCGGGTCGGGGAGCACTAGCGGCGCCTTCTCCCAAACCGGGTACGCTGCCCGCAGGTCCCGGTCGACGGCGCTGTGGAGTCCCCTCACCGCCTCCAGGTCGACGCCCGCCGACACCACCCGCTCGGCCAACGTAGGCGGGCGCTGAGGTTGGCTCCAAGATGACGACGCCTCTTGCGCGAGCGCCCGCACCTCGATCCGCCTCCTCTCCAGGATCGATGACTCGGTGGGCTCGGTGGGTCCAAAGCCGACCGCTCGCATATGGCTATCGACGATGGCGGCCGCCGCGTGCTTCCTTTGGGCCTCCTCCCAGTGGTCAGCCTCGGACATGTTGGTATACCCCACCTCGCCCGTCGTCGAGTCAGGCACGAGATGGGGCACCACGACCTCCCCCGACTGCAGTGGCTGCGGCGGTGCCTGATACACCACCATGCGGAGCTCCTTGGGTCGCTCGTCCCCTTGCGCGCTGCCCTGCCACTCCTCTTCCCGTGCGGCGGTAGGCTGCTCCACATGCTCCTCGTCCTGCACAACGGCAGGCTGTTCCTCCAGCGTCTTCTCCTGCGCCGTGACTCGAGCCTCCCCCTGCTCGAGCGGGTGCACTTGGGGCACCTCGACTTGCTGACCGACGGGGGGGCCGGTTCCCACGTCACGAGGAGGTGTGGGCGCCCGGTCCGGTTGAGGGTCGGGCACTTGGCCCGCCTCCTGCATCTCCACGTCGCCCGCCGGCCATTCGGCGACCAAGGAGCTCGCTTCCTCCTCCTTCTTCTTCTGCCCCTCCTCGAGCTGACGTAGGCCTATTGGCCACACCTTGGCGCCGGAGCTCGGGCTCTCGTCCTCGAGCGTGATGGGGTGCTGCTCCGACCCGGCCCCCGTCGACAGGATGGCGGCTGTTGTCTCCGGCCCCGTCGCCTCGGCTGTCGCCTCCTTGTCGCCGGCCGCTGCTTCACCTTGCGCGGTTGACAACGATGACATCTCGAGCAGGGGGACGGACGAGGCGGTAGCAGTGGGGACGGCCTTCTCCCCCGTCATAGCGGACACACCCCGGCACCTGCACGAGATGCAGTCGCCGTCAGCTTCCCCCGCTCGATTGCCTCCTTGGCTTGAGCTAGCCAGATTGGGGTAGTGAGAGGAAGAGTCACTCCACCTATGGCGGAGGAAGTTCCGCTCGACCCCCCTGCGGTCTTTAGCTTCTTCGAGGGCAGAAGGGGAGGCAGGGACGACAGAGGACGCTTGGTCCTGGAAGAAAGAGAAAAACAAAAACGATGACGATAAGAAACTCAAAAGAGAAACAGAAAGACGATGAGAGAGGACCCGATCGAAAGGCTTACCTTGTAGTTGGGCGGTGCCGCTCGAACCACCCGACTTGCTCAAGTCGCTCGGGGGCTTCTGAGCCGCGGCTGACTCCCTCAAATCGCTCGAGGGCTTCCGAGCCTCGACCGGGCCGCTCGAGCCACTCGGGGGCTTCTGGGCATCAGCGGCCCGCTTCGAGGCGCTCGGGGGCTCTGTGGCCTTGGCGGTCTCGCCCGCCCCCACCGGCTCTTTCGCCGGATCCGGTGTGGGATCCCTTGCGGGCTCCTGAGTCCTGCGGGTTGGGGTCTGCTCGGCTCGCCGGCCACCAGAAGGAGCCCGGCGCTCGACGAGGCGCTCGCCGGGTTGGACTGAAGACGATTTGCGCGCATCTGCAGCCTGTTGCTGCCGGGTGCGCGCGCCCGCTGAAGATGGTTGGCGACGGGAAGAAGAGTCCCGCCGCATCGGAGATGGCGCCCGAGCGCTGTGGCTGGAGCGATGGGGGGACTCCTCCTGCTGCCCCGCTCGGGTCGGCGATGATGATCGAGCGCCGTGACTGGAGCGGTGGGATGACTCCTCCTGCTGCTGGCCCGCTCGAGCCAACGACAAGCTGCCGCCCAGCTCGAGACGAGCCGGTGCCAGGGACACCTCCTACACGCGAGATCGAGGGGGCGTTAGAGCTCGAGCGGCGGTGGCGTCGTCGCTATCAGTCGCCTCGTTGTCCTCCTCGTCTTCCTCCCCCTCGTCGTCGTCGGTCGACTCCAGGCTGGGACTCCAGTCGCTTGGGTCCGCCCTCAAGCGCATCTCCGTCTGCCGGCGGTGCCTGGCCTTGCACTTCTCTTTCTCCTCTAGCGTGACGGCCTTCTTTGCCTTCTCCTCCCTCCTCGAGAGCGCTGCTGCATGTTCTCGATCGTTTCTAAGGCGTCTTACCACACGGCCGGGCGTGTCCTCCTTCACCGGGGCACCGAGTCCGCGTGGTCGGTGATCTCCTGGAGAGGCACGGCTCGATGAGATGGACGCAAATCAGAGAAAAAGCGACATCAACGGAGAGAAAGGTCTCGATGAGAACTTACATAGCCCAGCAGGTCGGCGTCCGGGCGCATGAGGAAGAGGTCAACTTGGTCCACCCCAAAGCTCCTGCCGCCGTCGATCGCCTCGCGCACCCGTGCTATGACCGTGGCGGCCGGGAGGGGCTGGTCCGACATCCTACTGGCCTCGAGCGCCTCGGGGTCGGCATCCTCCGTCATCTGGTCCAGCCGCAGCGGGCGATCGGCGAGCGGGATCACCCGGCGGGAGTGAAACCCGGCGATGACGTGGGCGAGATTGAAGAGGATGTCGCCAGCCCTCCGACGGCGGAGCCTCTCCATGGCGTTGGTCAGAGGGTCGAGACGGGGCTGGAGCTTGGCCGGATTGCCGTAACCCCAATTGTGCTTGGGCGCAGTCAACACGGCGCCGGTGTACCTCAGGAAATGGTTCCCCTCATTGCGGAGGTAGAACCATTCTGAGACCCACCCGGCATTGTTCGTCGTCCACGAGCCGGGCAGCCAGTGTTCCCGCCTCTTCAAGCCAAGCGAGCAAGAGCCCGCTCGAACGTAGCGGCGGGCATTCACCTTCTCCTTCTCCTTCCCCTCCTCCTCGCTGATGTCGCCGCTGTCATTCCCGCTCACCGCCAAGGTGAACAGCATCGCCTTGAAGATGTGGATGAAGAAGTCCCACTGCGGCGCCATCCCCAGGTACCCCTCGCAGACGATGACAAAGCTGGCGGCGTGGGAGATGGAGTTCGGGTTGAAGTGCTGGAGCTCGACCCCAAAATGATGGGGGAGCGCCCGCATGAAGTGGCTCAGCCGTGCCCCGAGTCCACGCTTGTGGAACTTGACGAAGCTCAGGACGTAGCCCTCCGGCACGACGGGCTCATGGTGGGCGGCCTCCGGCACTTGCCACTCCGGCGGCCCCTCAGCCGGGTTGGGGAGGAGCAGCCCCTCCTCGACGAGGCCCTCCAGCATCGCCTCGGTCACCGAAGACCGAGGCCACAGGAGCGCGTCGTACATCACCACCAGCACCGGGGCCTTGGCAGGCTCCTTGCCGGCGGCACCCTTGCCGGCGGTGCCCTTGCTGCCGGTCCTGCTGCCCCCAGCGCCTTGGCCGGACCCCTGGCCGGTCTTCTTGACTCTCTGGCTGGAAACCATGGCGACGACGAGATCTGGGAAGGCGGCGACAGCGGAATCCGATGAGGCGGTGGTGCAAGGCGAAAACTGCGGCTCCGGCAACACGCACACTCAAGAACTTCTACTCCCTCCTCTTAAAGCTCTCCGGCGGATGCGGGCAGGAGCGACGGCGGTTGCAAGCGAGTGCGACGGCGGCGATTAGGGTTGGGAGCAAGGGCGCAACCGACTGTGGCGGGAGGAAGGGAAGCGATGAATGCAAAGGAAGGAAACCAGGAGTCCCCTCCCCCAAATTTATAGCACCGAGCTGATCCGCATCGTGCGCATCCGACGGCTCGGATTTCGCAATCCAACGGCCATGCGACTCCGACGGATGCGCCGGGAAACGGTAACCGCATTTAATCCCCACTGACAACCGCCACCTACCTCCACTCATAGGGCGCACGCGTCGCGAGGCGAGAACCAAACCGTCACCTGCCCACGATCATCATGACGCGCCAGTTTCTGCCTGAAAAGGCGCGCCGCCAATGGATGGACCTTCCTCGACCGGCGCGACGATGGGACGTCTCGGCAGACGGTTCCTTGCACGGTAAGACAACCTAGGACCCGGTCCCACCTGTAAGTCTCGAGGGAGCGGAGGCTGACCCACGAATGGGTTCGAACAGCCGCCCTCGAGCACCCGAGTCAGGGGCGCCGTTGGGAAGGAACCCTCGAAAGGTCCCGCTCGAGAACGAACTCTCGAACCCCAAAAGGCGCGTCCAAGGCAGGGCGCTAGGCTTCCAAGAGATCCCGTCGACGGGAGGCACTCGAGCCGTCGGTCCCCTCGAACGAGGCCGGTCCTCTAAAAGCTATGTGCCCAGCTCTAATGAGAGTACCCCCGGGCCTCGATGTCGCCTCCCCTCGACAGGAGGCGGACTCTCACTTGGATTCCCCGCTACCAGCTCACAGGGAGGTATGGTGCTCGCTCGACCGCGGGTAGTACTAGCCCTCCCACCACTTGGATCTAATCCAAGAGATCTAGCGGTAACTAGATCATGACTACGGCCCAGCATTTCGAGGCTCGGGGGCTCGAGTCACGCAAAATGAAATCTCTCGACAAGGGAAGAACAGGAAGCACTCGGGGGCTCGAGGAATCACAGGAGGACTCCTGCCTCGGGCGCTACAACTCCAGTTAACAGAACTCCTGCGCAAAACAGCTCATCTCAAAGCCCCCAGAGGAATGCCTCATTCCTCTAGGGCCTCGGGGGCTACCCCCGCGGGGGACGCTCGCACGCCCCCCACGAAAAAACGAGACAACATAACCCAAAATCTAGGTACTTCAACTCCACTTCATGATCCCTTGTCTGAAGTTCTTCACAATCATGCAAGGGCTCGGGGGCTACTGTCGGGTACCTAGATTAGGTGGTCCTAAACTAGGTGGATTAGAGGTGAGCGAACCAACCTTGCTTCTCCCTAAATCCCAAAAACCATCTAGGAAAATCCTCAATATGGGCCGGCCCACGATCCGACCCGCAAAGCCATAAGGCCCACCGTCTCGAGACGCAGCCGCGCACCTGCTCGAGGAAGGGTGACGGAAACTGCTCGAGCGAGCGAGCGCTCGAGACGGAGACGGAAACCACTCGAGCGAGCGACCGCTCGAGTCCGCCTTCAATGATTGCTTTTCCAGGGCGCGCACATGGCTACAGGGCTCGAAACAGTGTCCCAGTACACCAACCCTGCCTAACCCCATGGCTACAGGGCTCGTAATAGTGGATCGTACGCCAGTCATCTCCACCATTTCGCTGCCCATATCCTGGATTCATGGATGTCAGGCGCCACTGTACCACCACGCCGTGCACTATGCCGCGTACGACGCCCTCTCCAACGCCATGGTCAACCCTCCGTAGCCCTGAAATCCTCTGCTCAGTCCCGTCGCCCTGACCGCCAGCTCCTCGAGGCAGTCTGTGGAGGTATAAACTCCATATACCCTCACGGCCTAGTTTGGGCCAACACGCTGTCACCAGGCCGGCCCATCAAGCTCCAAGACCGATCAGCTCAGGCTGGTCGGATAGCCTAAAACGGGCAAGAATATCGAAGACCGACAAGGAGGACAAGACCTAGATGAGATAGGAAAGTTTAGACTTGTAAAGTATGTAAACTTAGTACCAGATAGGCTAGTTCCGACTTGTAACCTTGCTCCCCGTAATATATAAGGAGAGCAAGGACCCCATGCCGAGGACGGAATCGGCATAACGCATGCACTCTTACATCCACACATAATCGAAACACAGAGCGGGACGTAGGGTGTTACGCTTCATAGCGGCCCGAACACGGGTAAACCTTGTGTGATTGCTCCCCGTTTACATCTTGCTCGCAACCTCGGTGCGCCTTCCGCCAATCCATTACCGGTCGTGGCATACCCCCCGGGTCGGACTATCGCCGATATTTCGTCGACGAGGGCGCGCCGAGGTAGGGGTGCGCACCGAGATTTCACGTCGATCAAGATGGTTTCCTTCCCGGCTTCCATGACCTTCGAAGCCGGCCTCACCTTCACCGTTGGGACGATGACCTCGGACAACCGCTCCGTACACCTCATACATCGAGAGTCCGCCCTCGATCTTAGCTCCACAAAGCAACGAAAGTACAAATCCCTCGCCTCCTCAGGACGAGGCATCATCATCAAAGCTCGAGTTATCAGAACTCCAGCCTTTTCTTCTAGGCACCAATCAACCACCAGACAAAAATTGGACTGATCTGTTCGAAGCAACTCATGATCAACAGGATAGGCTCATGGAGTTCTTTGCTCAGTTTGGATCTATCCAGATTGAATCAAAGCAAGAATCACCCACTATCCTTCAACAGATCAAGCGCCAACAAAACGCATCGGATTGCAAGATCCTAGATCCAAGGGTTGCATCACCGTTCCCATACGGGTTGCCAAATACCGCCGACCTATTCAGCCACCAACTTTTAGCAGATCACCTCAAAGGCTACAACCGGATTCCTGATCCACACTCAGATATGATCAGCTACGCTTTCGACGCACCCGAAGGACATATTGTCAACCATGTGCACCTCGAAGAAGTCACGGATGACCAATCTCCAGAGAAAACACGTGACGTTACTCCAGACACGCCCAGACTCGACGATTACTACAATATCTTAGAACTCTCGGGATCTACCCATACGATGGTCTATTCCGACAACGAAGAAGAAGTACAATCTGCAAACAACAACACCAAGCGTATCGACACTACTCCAGATCTACAACTTACCATGTTCCGACCAGAGGAACATGAGGAAATTCAGTCAGAGATCCATGACCCGGCCAAATCCGCTCAAGAATTACAGCAATTCCCATCTTTCCCTCCCAGCCTAGGGAACGCGGTATGTCATGTTAGTGACAACGAGGTCACCATCAACGGAGAAACCGACGAACAAAGGCAACAGCGAGAGGGTCGAAACGCAGCCAGGGAACAACGAAGACAAAACGAAGCCGCAATCCAGGCAAAGCCGCCGACCAAGATCGTATGGTCGGACGACGCAGGGTTTTCGGCGCAATCTCGCCGATGATTTTGACCTTGTAAACTAAAGACAAGTTCACACAACCCCAAGTGCTAATCTGCGGTTGCTATTGACCGCCTCAAGACGGCCAATATTCCTCAAACTCCCCAAATTGAGGAAGCGATTGATTTCCTAGTAGCCGCTAAAGCTCAAGTGAACCATATGAGAGAACAAGCGCGCCCGGCCGCATCTCTCGAAGCTATCGGCCGCGTAGTTTCTTCAAAGAATCAAATCCCGACTCTAGAGAAGGAGGCGCTAACGACAACAACTATGTAGACGATGGAGAAAGTTGTGGGAATTTTCCTCACAATAGATTTCATCGTAGACACAATGATAGAAGACAGATCCACCACGTAGATAACAGAGATCATGATCAACCTTTCAATCACCATCATGGTGAACAATATGATGACAACGACCTCCGAGCAGTCATCAACAATCGATACCGACCTCGTATGGATGCCGCAGACCGGTCGTATTCAGCCCTCTACGGAGGTAGTCCGGCCTAAAAGTTTCAGGATACCGAGATATCAAAACTTACGATGGCAAGGTCGATCCGAGCATTGGATCCTCTTATACGAAGTAGCCGTACGAGCAGGGGAGGGGATGAACATGTCATGGCCAATTACCTTCCTATTGTACTCGGCAATGGGCCGAATAATTGGTTATTACGCCAACGAGAGGGGTCGATTCACAAGTTGGCCCCAATTGCGACACCTCTTCATCGAAAATTACGAACCACGTGCCAAAGAGCCGGGCACTAAATACGATCTAGCAAAGATCGTCGACTACCCAAATGAACCGCTACGTCACTACATACGACGCTTCTCGAAGTCTGGACAACAATTCCGACATTTCGGCAAGATCGAAGTTGTGTCCTTGTTCGTACAAGGATTACGACAACAAGGAAATATCGATCTACGAAAAGAACTCTTGAGAAGACAACCCACTACAACCGACGAGATGTTCAGAATAGCACGTGAATTCGCTCGAGTTGATGATGCCATGCAACAATTGCCCGAAACCGGACAAGGATACAGAACTTCGAAGAAACGATGACAGAAAGAGATTTTCAACGCAAAGACATGCGCAGAAACGACGACGTGACAATAACCGTCGCAATGAACGACGACGCGACAATCGCATTCAAAACAATTATAGCGAGACACAGATCAACGTGTCCATTCGGTACCACCCAACGAGAAAAGAAGCGAGACTTCGATCCGAATATGAGAAAATCCTAGGCCGGATTGCCCTAAGCATCCAGGAAAAGGCCATACCATGGGCGAATGCCGAGGATTCACAAAGAAATTTTAGCAAGGGGCAGCCGCCAAGAAACAAAGATTGATAAAACAAAACAAGGAAAAAACGACCCGAACGAAGGACAAAACCGAGGAAGAAGAAGACAACGATAAAGACCCTCGACATCAATTCAACGAGCCCACCAAACACTGTCGCCCATGATCTTCGGCGGCAAGGTTGGCCTCGAAAACTCGCGTGATAAGAAATTACTAAAAAGGAGGATCATGGCGATCGCTAAGTCAGATGGGGCAAACACAGATACCAAAGCTCCAGCCTGGTCGGAACAACCAGTCACCTTCAACAGGCCGACATGTGGGCAAATATACCGACGCCGGGCGTTTTCCCTTGGTACTCGATCCAGTTGTCAACCACATACGCATGGAAAGAGTACTCATAGATGGCGGCGTGCCTTAAACATACTATTCTTACAAGCGTTCCGAGAGCTAGGGTTAAAGATCGAAGATCTTGAGCCTTACGACTCACCATTCTAGGGAGTCATGCCAGGCAAACCATCAATGCCTTTGGGAAAAATAACCCTACCCGTCCGCCTCGGGACAAGACAAAGACTTCGTAAAGACTACGTCGCCTTCATCGTAGCCGACTTCGAAGGCGTCTACCATGCCATACTCGGCCGACCGGGATCGCGAAGTTCATGGCCGTCCTCACTATGGATATCTAGTATTGAAAATGCCAACATCAAAAGGCATTCTTTCTCTTAGAGGCAATGTGCTTATGGCTCATGACTGTGAAACAAACGCCTACGCAGCAGCCGAATTAGCCGACCTCAAAGCTCACATGGAGCAAACATGCCTTGAAGCAAAAAAGATACCAGAAGCCGATCTCCGGATCCCGCAAGCGCCTAAAAGATCGCCTAACAAAAGCAACGACACAAAGAAGATCGAGCTCATCCCCGGCGATAAAGAAAAACCGCTCTCATAGGAGCCCATCTAGACAAAGCAAATAGGAAGACGCGCTCGTCCAATTCCTAAGGGACAACATAAGCATATTTGCTTGGAAACCAGCAGACATGCCAGGTGTCCCAAGGGAAAGGCCGAGCACTTCCTTAATGTCTCGTAAACCGCCAAACCAATCAAGCAAAGATTACGACGGTTTGCTCGCGACAGAAGGAGGTGATTAGGGTAGAAGTGTTAAAGCTATTAGCAGTGGTTTTATAAAAGAAGTGTATCATCCCGACTGGCTATCCAATCCAGTTCTTGTACAAAAGAAAAATGGTGAATGGAGAATGTGTGTTGATTATACTGATCTCAACAAACACTGCCCTAAAGACCCCTTTAAACTACCTCGCATCGACGAAGTAGTTGATTCAACCGCAGGCTGCGAACTATTGTCCTTTTTAGATTGCTATTCAGGGTATCACCAAATAGCCCTAGCAGCTCACGATCAAATAAAAACATCATTCATCACGCCTTTCGGTGCATACTGCTATACGACCATGTCGTTTGGCCTCAAAAATGCTGGTGCAACATACCAATGAGCTATCCAAGAGTGCCTTCAAAAAGAAATTTCCGACCAGCTGGTCGAAGCATACGTAGACGACGTAGTCGTAAAAAAGAGGAGAAATGGATCCTTAGTTTCAAACCTAGAGCGAACCTTTGTCGCCTTAAACAAATTTCAGTGGAAACTAAACCCACAAAAATGCATATTCGGAGTACCATCAGGGATACTACTTGGCAACATAGTTAGCCAAGACGGCATCAAGCCAAATCCCGAAAAGGTCAATGCAGTTTTAAAAATGACGCAACCCAAAGGCATAAAAGATATCCAGAAACTTACTGGATGCATGGCGGCTTTAAGCCGCTTCATATCAAGACTTGGCGAAAAAGGCCTCCCCTTTTTCAAATTATTAAAAGCCAAGCAAAAATTTGAATGGACAAGCGAAGGCAGACAAAGCCTTCTTTGAACTCAAGACATATTTAACATCGCCACCAAAGTGCTAAAGACCTAAAGATGACGAAGAGTTATTGCTATACATTGCGGCTACCGATCGCGTGGTCAAGACAAGAATAGTCGTTGAACGACAAGAAGAGGGACACACATATGGTGTACAAAGACCAGTCTACTACATTAGCGAAGTTTTAAACGACTCCAAACAGAGATACCCACATGTGCAAAAACTTTTGTACAGGATCCTAATAACAAAACGAAAATTGCTACACTACTTTGACACATATCCGATCACAATAGTAACAGAACACGCTGTTGGTGACATTCTGCGCAATAAAGATGCCAGTGGTCGGATCATCAAATGGGCAATAGAGCTTAGCCCATACACATTGAAATTTCAAAGTAGAACAACCATCAAATCCCAAGCTTTGGCTGATTTTCTAGTAGAATGGACGGACATGTCCTTACCTCCATTTCAGAACGACGCCGAACGATGGGAAATGTTCTTCGATGGCTCCCTTAAAATAAAAGGAGCAGGAGCGGGCGTCGTGTTCAAAGCACCAAGCGGCGATACCCTAAGATACGTGCTGCGTATCCATTTCAAAGCTTCAAATAATGCGGCCGAATACGAAGCTGCACTTCACGGCCTCAAAATAGCTATCGAGTTGGGCATAAAAAGGCTCCTCGTCTTTGGAGATTCCAATTTAGTCGTCCGAAGAAATCAACAAAGAATGGGACTCGTACTAATGAGAAAATGGAAGCATACGTGGCGAGAGATAAGGAAGCTGGAAAATAAATTCTATGGTCTGGAATTCACCTATATACCAAGAGAAAAGAACAAGCTCGCCGACCAATTATCTAAATTGGGATCGATAGAGCAAAAATGCCACCGACGTATTTGTTCAAGATTTACTATTACCTTCATCACACAAGAAGTAGCACAGAACCACCACAAAAAGAAACAGATTCATCCGATGACAAAACCAAAACAGATGATATCCAAGCAGAGCATACTTCTAGCTCATCTCCGACCAGCAAAGAAGAACAAACGATATCATCGCTAATCCGACCAAAGACCTTTCGAATAAATGCTCCAAAGAACAAGGTCGGGCAAAAAATCTATAGATAACTCCAAAGTTATTTATCCAAAGAAAAGAAAGCGACAAGATCCCTCAACCACAAAAGGATGTAACGAGCAAATACCATCGAGAACCTTTGGAACAAACAAAGGAGACAAAGCCAGACCGAGAATTCCTTTTATTCGGTATCTTATTGACGAGGATACACCGACCGATAAAACAGAAAAACAGCGTCTCATAAGACGCAGTAAACATTATGTCTTAGTCGATGGGCAACTCATGCGCAAAAATGCAAGCGCTGAAGTCTTGCAAAAATGTATTTCTTACGAAGAAGGAGCAGAACTACTACTACGTATTCATGAAGGGATGTGTGGAAATCATGCGGATCAAAAACACCGGTCGGAAAGGTATTCCGAGCAGGTTTTACTCGGCCAACCGCACTCGCCGATGCTAAAAAACTAGTTCAAGATTGCAAAGGTTGCCAATTCTTCGCTAAACAAATTCATGTCCCCGCACATGAGCTTCAAACAATACCAAAGAAGATGGCCCTTTTCATGCGGGGACTAGACATGATAGGACCATTCAAAAAAGCCCCGAGCGGCTATCAATTTGTCTATGTACTTATAGATAAATTTTCAAAATGGATAGAATATAAGCCTTTAGTCAAGGCAAATGCTCAAAAGGTCATCGAATTCCTAACAGACGTCGTACATCGTTTCGGCGTACCCAATACCATTATAACAGATTTGGGATCCACATTCACAGTGGCGAATTTTGGGATTTTTGCGAAGACTTAGGAACAAAAGTGAAATATGTATCGCTGGCTCACCCTCGAGCCAATGGTCAAGTCGAAAGAGCAAATGGGATGATTATAGACGCCCTACGAAAAAGGCTATATCGAGACAACGATACCCATCCAGGGAGATGGTATCACGAATTACCCGCTGTGATATGGGGACTTCGAACTCAACCAAGCAGAAATACCGGCGTCTCGCCTTATTTCATGATATTTGGTGCTGAAGCAGTTCTACCAGATGAAGTGGCATTTGGCTCACCAAGAACAAAAAACTATGACGAGGAAGCCACAAATGAAGTCAGAAAAACTATGATCGATTCAGAGAAGAGCGCAACTTGGAAACACTCCCAAGAACGGCTAAATATCTAGCGTCTCTACGGCGCTATTACAACAGGAACGTAAAAGAAAGACAGTTTGTGGTCGGAGACCTCGTCCTCAAAAGAATTCAGAAATCAGACGACCTTCACAAATTGTCATCTCATTGGGAAGGACCTTTCCTAGTCAAAGCAAATACAAGACCAACAACTTATAAACCGTGTACTCTAGACGATCCACCTAGAGATTTGCCAAACTCTTGGCACATAGAACACTTAATTAAATTCTATGCTTAAGGCAATTGTAATTTGTACAATAATAGTACCGCCATCCGTACCGGCACACGAGATATTTTTACAATACGGTGCCAAGCACCACAAAATTTGATACCACAGACAAGTTTAAAATTATTGCTCGGGCACAAGATCTATCTTGTCGGCAATAACACAGCGGTGCCCCAACAAGCCTTCTCGCAAGTCCTTGAGCTTCTCCCAGAAGTGTTCGCAGCCGTCCGTACTCCAAACGCTTGAAATCTGCCCGAGGAAAGTGAGATTGCGCAAGAGCTAGAACACTCGACGCAACAAAGCGGCTCCCCTTCCCGACAAATTCCTTCAATAAGCGCCATGAACGGCGGCATTGATCCACAACAAATTTGGGAACAAGAAGGGGATTCGTCGGCCTCACTTCACCTCGCGCAAGCACGTAAAAATGAGGCCGCAGTCCACCCGCCATGGAAAGATAACGTTCGTCAATTGCTTGGTTATCTTCCTTGAGCACGCCAAATTGTGCCATATGACGCTCATGCGTTTCTACACAAACACAACTTATAAGATACAATCGAGATCAAGACTTCAAAACAGAGAACATAACAAAGGAGAAAACGCACCTCGTGCCTCCCTTTCCAAGCGTTCAATTTCTACGCGAGCCTTATTGCCTACTTCGTTCGTACGAGCAATTTCAGCAGCCATTAAGGCCTTATCACCCTCCAATTTTCGCAAAATACTCAATCAGCTACTTGTAACTTCTATTAAAGTAACAAGTAACAAAAGAAAAGCAAAACGAACCTTTGTTCTTTTTCACCAGGGAATCTTTCTCAAGTTCCCAAAGCTTTTCACGACCTTCATACACTCGGATTTGCCGACCCAAATCCTCGTTTTGCTTCCGCAGAAGACCGTTTTCACACATGGTCGGTTTAAACCGCTTCTATGCGTGAGGCGACGTTTTCAGCCAAAGAACGTCTTCAACAAACCGCATAAAGGATCTTTTATAAATACCACAAGATGGGCGAAATAGAAAAGTCACTAAAAGACAAGTTCTAACCTTGACACGAGCCCGCAAATCAGCAAACGCTTGCTCAAAACCATCGAGATGGTACCCCGGCAACATCTTCAAAAATGTGCCACTCTCCATCCTCATCCTGACGGGCAATGTAGCTGCGGCCGCCAGGAACATGGGCACCAGAAGAAGTTCCTCCTCTAATCTCTTCCATTATCTCAGGGCGATCTGTTGTTGATACACTCGGGTCTAAAACTACCCAAGCGCATATTCGATATTGATCCCCTTCAAAAAAAAGCCGGGGAAGAATCCGGCGCCAAACCCGGCACGGATGGCCGTGCATCACCGCAGGAGGCCATAATGTTGATACCCGTAGTAACCACCACAGTTCGATACGACATTTGCAACAACTATCCCCGGATCCCCAACAACATCGGCAAGTGGAACAGTTTCTTGATCCACGACTACATTGGTAGCGAGGTTACAACTTCAGGAACAGCTTCTTGGCCCACCAAAGCAGTTCCAGCTTCCACCAAGGGCTCCCTGCCCAAATCTTCAACAATAGGAACCCTGGCAACAGCAAATTTTTGCACAATAATCAAAACAATTCAAGGCATAGCAAAGATACAGGCCAAGAAATTTATATACTCACAGTTCTGATTGCTCAAAGTGAGTGTTGAACCAATCAAGCATATCGGTCTCCACGTTCTGAGCAGAAGAAGAAGATCCAATAACAACATCAGCCTCAGGATCACAAGGCAATACAGCAGCAGAAGCATTCTGATCCTCTAAAACCTCAGTCAAGTTATCAGGCTGAATATCAGCAGTCAAAAGCCCGGCCCTTGTGATTGGCATAACAGGTTGATTCCCAGAATCAACAGCTGATTGAGGAAGTACACGGGGAGGAGTATGACTCCGACCACCACTACGCCCAGCGCGCAAACGTTTGCGCCGAGCAATTTCAGCAAGCGATAACTTATCGTCAGAATCAGATTTAGAATCTGATGACTCCGCAATCTGATGATAACGACGCTTCGACCGCTGCACTGGCTGAAGAGATAAAGAGCCACCTGTCAGGACACCAGAATGTTTCTTTTTCTTCTCATACACAACCTTCTACTTCCCGGCAGCTTTAGATTGATCATCGACAGGCTCCACGGCAGCATCATCAGGCACTGTCATCCTGTCAATACCACGATCAAAACCAAGTGCGTTGGTACTTAAGAGCTTCCCCAGCGAGATCATCGAAGGCACTCGGGACACATAAATATGACGGCCTGTAAGCATATACGAGTCGGTATAATTACCAAAACCATTGAGATGTAAAGAAAACAAACAAAGTGAACATAACAGTACCGGTGGAGGTGGCATCCTCCAGGTCATAAGGTTTAATAGTTGGCCGAGGGATATGAGTATCCTCCCCGTTTGAACATCTTCATAAGCCTCAAGTTAATATCATCAAGAGAAATTTCCTCCGAAGATTCACGAGAAGGGTCATCCTTCGAGACGATATTCCCACGGAAATTAATTCTCTCCCTCAAAGGCCGGATACGGCGAGAGATGAAAACAAATTTTGCCACCGTAAAACCGTTCGGGCCCTTAAAATTCATCATTGCCGGATCTCGTTCACTTCAATCATCTCGGTAGCATTTGGCTTATCCGAGGCCAGCGATGATTTGGTTCAGGGAATACGAGTAATATCACAAGGGACAGCCTCCCTTGCCGATTATCATTCACATAGAACCATTTTTTGAACCAATCTTTCACATTGTCGGTATGAGTGAAAGACGGCCGGCGTGAACGCATTCCATCACGAAGAGAGGGTAGCACGCTCCAACTACGGGGCTACCTCCTAAATTTCCCCTCTTTTTCAATTCATAAAAATGACGAAACACATTGAAGTTTGGGGGAATTGCAAGGTACATTTCACAATATGCAACAAAGAGAGCGGCATCATAATTGAGTTCGGTTGCGGATTGCAGATAGAAATCCTCCAAAAAATGCAGAGTTCCACCAGGAAAGTATGAAGCGGAATACCCAAGCCTCTGATGAAATAATCTTCAAAAACAACTATTTCACCATCATAAGGGCGGGGGAACGCCTCACCTCGCGGCGGCACACGCCACACTTCAAAGGATGCCGGCGGAATCATGCCTCCACCCGCCAAAGAATTCAGCGACGCCGCCGTCGGCTAACGTCGGTGACCAAAGAAGCTTCATCTGTTTCTCATACTCCTTCTGTTCCTTTCCCTTCTTCTTCTCTGCTGCAGATTGACGCTTCTTCGCCATGATTTTCGGACGGGAAGAATACGGTTGCTCGAGCTAACCCTAGACACAGCGCACGGGAGCAGAAGGGACTGATTGCAAGAACGGCAGGCAAAATGAAACCAAGCAGTCCAAATGACGGCGGCACCAAGAGTTTTTAACCACACTAGGGTTTTTTACCTCTGATGGGCCAGAAGAAACTGGGCCGCCCCTAGCGAAAAAAGGCTTTTTCGGTTCGTTTCTTTTTCCCCGTTTAAAATTCATTTTTTCCGTGACGCACGCCTTACCGTACAACTTTGAAAGCGGCCCAAAAGCAAAGCTGCGATGGCCATTTAAGTCTGCCTTCTAGCTATAGTCTTAAAAACAGCCTCGCTAAAAAAGACTGGGTTCATAGCGAAGCTGTTCCAACCCGCTGTAACAAAGTTACAGTATAGCATTAGTGTAGCAACAACATTTCAACCCACACAATCCGATAGCTGAGCTGGGATTTTTTGGCCAATGATACCGGTTATTCTGGCGCACAAATAGCTAAGCTATTTTCATGGGTTTAGATTCAAAACCATGGTCTCACAGCCACGCTGGGGACTGAGTTAAGCAGCAAAGCTATCTTAACTTAATCATGGCAAAGTCATGGCATGGTTCAAACCGACCAGCCCAAATGAAATTTGGCCTGCTCGGTCTCACTCAAAGAGTGGTCGGAAACACATCGAGCACGATACAATGATCAGTCTGTCTTCTTTTTTAGACCCTGACATAACGTGTTCCACCT
The DNA here is from genome assembly GCA_018135685.1 of Themeda triandra. Classification (NCBI taxonomy): domain Eukaryota; kingdom Viridiplantae; phylum Streptophyta; class Magnoliopsida; order Poales; family Poaceae; genus Themeda; species Themeda triandra. The sequence goes on along the minus strand of JAENPR010000638.1, from coordinate 37,927 downwards.
CATATCAGGCTCGGGGACTACATGGGCCCACGTCACCTGAGAGGTGACATGGGCTAGATCTTTCTTTTAGAGCTTGCTGCAACATATACTATCTTACAGCAACCTCGGGGACTACGTGGGCCCACGTCATTTGCATGACTCGGCCTGATCCTTTATCTTCACAAAGAGTTTAGTTTCAAAACTAAGCTAAGACAATGACCAATCACGACTGATACCATGTGATGGCAGGCATCACATACTAACGAGGGCCCACGTCTCTAGATTTGGGACCCTTTCAAAATTCTTTTTTCTTTTTCAGGAGCATCATAAATCTTTCGGTCAAAAACCGACAACGTCAACCAAGTGCAAGCAAAGTGTGGTCGGAAGCACTAGACGGTCCTCCAGCCCTGCTCGGACCACATGTCGAACGTGTGTCCGACCACTCTTTCTCACTCAACCAAGCAAGACGGTGTTTTCTCCCTCAAGATCCATGATGCTCGGGGACTAGCTGTGGAGGTATAAACTCCATATACCCTCACGGCCTAGTTTGGGCCAACACGCTGTCACCAGGCCGGCCCATCAAGCTCCAAGACCGATCGGCTCAGGCTGGTCGGATAGCCTAAAACGGGCAAGAATATCGAAGACCGACAAGGAGGACAAGACCTAGCTGAGATAGGAAAGTTTAGACTTGTAAAGTATGTAAACTTAGTACCAGATAGGCTAGTTCCGACTTGTAACCTTGCTCCCCGTAATATATAAGGAGAGCAAGGACCCCCATGCCAGAGGACGAAATCTGGCATAACGCACAGACTCTTACATCCACACATAATCGAAACAGAGAGCAGGACGTAGGGTGTTAAGCTTCATAGCGGCCCGAACCTGGGTAAACCTTGTGTGATTGCTCCCTGTTTACATCTTGCTCGCAACCTCGGTGCGCCTTCCGCCAATCCATTACCGGTCAGGGCATACCCCTGGTCGGACTATCGCCGATATTTCGTCGACACAGTCCGCCACCGCTCGAGCAGTGATGGGTGACATGCTCCAGGAACAGTATGGGCATCGACCCATCCATCCCGCCTTGACCACCGTACGACGTGATTCCCGAGGACAAGCGCTCACGCACGACCACACCGTACCTCGACGCGTCAGCCTACGTCTGCGATGACGAGCAGGATATCATCGTCCATGACTCGAGCACGTCAGCCCGTGTCAGAAGGAGATGGACAGGCCATCATCAGCCATACCGCTACAGGGTCGAACCGGACCAAAGCCAGTGTCTACCAGCTCGAACCGGAAGGAGGGATCCACAGTTCCAGCAACCCGACAGGACACCCGTACCTCGACGTCATGCTCACGACTGCCCTATTTTTCATGTAATCCTGAGCCTCTCCTTAGCCTATAAAAGGAGATGCCAGGACCTAGTTCAGGGCACGCGGGGACGCTTTGACGCTTAGATGCCTTCACATTCTCAGGCTTACAAAGCTACCACACACACACCGCCACACGCTAAGTCGTAAGACGCTCTTGTACTCGCCCCTGTACAAGCACTTCGGTGCAAGATAATACAACATCTCCCTCCCCGCTGGACGTAGGGCCTTCTTTGCCCGAACCAGGATAAACCTTTGTATTCTTCTTGCATCACCATCCGGATTAGGGAGCACGCTTATAAATTTACTTGTTGGTGTGATACCCCCCGGGGTACGAAACACCGACAAATGCTTTGTTGACGGTTTTGGTGGGGTAAAAACAGGGTATAACTACCGTCAACAACGTCTTAGGCTAATGGTGTGCAAGGCAGATACAAGGATCTATACTGGTTCAGGCTGAATGTCCCTACATCCTGTGGTAGCTGCTACTCATGTTGCGTGGCACCGGGGTGCTTGCAGTAGGGGTTACAAGCATTCGAGAGAGGGAAGGGCTCCCAAGTCTCTGGATCGTGCGTTTGGTGTAGGATGGAGTGGTGGATTGATCAAGGTATCGATGTGTTGATGCCTTGACTGTGTGTGGATGTTGATTTGCCTATCCGATGCCCTAAGGGTGGTCTCGGCCTCTCCTTTTATAGCTTGCCAGGGGGGTCGGGTTACAGCAATGGTAGCTTGCCAAGGTAACTTCTCGAATGAGGCAGTCGAGGTATGGAATTCTCCAATACGACATGGGCTCGTTCCTCATGGCTGAATCTTCATTGATTTCCATGACCTCCATGTCGTTGGTGGAGGCTGTGTTTGGGTCAGCCCTAGAGTCGGATGGAGGCGGCTCGATGCCGTCTTGTTCTGAACCCTAGTAGGCAACCGAGGGTTTATATAGATCATTGGCAAATACGCCGATAGGGATCATTTCCCCTCTGGATGCCATTTTAACTAGCTTATCTTCTTCCTCGTTGTATTGTCTTGCGATGTGGTTGAGTTCGAGACCATCGAACTTGTCTTCCAAGCGGAGGACCACCTGGCAGTAAGCCGCCATCTTGGGATCGTGATAGCTTGATTCATTCATGACTTGGTCTACGACCAACCCCGTATATTGAGCCGCCTGATCCCGAGCTCAGTGGCAATGTGTAAACCGTTGACAAGTGCTTCATACTCAGCCACATTGTTCGAGATGGGGAAATGAATTTGAATTGCGTACTTTAAGTGTACGCTAAGGGGAGAGACGAAGACGATTCTTGCTCTGGCTCCAGTCTTCATCAACGATCCATCAAAGTACATCGTCCAGTACTCCTATTCCATCGAGGCTAGTGGTGCCGCGGTCTCTGTCCACTCCACCACGAAATCCGCTAGCACCTAGGATTTGATGGCTGTCTGGGTGTAGGTGATCCCTTACCCCATAAGCTCAACGGACCATTTGGCGATCCTTCCCGCTACATCCTGGTTCTGGAGTATCTCCCCTAGACCGAAGAAAGAGACAACTATGACAAGATGCGAGTCAAAATAATGGCGTAGCTTTCTTTGAGCGATGAGGACGGCGTACAATAGCTGTTGGATCTGGGGGTAGCATGTCTTGGTTTCGAACAAGACTTCGCTGATGAAATAGACCGGGCGCTGGACCTTGAGGGCATGGCCCTCCTCCTGCCGTTCTACCATGATGGCGGTGCTCACCACTTGTGTTGTGGCTGCGACATACAGTAGGAGTGGTTCCTTGTAGTTTGGTGCCACGAGGATCAAGCGCATCCTGGGCCTTGGGAGTCCTCACAAAATGTTCAGTTTTCTTCAAAAGTCAATAGAAGGGGAGCCCTCATTCGCCAAGCCACGAGATGAAGTGGCTCAGCGCTGCTAAGCACCCCGTGACCTGCTGCACACCTTTTAAATTATGAATCGGACTCATGTTTGTGATGGTAGAAATTTTCTAGGATTAGCTTCGATGCCATGCTAAGACACGATGAAGCCTAGCAGCATACCTCTCGGAACCCCAAAGACACATTTCTTAGGGTTGAGTTTGACGTTTTTGTCCTTGAGTGCCTCCAGGGTTAGCTCAAGATCACAACCAAGCTGTCAGCTTGTTTTGATTTGACTATGATGTCATCTACGTAAGCCTCAACGGTTCGCCCAACGAGTTTCCCAAAAATGGTGAGCATACAATGCTGGTATGTAGCCCCCGCATTTTTGAGTCCGAATGGCATAGTTAAGCAACAATAAATCCCAAATGCGGTGACAAAAGAAGTTGTGAGCTGGTCGGACTCTTTCATCATGATTTGGTGGTAGCCTGAATAAGCATCACGGAAGGAGAGAGCCTCACATCCCGTGGTGGAATCTATGATTTGATCAATGCATGGTAAAGGAAATAGGTGCTTAGGACATGCTTTATTAAGACTAGTATAGTCGACACACATTCTCCGTTTACCATTTTTCTTTCTAACCAACACAGGATTAGCTAACTACTCGGGATGAAATACCTCCTTGATGAACCCGGCCATCAGCAACTTGTGGACCTCCTCTCTGATTGCTCTGTGCTTTTCCTCGGCGAAGCGGTGTAGCCGTTGCTTCGCCAGTTTGGAGCCGGCTGGATCTCCAAGGCATGCTCAGCGACATCCCATGGAATGCCTAGCATGTCTGAGGGACTCCACGTGAATATGTTACTGTTCGCGTGGAGAAAGTTGATGAGCACTGCTTCCTATTTGGGGTCGAGGGCGGTGCTGATGCGTACGATCTTGCTGTCAGAGCCGCTGGGTTGAGAAGAACCTCTTTGACCCCCATGATGGGCTCAAAGGAGCTGGAGGACCGCTTGGAGTCGAAAGACCCGCTAGCAAGTGCCTCTGGGTCGGCCGTGCTCGCCTCGGACTCGATGATGGCCTCGGCGTACTCTCAGCATTCGATGTCGCACTCGTAGGCATGCTGGTAGGTGGCAATGATGGTAATGACCCCGTTGGGTCCTGGCATCTTGAGCTTGAGGTAGGTGTAGTTTGGGACGGCCATGAACTGCACGTAGCATGGTCTCCCCAACATAGTGTGGTAGGTGCCACGGAACCCTACCACCTCAGATGTGAGGGTCTCCTTCATGAAGTTGGAGGGATCCCCAAATATAACACCCTGGTTTCCAAAAGAACACCAGAGGCCGTCATATGTGTGCCCAGGAAGTCCACACATATACCACAGAATGGAACATCAGTATCAATGTACTATAAATAGTGGAAACATATATATAAAACACTTACAAAACATCAGCTAATGCGAAATGGTTGCGGAACTCCTCTTCAGGCTCCATCTTCACAGGGATGGTTGATTGGGGGCTCCGTATGCCCAACACTTCTAACATCTCCTTATCTTTGTTCTTCTAAGCAGCACCTTGCTAGCAAACTATAGCAAGGTGAGTCCATGTCGAACTCAGCAAGTACAGGGGGAAAATGCAGTGATATGCAGGGCTTATACAAAGGTAGGTCGACACGGTTTGATTGCGGGTAGCATTTTAATTAGGTAACAAGTTATTATTAAACAACCTTTTACTAATTATGAGTGAATCAAACCAACCCTTAAATATAGATAGAAGTAATTATCAATATTAATAATTATCATCATCGAGGTGGCGACCTCGACATTAACCACGGTGTAGCAACCCCAAAGAGGAACATGGGATAGCAATCCCAACAAAGCAGAGGTAGCAACCTCAGAAGAAACACGGGATAGCCATCCCACCAAAGCTCGAGGTAGCAACCTCATCCAACAACTTCATCAAAGGTCCATGTGAGTCCAAGTTCTAATCATGTGAGGATCTGGGCCGCTCTTGACCGTGAGCACGGATGATATATCGGTTTGATCAAACTCTACGCAGAGGTGTACACTTTCACTCCAAGTCATGATTCCCATTTGCCCGGGGTAGCTACTCCCCAAAACACAATAAGTGAGTAGGCAGGGTCTCACTAGAAAACCGTTCACAGGTTCCCACTAGTAGGTAGCAACCCGCTGAGGATTCCTCAACAAAAGGTAAGGTCCCTCCTCCAAGCGGTGACTAAAAGAACCAAGATAAAAACCAGAATGCACCCGCTTGGCAGGACGAGATCATACCAGCCAGAGCCCCTCTTGCGCCTACCCGGTAAGCTACCACCAACTAGCAGAAAAACCTGCTACTATGTCAAGCCAGAGCCATGTGGCTTGGAGTCGTACGAACATGTCCCAGGTGGTCGCTCCACGAACCAGTCCTTAGGGAGGGTAGACACGGGTGCCCTCATCGTTACGAGCAAGCTCTAGCACCCATTCCCCCTTACTCCATCTTCAAATGATGCATCCCGCATCAACCACCATCTCCATGGCCGCAGCCATTACCATCAACTTCAACTTTGTTAAGCATCATTGTTAAAGGTATATGTATATAGATAGACAACATTACTTTCATTAACATAAATATAAAGTGACCGGAGCAGCAAAGCACAACTACTCTACCCATAAAAGGAAACCCCAAGGTCGTATTGAGATAAAGGTGGCTAGTCATCCTTAGGGTTTACAGTATTAAGACACATGCAATGAAAGTAAAGTACAAATGATTGGGTACAATATGATCAAAGGGGTGCCTGCACTTGCCTTAATCCAAAGTCTAGACTCCTCGAGTCTTCAACTCTTCTATCTTCTGGTGACATCGCGTGCATCTCCATCCCTACGGTCATGGGCAAATGTGTGCTTGTCCTCCTCCTTCCATGGTTCTAGATGAATTGAGGCTTCCTTCTCAAGCTGCTCTGACAGTGCAGGTCCACATCACCGTGACGTGGAGCTCTTGGCCTGCTGTACCGCGGCTCACTCGAGAAGGATGTATAGTTCCTCATGGGCTCATCGCCCCTCTAGGGTAGATGGTTCAGGCATTCCCCGGAGGAGAATTGCCGTGGCTGCAATGTTCTGACTCGCCCGAGTGAAGGGTGGTGGCTATTCTCCGTCACCGTCATTGCAGATGTGTATGTGAATGTTGCGGGCTCTGCGCTAAGCCCCGCCACTGTCACGGCGGCTCCCACTCTCACCCTCGAGGGTTGCACGCAGCTGCTCCAACTGAAGGTGGTCCTCCTCGAGCTTCTTCTCCAGTTCTCGGAGTTGCTCCAAGTGAGGGTGGGATGGTCCCACGGGAGGCGGCATGGCGTCCCTACCATGCACCTTGGGGCGAATCCCGGCGTCCTCCGGAGTGTGCACGCTCGGCTGCCTGTCGAAGGGCTCAGCGCTGGGATCCCCATCACGCATGAAGCACTCTCAAGAGGGATCGTAGTCATCATTGGAGTCGGAGTCTCCAAGGAGGTCATCGCTACCGAGGAAACGGCGAAAAGCTTCTAGGTCGTCGGACCAAGGGGTCTGTATTGGCCAAACCATTGCCGAAGCTCTGAGAGAGGCCAAAGGCCGTGACGGGGGGCATCATCTGTGAGCCTATCATCAACCTATCTTGGTGACTGTAGGTCCTCACAACCCCCCGTAGCCCGTAAGGCCTTGCGGACTGTGCGCCATAAGACTCCTATGCTATGACGGCGGGCAACGAATGCTGGCCTGTGACTCAGTGATGAGGTCAAGGTCGGATGGTAGATCAGTTGATTGTTGGTGGTCCTTATCGCACATTTTAGACCGCTAATAAGATTATAAATTCTACCCAAACTTAGCAAATAGGGCTTTGCATTAATATATTCCACGAGTTTCGGTGATTGTCGCTTGCAGGAAGACAACTCCGAAAATACACACAAATGGGCCAAAGCACACAAGAAACCCATGAATTGAGAAGGTGGCCCACTTAGCAAATATTTTGGGTCTCAAACATAGGCCAAAATACCAAACATGGACCAAAGGAGTGGAAGCCCAAAACCTGGCCAAACTTCATCTCGGGCTGCAAGAGTAGACCTCGGTAAACAGGCCATATCTCATTCATCCGGACTCCGATTGAGGTGATCTACCTGGCGTTGCAAAGCCCTCAACGAGGCCCATCCACTCACCAAGTTTGAGCCCATTCGGCCTTGGAGCTGGCGCGAGCGCCCTAGGGGCGCGAGCGCTCCTCCCAGCCTGCCAAATGGGCCCACCTTTGGCAGGTCAGTGCATTAACTCATTTGGAGGTCGGTTCTGGGGTGCGTCCAGGTGCATTGTACCTCAAACCAACGTGGGGAGGTCGGTTTCCCACCTTCCATGTGGGGATGCTCCCTCCTCTCTAGCTATAAAAGGAGGCTTCCTCCTCTCAAACCAACGTGCATTGTACCTCAAGCACCCCCTCCTCTCTAGCTATAAAAGGAGGCTCCCTCCTCTCATTCCATCAACCATTCAAGGGAAAAGAGCACCACTACCACTAGAGCAACATTCCAAAGGGCTATGCCCTAGTAGCTATAGAGTGAGAAAGAGAGATGTGAGGGTGAGAGCGGGGAAGCGCCGGGCTTGTTGGTGTCTCCCTGAGCTTGTACCTCTACGAGCAACTACTTAACAGGATCTTGGCTAAGTGCTCGTGGTACTTATAGTCTTTTATGTCTTTTGTATAGTTGAGCTTGACCTTCTCTTGTTTGTGGGATCGATGTTTATCCTTGCGATGATTGCTCTAGTAGAAGGGTCCTCCTAGTCAGGCAACCCTTGATCAACACTAGAGTAGTTGTCAGTGTAGACGTGGTGTCTGGGCTGACGCTACCTTCGTTTGCTCCGTTCTCGTACGGTTGAGGGGATGGCTGCAGGTGGTGATAGCCCTGTCCGTCCTTAGCATTCCCCTATGTCCGGGTTCGGCGTAGAGCTGTATGCCGGTATCGCCTGGCAGACCAGGTGTGCTCCGGTGCCCCAAGTAAGCAAGTAGAAGTATGGTAACGCTATCCTTAAGACCCTAAAGCTATAGGAATCCATCTCTACCACCTTTCTACCTCTACCCTTGTGTTGTTCCTTGGCGTATTAGTTAGGAGAAATACCTCCGTTCCCTGTGGAAAATATAATACCCTGAATACTTCTGGGTGAAGGCTACAACAGTACTTTCCGTACGCTTATGGATTCTCAGCATACGTTAAGAAATACAACAAGCTTTCTAGCGCCGTTGCCAAGGAACGGTTGCTATTTTCTTTGAACCTAGTTCGCCCTCATATCTTTTCATAAAAAGAAAATATTTTTAAATTTCTTTTTGTAAACAAAACACTTCATCTATTTGATCCTACCACCATGAAGCCAAACACCATTTTTAAAATCTTTTTGCTTCAAAAGGAGTTCTTTGAGCCAAAATTCTTTCTTCAAAAACCAAATTTTCATCCGGCTATGAACTCCACCTAGGATTCAGAACCCTGGTTCGGGCATAGCCCTTTCTCGCCTTGATGATGAAAATCATTTTAGACATCTCGCATAATTTTGAGGAAATGAGTTCATGCCTAAACATTCCAGGCATGACACAAGAAATTCTTATGTGGAAATTGTTTTTGTTCTCTCCCAAACAGGGAGGCGAAGCAATGGAATACTAATGCCATAGGGAGTTCGAATGGAGACTAGGGAGAACTTAGACAGGTTTTGTCTCGCATTCTCCCCTATGTCCCATATCAACTCTCTGCCAAGGGTAATCCTCGATTTCAAGCAGAACGAGAAGGAATCCATAGGTGCAGCCTAGGCGAGGTTTATAACATTAACACATGCCAGCCTAGACTTGTCTTTACCTGACGACATGCATTTGCATCTCTTTTGGGTCTAGACATAGATGCTGCCCTATGCTTTGACATGACCATTGGAGGGTCGTTTTTCGTAAAACCATGACAAATAGAGGAAAATCTTTGTTAATGCCCTAGAGAAGCATGCTTCTCCCGTTATAGAACCATAACCCCTCCATAAAAAAGGGCATGTCAAGCTTTGAGGAGCCCGCATCAATTGAATCTTTGCCCTTGCCAATCTTAGATTTTTTGTTGAGCCCTCACCCGAACCCACGAGACACCAAAGGAGGGAATGTTTTATCCTTTGGAGTTCATTCTCGATATTCATCTTCTCATAAGGCGCTCTTTAAAAGAACCATCTTATGGGAGCTCGATGAGAAATTGAACATTTTGCTTCGCTAGCCTTATCTCTTGCCCCGAGACCCAAAGGCATAGCGGAGAGCTTTTTGTTCAAGCGGATAAGGTTTGAGCTTCCTTTTCATCCTTATGAAATGGAATGTCCACTTTCGCCCTTGCTCAAACAAGAGACATGTCCCTTTGGCCATCAAAAATATTGTTCTCGATAATTGTCAGGAGTCAATGTTCGTCCCTCATGATATATCTTTTAAGGATAGAAATTCTGATGCCATGGACATGTCTGAAGCGACAACTCTAGAGTGAATCCCCTAACGAGCATGCTAAGCTCTCTTTTGAGACTCATGTTTCATGCTCGCCTTTGGGATCTCTAGAGTTTGTTTTGCTTCTAACCACGTGCTCTTACGAGAATCCCAACACCTCTTAACTTTTGTTTCAAAACTTTTTAAGAGAATGATTGTGGATGGCTATCATAAGAACTTTCAAATCTCGTAGTGGCACAATGGAACTAACCTTGCAGCTTTAGCATTTTTACCCAATGTTTGGTGGCCAACACTACCATTGATAGCTGCAAGGTGAAATTCCTATGGTCAAGCTTAAGACCATAACTTAAGCACTGCCGGGAGATACCCCGGATTATCTTAAAAAAAGAGCAAGGTCATGTTTTCAAGTTTGTATGCACCCTCGGGTATTTCTGTTGCTAACCATCTCAAGTTGAGAAGAAAACGGGTCATACAACACTTGCAAACGAGGAGCGACATCAGTTACAAGCCTTGATTCTCTTAGGCGATGGAACACACTCACACGGGGACCCTGATGCTACACTTAACTTTTACACAAAAGTCCAAGTGTGGGAGAGGGAAGTGAGAAGCCCATGTTCCACACATACCAAGAGACACCCGAAGAAAACAAAGGAAGAGAGAAAAAAAGAAATAAAAAAAAGAAAGAGAGAGAAAAAGGAAAGAGAGAAGAAAAAAAAGAGTGGTGAACTCAAGTTGATGTCAGCTTCACCTTGCTAAAAAAAAGAAGAAGAGAGGAGAAGACAAAAAGCAAGGGTTCTCTCCTTCTCTGCACCTTTGCTACAATCAAGGCCCATGGTCCATGCATACTAGTCACGAGTATGGCCTAACCTTGTGGTTCACCTGAGCTAAAATCCATGGCACCATAGTAGCAGGAATGGAAGTTCCATCAGCATACGCTACCAGTGAGTACGCTTAGGTAAAACAAAGGTAATGTTCACTAACTTGTTTACTCATACTTGTCTTCATATGATCAAATAATCTCATGTTTCCTTTGGCTATGTCATATGCTCTGGTTTGGGTGTGTTAGTACAATACATCCATAGGCGTTTTAAATTAAGCATGGTGCTTAGGTTAAAATAGCCTTCTTTAATCACAATTTTGGCTTGGTGTTGAAATTTGGTTGATGAACTTGAGTTGTTGCCATAAGCAATATGAAGTAATCTGATCGGAGATAAACCAAGGTCTGTTTTACTTTGCAACTTGATCTTGACCTTGACCTTGTCTCGAGTTATGAGTTGGTTGAGCAAATAAAAAAATAATTTTATGATCAATAAAATTCGGCTCCCTGGTTTTTCAACCAGTAGAGCCCCTATTTGTTTCTTTTCCTTTCCTTCTTGAATAAACCAGGTACAAGAATAAATGTGGGGGAGATCCCTCGAGCAAGACTAACACACGCATTTAAGATCTCCCCAACACAATGCACAACATCGAGGATATAGAAGGACTGAACAGATAGATCCAAGAGAAGATCAGTTAACCTTCTGGTTAACCAAACTACTCTTTCATTTACAATACTCCTTCATCTTCAACGATGTTTGTGCAACTCTACTCTCACATCTCCCAAAGTTTTAAAGTTTAAGATCTGTTAAATTAAAAAGATAAAACTTTTTCTCAGTGCTATCCTTTGATAAGATGTGCATACTCTTTATTCCTCGCTGATATTCCTATGCCTTGTGAACAAATATCATAGGGACCCCATGTTATCTAAGTAATTGGAGTATGTGATATAGCTGGATGATTTGAACCTTGCTCTATTTATGAAAACTTGGAATTTATTTTTTACAAAAGAAAATTTCAATAGCATGCTCCTCAATGATAAAGAATTTCCTACCAAAGCCATATGACATGATTCATGTTTGCAAAACCTTTTGTCATATGCTTCTTGTTTGATCATTGAGCTTAGTCAAATTGTTTGTGACCGATGTGAGACTATAGTCTTGCACCCACGATTGAGATTCACTTGCACCCACCAAATAAATTACCGGCTCTTATCTTGAGAGCTGCGCACAAATATGCACCCCGTCCACCAAAAATGCCAACTCTTACACTGAGGGTTGTGCACCAGTCCACCAAATAAAAATGCTGACTCTCACCCTGAGGGTTGCGCATTACTTAGCTACCAAAAATCTACTCCCCGCATTCCATCATGATACCTCTCTCCATTCCAATATTCTTTATAGAGAGCTATGGGTTATGCTTAGTTTCAAAAAAAATGCCAAGGGGCATAAGTTGGACAAGGGTCCAAGAAATAAGACCACGGAAATCAAAGATCCCCGTTCAAAAAAAATAAAGAGAAAGAAAAAAAAAAGAAAAAAAGAGAGCGTAGATTTTTAGTATACCTCTCATAGCCCATGCTTTCCCAAAAAAATCCATTCCTCAATAAAGAGAGAATCATGTTGCATGGAGTAGCCAAAAATACCACAAAGATTAGGAACCACCAAACATTCCACACACTTGCACATCTCATCAAGGTGTATGACTTGTGTCTTCATATGGTTCGGTTTTTGACTTCACAATATATGTGATACAAGTATGCCCACCTTTCATACCTACCCAAAACTCCACTCTCGCTTTAGTGATAGGCTATGAAAGGTAGGCACCTTCAAAATGCTTTGGCGAGGAACCGGATACATATTTGAGCGACTTGAGAGTATCATCGAGGAGCGGGGCTATCTTTTCTTTTTAAAAACATGAGAAAAACCCAAGTTTCGATATAAACTAATGCAAGGGGATTTGAATCCATGTTGTTCCATTATTCAATTGCCTAAGATAATGTGGTAGACAATCAAAAGTTCACAAGTGTAGGTGAAGCTTGGAATATCTTGTATGCAGGTCATATATCAAAGAGATGAGCCTTCTCAGTCCTAAACATTACTCGAGGACGAGTAAAGAGCAAGTGTGGGGGATCTTGTTGGCGATCCTTATCGCATATTTTAGACCGCCAATAAGATTATAAATTCTACCCCAAACTTAGTAAATAGGGCTTTGCACTAACATATTCCACGAGTTTTGATGATTGTCGCTTGCAGGAAGACAACTCCAGAAATGCACATAAATGGGTCAAAGCACATAAGAAAACTATGAATTGAGAAGGTGGCCCACTTACCAAATATTTTGGGTCTCAAACATAGGCCAAAATAACAAACATGGACCAAAGGAGTGGAAGCCCAAAACCCGGTCAAACTTCATCTCGGGCTGCAAGAGTGGGCCTCGGTAAACAGGCCATATCTCATTCATCTGGACTCTGATTGAGGTGATCTACCCGGCGTTGGAAAGCTCCCAACAAGGTCCATCCACTCACCAAGTTTGAGCCCATTCGGCCTTGAAGCTGGCATGAGCGCGCCAGGGGCACGAGCGTGCCTCCCAGCCTGCCAAACGGGCCCACCTTTGGCAGGTCGGTGCATTATCTAGTTTGGAGGTTGGTTCTGGGGTTCTTCTAGGAGCATTGTACCTCAAACTGATGTGGGGAGGTTGGTTTCCCACCTTCCTTGTGGGGATGGCACATTTGCAAGCACTCCCCTCCTCTCTAGCTATAAAAGGAGGCTCCCTCCTTCTCTCATTCCATCAACCATTCAAGGGAGAAGAGCACCACTACCACTAGAGCAACATTCCAAAGGGCTATGCCCTAGTAGCTAGGCCAAGTCCTAGGCCAAATGGGCTAAAATTTGGTGAGTGGATGGGCCTCGTCGATAGCTTTCCAACGCCTATTGAATTGCCTAAATCAGAGTCCGTATGTGTGAGATATGGCCTGCTTACCAAGACCCACTCATCCAGCCCGAGATGGAGTTGGACCGGGTTTTGGTCTTCCACCTCTTGGGTTTATGTTTGGCATTTTTGCCCATGTTTGAGACTCACAATTGTCAGGCAAAATGAGCCACCTTCTTATTCATGATTTTCTTATGTTTCTTGGCCCATTTGTGTGCATTTCCGGAGTCGCCTACCTGCAAGTGACAATCACCGAAACTCGTGGAATATGTTAGCGCAAAGCCCTAGTTACTAAGTTTGGGGTGGATTTCATATTCTTATTGGTGGTCTAAAATGTGCGATAAGGACCGCCAACAAGATCCCCCACACTTGCTCTTTACTCGTCCTCGAGTAAAGTTTAGGACTAAGAAGGCTCATCTCTTTGATATATAATCTGCATACAAGTTATTCCAAGCTTCACCTGCACTTGTGAACTTTCGAATTGTCTACCATATTATCTTGGGCAATTGAATAATGGAACAACATGGATTCAAATCCCCTTGCATCAGTTATATCAAGAACTTGGGTTTTTCTCATGGTTTTGTAAAAAGAAAAGATAGCCTTGCTCCTCAGATGATACCCTCAAGTCGCTCAAATATGTGTTTGGTTCCTCACCAAGGCATTTTTGAAGGTGCCTGCCTTTCATAACCTATCACTAAAGCTGAGAGTGGAGTTTTGGGTAAGTATGAAAGGTGGGCATACTTGTATCACATATATTGCGAAGTCAAAAATCGAACCATATGAAGACACAAGTCATACACCTTGATGATATGTGCAAGTGTGTGGAATGTTTGGTGGTTCCTAATCTTTGTAGTATTTTTGGCTACTCCATGCATCATGACTCTCTCTTTATTGAGAAATGGAATTATTGGGAGAGTATGGGCTATGAGAGGTATGCTAAAAATCTATGCTCTCTTTTTTTCTTTTTTTTCTTCTTCTTTTTTCTTTCTTTTCTCTTTTTTCTCTTTTTTTCTTTTTTGAATAGAGATCATTGATTTTCCGTTGTCTTATTTCCTGGACCCTTGTCCAACTTATGCCCTTTGGCTTTTTTTTTTGAAACTAAACATAACCCATAGATCTCTATGAAGAATTATTGAATGGAGAGAGATATCATGATGGAATTCATGGAGTAGATTTTTTGGTAGCTAAGGAATGCGCAACCCTCATGGTGAGAGTCGACATTTTTATTTGATGGACTGGTGCACAACTCTCAGTATAAGAGTTGGCATTTTTGGTGGACGGGGTGCATATTTGTGCGCAGCTCTCAGGGCAAGAGCCGGCAATTTATTTGGTGGGTGCAAGTAAATCTCAATCATGGGTGCATGACTATAGTCTCACATCGGTCACAAACAATTTGACTAAGCTCAATGATCAAACAAGCAAGATATGACAAAAGGTTTTTATAAAAAGAATCATGTCATATGGCTTTGGTAGGAAATTCTTTATCATTGAGGAGCATGCTATTGAGTTTTTCTTTTGAAAAATAAATCCCAAGTTCTTCATAAACAGAGCAAGGTTCAAATCATCCAGCTAAATCACATACTCCAATTACTTAGATAACATGGGGTCCCTATGAAATTTGTTCACAAGGCATAGGAATATTAGCAAGGAATAAAGAGTATGCAAATCTTATCAAAGGATGGCGAGAGAAAAGTTTTGTCTTTTTAATTTAATAGATCATAAACTTCAAAACTTTTAGAGATGTGAGGGTGGAGTTGCACAAACCATCATTGAAGATGAAGGAGTTTCATAAATCCAAGAATAGTTCGGTTGAACCAGGAGGTCAATCGATTTTCTCTTGAACCTATTTGTTTTGTCCTTTGTCCGCTTGATGTTGTGCATTGTGTTGGGGAGATCTCGAATGTGTGTGTTAGTCTTGCTCGAGAGATCTCCTCCACACTTATTCTTGTACCTGGTTTATTCAAGAAGAAAACAAAAAGAAACAAACAGGGGCTCTACCGGTTGGAAAACCGGGGAGCCAAAATTTTATTGATCATAGAATTATTATTATATAATTTTTTTATTTGCTCAACCAACTCGTAACTCAAACAAGGTCAAGATCAAGTTGCGAACTAAAACAGACCTTGGTTTATCTCCACATCAAATTACTTTCTATTGCTTATGGCAACAACTCAAGTTCATTAACCAAAATTCAACACCATGCCAAAATTTTGACCAAAGAAGGCAATTTTAACCTAAGCACCACGCTTAATTTAAAAAGCCTATGGATGTAATGTATACGGCCGTATACAAGCACACCCAAACCAGAGCATAAGACATAGCAAAGGAAGCATGAATTTGTATGGTCACATGGAGATAAGCATGAGTAAACAAGTTAGTGAACATTACCTTTGCTTTACCTAAGCGTACTCACCGATAGCGTAAGCTGGTCAATGTTCTGGTCCTGTTACCATTGTGCCATGGATTTCTGCTCAGGTGAACCACAAGGCCAGGCCACACACTCACGGCTAGTGTGTATGGACCATGGGCCTTGATAGTAGCAAAGGTCCAGAGAAGGAGAGAACCCTTGCTTTTTCTCTTCTCATCTCTTCTTCTCTTTTTTTAGCAAGGTGAGGCTGACATCAACTTGAATTCACCACTTATTATTTCTTCCTTCCTCTTCTCTCTCTTTCTTATTTCTTTTTTCTCTCTCTCTCTTTTTTTGGTGTCTCTTGGTGCGTGTGGAACAGGGACCTCACATCCTTCCCCCACATTTGGACTTTTGTGTAAAAGTCAAGTGTAGCGTCAGGACCCCCTTGTGAGTGTGTTCCATCGCCTAAGAGAATCAAGGCTTGTAACTGATGTCGCTCCTCGTTTGCAAGTATTGTATGACCCATTTTCTTC
Organism: Themeda triandra; assembly: GCA_018135685.1. Classification (NCBI taxonomy): domain Eukaryota; kingdom Viridiplantae; phylum Streptophyta; class Magnoliopsida; order Poales; family Poaceae; genus Themeda; species Themeda triandra. The sequence goes on along the minus strand of JAENPR010000638.1, from coordinate 21,664 downwards.
TCAGCCTGAGATGGTTAGCAACAGGAATACCCGAGGGTGCATACTCACTTGAAAACATGACCTTGCTTTTTTTCTACAAAGATAATCCGGGGTATCTCCCGACAGTGCTTAAGTTATGGTTTTAAGCTGGACCACAGGAATTTATCTTGCAGCTCTCAATGGTGGTGTTGGCCACCAAACATTGGGCAAAGATGCTAAAGCTACAAGGTTAGTTCCATTGTGCCACTATGAGATTTGAAAGTGCTTATGATAGCTATCCACAATGATCCTCTTAAAAGCTTTGAAACAAGTGTTAAGAGGTGGTTGGGATTCTCGTAGGAACACGTGGTCAAGAGCGGAACAAACTCTAGAGATCCCAAAGGCGAGCATGAAACATGAGTCTCAAAAGAGACCTTAGCATGCTCGTTAGCGGATTCACTCTAGAGTTATTGCTTGAGGCAAGTCCATGGCATGGGAGTTTTCCATCCTTAAAAGATATATCATGAAGGATGAACATTGACTCTCGACCATTATCAAGAACAATGTTCTCATGGACAGAGGGACATGTCTCTTGTTCGAGCGAGGGTGAAGGCGGACGTTCCATTTCACAAGGATGAAGAGGAAGCTCAAACCTTGCCTGCTTGAACAGGTAGCTTTGCTTTGCCTTTGGGTCTCCGGGGCAAGAGATAAGGCTAGCAGAAGCAAAATGCTCAACTTCTCTTGAGGGCTTCCTTGAGATGATTCTTTTTGCACAAGAGTTTCAAAGAGCGACTTATGAGAAGTTTGAGCATCGAGGATGGCATAAATGTGAAGGTCTAAGTGAACCTCGGTTTTGTTCATTTCAAATGGCATGGCCCTAAACACAGTCCTACAACACTCAAATGAGCCTTGATGGACTTTTGAAGAGTTTTGTCAGTCGGGACTAGCGGCATGTTTCCCAAAAGGGGTTTCCTCAGGGAAATGTGATATGATAAAAGTCCCGACCATGAGGTTGTGTAGGGCTTCTAAGGGAGTCTCATTTAACGAACAAAATATAGTCATGGAAGGTGAAAGAATCTCGAATTGCTTCGAAGAACGTTTCACCTTCGACAACTATTCTTATGAATGTTCCTTGTTAGAGGAGACTTCCTTAGAAATAAATGCTTGATTTACGTGCCAAGAAATGCTTAAGGTTCTGCCATAATCCTCAAATTTTTATAGCGTACTCCAAAGGATAAAACATTCCTTCCTTTGGTGTTCGTGGTTCGGGTGAGGGCTCAACAACTGAATCTAGCAAGGGCAAAGATTCGATTGATAAGGGCTCCTCAAAGCTTGACATGCCCTTTTATGGAGGGGTTAAGGCTCTATGATGGGAGAAGCATGCTTCTCTAGGATATTAACAAAGATTTCCCACTATTCCGTCATGGTTTTGCGTAAAACGACCCTCCAATGGTCATGTCAAAGCATAGGGCAGCATCTATGTCTATACCCAAAAGATATGCAAATGCATGTCGTCAGGTAAAGATAAGTCCAGGCCAGTATGTGTTAACATTGTAAGCCTCACCTGGGCTGCACCTATGGGTTCCTTCTCGTTCTGCTTGAAATCAAGGGTTGCCCTTGGTAGAGAAGTGATACGAGACATGGGGAAGAACACAAGATAAAACTTGCCTTTAAGTTCTCCCTAGTCTTCATTCAAACTTCCTACGACATTAGTGTACCATTGTTTCACCTCCCCGTTTGAGGGAGAGCGAAAACAACTTCCACATGAGAATTTCATTGCGTCATGCCAGAATGCTTAGGCATGAACATATTTCCTTGAAATCATGCGGATGTCTAAAATGATTTTCATCATCAAGACCGAGAAAGTCTATGCCCAAACCAGGTTTCAATCCTAGATGGAGTTCACAAATGATGAAAATTTTGGTTTTTGAAAAAGAATTTTGGCTCAAAGAACTCCCCTTTTTGAAGCAAAAGGATTTAAAATTAGGATTTGGCTTCATGGTGGTAGGATCGATAGATGAAGTGTTTGTTTATAAAAAGAAAGTTTAAAAAATATTTTCTTTTTATAAAAAGATATGAGGACGAACTAGGTTCGAAGAAAATAGCAACCGTTCCCCGGAATGGCACCGTAAAGCTTGTTGGTATTTCTTAACGTATGCAGAGAATCCACAAGCGTACGGAAGTACCGTTGTAGCCTTCACCCGGAAGTATTCAGGGTATCATATTTTCCACAGGGGACGGAGGTATTTCTTCTAGCTAATTCACCCAAGGAACAACACAAAGGTAGAGATAGAAAGGTGGTAGAGATGGATCCCTATAGCTTTAAGGTCTTAAGGATAGCATTGCCGTACTTCTACCTTCGGCACCGGATAACACCTGGTCTGCCGCAGTAATGCCGGCCTATGGCTCTACGCCGCACCCGGATGTGGGGGATTATGAGGGACGGACGGCAGGCTGTCACCACTGCCGCCTACCCTCAACCGTGGAGTGCGAGGCAAACGAAGGTAGCATCGATCCGTGCACCACGTCTACACCGACAACTACTACTCTAGCATGTTAACAAGGCTTACCCATTTCCGGGTCCTTCTACTAGAGCACCCGTCACAAGGATAAACAATGAACCCATGAATAAGCTTGGTAAAGCGCAACTAAACAAAAGACATAGAAGACTATAGGTAACACGAACACTTACTTAGCCAAGATCCCGCTAAGGAGCCAAGTAGTTGCTCGTAGAGGTACAAGCTCGAGGAGACACCGACAAGCCCGGTGACTCCCCGCTCTCTTCCCTCACATCTCTCTTTCTTCTCTAGCTAGCTACTAGGGCATAGCCCTTTGGAGTGGTGCTCTAACACTATTCTTCTTGTGGCTCTTTTCTCCCTTGAATGGTTGATTGATGAGAGGAGGAGGGAGCCTCCTTTTATAGCTAGAGAGGAAGGGGGTGCTTGCAAATATGCCATCCACACTTGGAAGGTGGGAAACCGACCTCCCCACGTCGGTTTGAGGTACAATGCACCTGGACACACCCCGGAACCGACCTTCCCACGAGTAAATGCACCGACCGGCCAAAGTGGGGCCCGACTGGCAGCCGCGCTGGCGCGCTCGCGCCCCTGGTGCGCGCACCAAGTCCTGGGCCAAATTGGTTCAAACTTGGTAAGTGGATGGGCCTCGTTGAGAGCTTTCCAACGCCGGGTGGATCACCTCAATCGGAGTCCGGATGAGTGAGATATGGCCTGTTTACCGAGGCCCACTCATCCAGCCCGAGATGAAGTTAGACCGGGTTTTGGGCTTCCATTCCTTGGGTCCATGTTTGGTATTTTGGCCTATGTTTGAGACCCAAAATATTTGGTAAGTGGGCCACCTTCTTAAGTCATGGTTTTCTTGTGTGCTTTGGCTCATTTATGTGCATTTTCGGAGTTGTCTTCCTACAAGCGACAATCACCTAAACTCGTGAAATATGTTAGCGTAAAGCCCTATTTGCTAAGTTTGGGGTAGATTTTATATTCTTATTGACGGTCTAAAATGTGCGATAAGGACCGCCAACACACACTTACAAGCACAAAAGCTACTCTAACCCTAGACCTACCAGGATTAAAGTACTCAAAAGAGAGTCACAGACCGAAAGAACGATAATAACAATGTTACTTACATGAAAATAGAAGTTGATACTAGAGAAATCTCAGATGCAAGATCTTGAAGAACTTGAATCCGCAGGTACAAGGCATAGAAGCAGCACCGTCAGGCCGGTACTCCCTCCAAATCTCTTCCTCTCTCTCTTCTAGTTCTAACTCTAGACTAGATTCTAAACCTAAACTAGAGGATATCTATTCTTCTTGTTGAAAGCTGGCTCTGATCCTGCCTAGGGTTTCTGATTTCTAGAGGAGGCTCTTCTGAGACAGGATACCGTAGAGAGCTGGTCAGGGGCTGCTTATATAGCCCAGTGGGATGAACTGTGGCCCTTGGATCAAACCGACCTTAATCAAGGGTCAAGATGCGAAGCTTAGGACGATGGAGCGCCGTCACACAAAGGACGGAGGCAGACAGGTGGGTCGCTGGCTGGCCGGTCTAGGGGGGCTAGCTGGCCCCACCGGATCGCTAGGCTACCACTTCATTTTGGAGTCCTCTAGTATCTTCTAGATCCTTCTAGTGCTGGCGCCCATGCAGGATGCGCAAGAAAACATGACGTCATGGTTATCCCTTTGTTCCAATTCCTTTTTATTCTGTTTAATCCCTGTAGAAATCACAATTCACCAAAACTCATGAAATTTTGTTAGTTGAAACCCTATTCTATGAGGGTGATCACATTTATACCCTTTTTAATGTGTTGTTGATGGTTTATGATAGGAGTTATGATGGTGCCTAGTTTTACCAAGCCTACCTTGATTTAACCAAATCAATGAGCTAGAATTACCATGTATGATCTATATAAGTTAGTAGCAAATATAAAATAAAACTTCATCTCGTTCATCCATCACATGACTCTTCATGTTTCAAATTCATTACCGTCAGTCTATGAAAAAAGCATGACGTTTTGGGATATGATGTGTAGCTCATTATAGCCCCATAAGTTTGTAACTTAAACATGGTGTTTAGGTTATCGGCTTACCTTGGTCGATTCCTCCGAGGTTGACCATTGAAACAAATGCTAACATAGACTTGGTATTCTCCCTATGAACTAACCCCTATAGGAAATAAATGGGAAGTTCAAAAGATTATGATAGAACACAAGGAGAAGCAAAAATAAAATAAAATAACCCTGGTAATAAAAAGGACCTAGGCCATGAGCTAGCTTGGGGAGGCGCCCGCAGAGGTACCTTGTATCTCAATTCTAGTATTTAATTTCTGCAATATTAAATTCTATAATTTATTAAAAAATGAAAAAATGAGATATGATAAAAATACCAAAAATATTCATTCCAATCTCATATGTGATTTGAGTATGTAAGTTTCTCCTAAGTTAAAATGTTGAATACTTGCTCTGTTTATAATTCATCTATGCCTAGGTTATAACTTAGTATTCCACAATTTTTAAGTTTGTTGGCTAAAAATATCTCATCCCGAAAACCCGAAAACTTGTGGGATGCAAATGCATGATCCTTTTCTAAGTTGTTGCGAGTTATGATATGGTGCAAATAGAATTTACTATGAATCCGTTCAAAGAGAAGCTTAACATCCGGAGATTTTTTTTTCAAAAAATACTTAAAATCAAAAGTTCCTCATTGACTATGAAATACCTACCAAGGCCAAATGACATGATTCTCAAATTCAAAACCCATAGTCATTTGCTACTTGTTTAAACATTGAGCTTTGTCAAGTTGTATGTGACCTAAGTAGAGATTCTTTTCATGCACCCATGATCGATTCATGTGCACCCACCAATCAAATGCTAACTCTTACACTGAGAGTTACGCAAAAACATGCTTTTTCCATCCATCAAAAATAAAAGCTCCACCACTCAAGTTATGATTATCTCTCTTTCAATAGTACATTCTATTTATAGAGAGCATAGGCTATACAAAATATATCCATGCAAAAGCATGAGAGGAAAAAAGGGCGAAAGCTTCCATGCTAAAAAGCATGAGACAAAAAAAGAAGAGAAAAGATAGCCCATACTCTCTAAGACAAAAAGAGAGAAGCATGACAAAGGAGCCAAAAAAAAAAAGTAGAATTAGGAGCACTGTGTTTTATTCCACACTCTTGCACATCTTGATCAAAGTGTATGACTCGCATCTCCTTGAGGTTCGGTCTTTGACTTAGCAAAATATGTGATACAACTATGCCCACTTTTCATGCCTACCCAAACTCCACTCAAAAGCCTTAGTGGTAGGCCATGAAAAGAAAGGAAAAATTCAAAAGAATACCTTTGGTAAGGAATCATACACTTTGAGTGATTGAGAAAATCAATTGAGGAACTTAACTTTGTGTTACAAAATTTATAAAACCTCCGGATAGATGGTGTATCAAAGAATAGAAGATTGGTGATTACCCCCGTTTACAACCGTTCTATCTTGCAACCACCCTAGAACTTGGAAAAGCTAAAAGCCCCATAAAGTGTCAAGGTAAAAAGGGTGGAAAATAATGCCAACTTATTTAAACTGTGATGAAATACTTTGTTATAAACATGGCACTTATGAACTATACCAACATAGAAGCAACTTCTGATCAACAACCAATACTTAGCTAACTTGCGCGGGATGAGCAATGGTTAAGCTTGGGGGACTTGTTGGTGATCACTCTTTTGCATATCTAGAACTGCCAATTCATGTCCAAAATAGGAGAAATAAATGAAATTTTATCACATATGCATGAACTTTGACCTTGCTCCACTTGTTTTAGGAGAAATTATGATTTTGCGGTACAAACCCAAAAATAGGTGAAAATACACCAAGACAAGCAAGAAAGCGCAGTGCTAAACACGTATTTCTTGAAATGCACAAAAAGGACAAAATGGAGAAGCCCACCTTCGTGAAACATCTGGGCCGAGAAATCACCGTGGGAGAGGTCCAAACCCACCAGAGAACCGACCACGCAAAGGCGGTTGCGAGAGGGGCCCACTAGGGTGTGATAGCACCTTGGGTGTAGTCGCACCCCCGTGCCGCCTCTCGGGCCCATCCTCCTCAGGTGGTTTTCTGGTGACATGGCAAAGGAGGTTTCGATGGTTTCCATTTTTACCTCGCATTGAATTGTACTAGTTGAGCTATAAAAGAAAGGGGAGCTCCTCCATTTCAACACACCTCATTTGGAGCCTCTCACCTCCACATCTCACTTGTAATCTTTTAGCTTTTATTCTATGTAGTTCTTGAGCCGGGCAAGCTAGCAAGGAGAGCTTGTCTCCTTAGAAAAAGAAGAACATTTTGGTACGAATACAATGGAGTTTTCTTCCAAGATCATGCTCTCATCTTTATTATATAGCAATACGAACTACGGTATAGTTTTGCTCATGTTATAATCATGATATATGAACTAGCATATAGTTTAGATGTCATGATCATAACATGTTCATCGCTATTCCTCATCGTTCATATAACTTGTATGAGCGAGAGGAAGAACTAGGGATGAGGTGAAGGTTCATTGTTCCTTCGGGTTTGCTCATGATCTAGCCTATCAATCCATAGGGTTGGGGTCCTGGGGGGTCATGAGAAGTTTCTTGGTATACAGGCGTGGTGCTCGGATATCTAAAAACTACGGATATGACGGTGCCCCACTATTGAGGGGTAGGCGGCAGGTGGTGATAGCCCTGTCCGTCCTTCGTAATCTCCCACATTCAGATAGTGTGTAGGAGTTCGTAAAGTGTCCATCGGCTGACAGACCAGCGGTGGGGATCTCCCTGTCACCCTAGACTTAGCTTTAATTTTAATCATATGACTTGTATGTTTATCCACCGTTCTTTGCATAGCTATATCGAGATCATGCCTCGGCTTAGGAATATTCTTTTATTCTTTATTTGCCTTTTATCCTTGAGGTCGGCCTAGATGTGGGTCCACTATCCTTTATATACCGTATTTACCCCCTGTCATATGCTATGACCATCATTGCATAAGTGTAATCATGTTTATACCAACACTAGATGCATATACCATGCCCTCCTTTGGAAAAATATAAATCATGACACCTTGGAATACTAGCGGGTTGAAATGCTACAATGATAGTTGCGTGCGCTTGTAGATTTTCTATAAACATTCTAGGACTATTATGATTGGTGTTGCTAAGTACCATTGCCCAGAGACTGTAATTCTCAACATTGCATACAACGGTGCAAGCATGAGGGATTACACTCCTGAGTAATGATGGTTAGGAACGCCATCCATCATTTCTAAGTATCATTACTGGAACCGCAAGACCTTTAGTAGGCGTCATAAAGCTAGAGAGTTACTTTCCCGAGTATTGGTGCTTAGCAATGTCAATCAGTATTTCTAACATTGTTACTATATGAAGAATTTAAAACGTTTTCATCGGTAATTTTGTTAAGGAATGCCGACATGCATTTCTCGGTGCCATTGCCATGGAGAGATTCTATGTCTATCTATGGTGATTGTGCTAAGAAATGTCAACAATGACCGCGTCGAGGGCGTAACGAAGGAGATTTGCATTGGGGGAAGCTTGGTCCTCGCGCTGCTCGGGGACGCGGGAGGAGGGGCTCGGCCCGCTCCTTGGTCACGCGGCATGTGGGTTACGCGGGCACCGATGTTGGCGGAGGGGCGAGTCGAAGGTGGAAGATGAGCCTGACTCATGCGGTTGCTCGTTAGGGAGAGGAGGTGGCGTTACCCAGCTGGAAGTGAGAGAGGAGGCGGGTGGGGAGCTGGGCTAGCGCTGCTGCTTGTTGTGTTGCGGCCCATAGAGAGAAGAGGGAGGGAGCGCGTGTGGGATTGGGCTTGGCCCAGGAGGACGGGGAGCAGTGTGGGGTGAGTAGGGAGGAGTGGGCCGGTGTTGACGGTAGTTAAGTATCAATTTTATACCGTCAACGCAGCAAGAGAAAGGACTAAAATGAGTTCACCTGCTAGATATAGGGGTTACACTGACAGAATTCCACGAGTTTTGGTGATTGTCTATTTCTATAGGGGGTTATCGAAAAAGAACCAAAAGAGGTCCACATGTCAGGATTACATAGAGATAAAGACCGATCGGGTGAAATTGTATAATCTAGAAGACTCCGAGAAGGCAACCCCAGGAAGGAGGCCCACCGCATAGGCCAGGGGCGGCCGCCTTTGCCCTAGGGGCAGCCGCCTCTCCATCTCAACCAATGAGGTTGAGTCTCACGGATCCCCGCTCCACCGCCTTAGACCGTATTTATGCGCGATTGCACCCTATATTCCGGATCGTGAGGTAGATCGCGGGAGTGACAGTCTGTTGAGTCATTTGTAGTCCTTCTCCCGAGTATAGGTCTAGCAGAATACCCCTATTACATTGAAGTCATTGCTATGTCTCTAGTCTTCTCTGGTAATATCACTATGCATAGATATAACCTTTTCCCGCCATGATTGTAACATCCCAAAAATCCGAACTGCAAAATTTTTTCTAAATAAACCCATGTATGTTGCTTGTTGTGTAGGAAACCCTACTAGTTGCGAAGAAAGCATCAAGGTTTAGTTGTGAGCGTTGCTATGCAACAACATCACATGTGTCATAATATAGTTCTTAGGCCACATGTGATTAGGACCTTTGGGAAACCTCCTGTACATACGGAGGAGATTCCATGACCAACCATTAACCATGATATGCCATAGCAATATTCCCTAGGTCATGAACTTAGACCCTAATGAGCCTATGCTAGCACTATTAATATTATATGCAACATGTTTGGTTTGGATCTTATTGGATTTTTCCTTTGTATTGAATATCAAATCAACAAACACATATTTATTTATATAATAATTAAATATACAAATATATATACATAGTATTATGGGGAATAATACCCTAACATGACCTAAGACTATGACCACCATGAATTATTATACCTATGTGACATGGTATAAAACTTAAGTATATATGAATATATACAAAGTCATTAATGGATATTGCACCATGTGAAATTGGCCATGATGTAAACCCTTGACCATAAATGACACATGGCACATACCGCCTATCCTCCCTCTGTCCCAAACCAAGTGACCGTAACGATGACCGTGACTTGTGGACCGGATTCGCTCCGTCCATAAGACGACGCCATGACTCGGGAGTTTGATGTGTCATCGCCCTCATGACCATGCCTTAGCCGGAGCCCCGCCCGACTCCACCGGCCACGATGTCCGTAGCGCTGTCACCAACACGACGACCGCCACGTCATGAAGCCGCAACCTTAGCCATCCCCGAAATCCTAGAGCTTAAATAGGAAATCCTCCTCTCATTAATCCGTTGGCTTGCACGCACCTAGTGCCTAGTTACATGAAGCACGTAAGGCCAAATCACGAAGTAGCACGCATTCATGCCGTATCACCCAATGACGATGACGATGCTATCCGATCCTAATCCAACCATCGATCTACACATGCATGCTACTGCACTTCTTCCTTTGATCACGAGAACTCTACCCCTCGCTATACTAGCTTGTGGCCTCCTCTTTGCCGCAAGGCAAGCCGAGCCGCACGAACGTGCATGCTTCGCTGTACACGCTCCGATCCCTTGGATTTATAACCAACCACGTAATTAGCCAAGCGTTCATGCACGGGCCCGTACCAAACTTCAATCATCGCCCAGCCCAAATCGCTCTCGGTTTTTCCACCGAACGGCCCAACTGCGCAGACCGGTTCCCATCCTCGCCTCTCACGTTGCGACGGGATGGATAACGCCGCCGCTCCATCATATACCGCACACGAAGCCACCGCTCTTGCATGGCCAGATGGCCCAAGCGTCCCGCCGCACGAAGAGAAGGGATCCAAGGACGCCGTTTTCTTTCCGTCGCTCGACCGTGAACAACCTCGTCTCCTTCTTTCTCCGTACGAGCGCCCCCGTCTCGCTTCCGTTCGTTGCGGCTCCGTTCCCTGTCGCGACTTCGCGGCCGGCGTAGCCACCACGCAGACCTCCGACCGCACCGGACCGAGCGCGCTCGCCACCTACCCGTGCTCGGATGATCGCCACGTCGCCGGCCGTCACATCGGACGGGCACGAACGCCAAGTCACTCGTGAACCCTAGCCCCAAGTGGACTATAAGAGCCCCGTCGCCGCGGCGCCCATCCCCAATTCCCCCCGGCGCCGCCACAACCACCTTCCTTCCTAGCTCCTCTCGCCCACGCGCACGCCGACATCGTCGACGCCGCCGTCGTGCCGTGCCTCGCCCTCGGCGCACCACGCCGGTGCTGCGCAACCCGCTCGCCGCCGCAAGATCCTCGGTCCCGCTCACGCCGTCCGCGTCCACGGCGCGCGCCCCCGTCATCGCGCTCGGCTCCATCGCCGTCCGCGACACCGCCTTTGCGAGACCCGTCCGCACCATGTTGCCGAGCGTCACCGACACCCGCTCGCCCGGCCACCGCTACGGACACGCGAAGCCGCCGCGACGGCGGGCACGCCCTCGTCTCGCCGCGGTGTAGCAAAGCGCCACGGCCACACATACGGCGCCGCGTCCTCGACTTGCGTCCGCATCCTCGTCATCGCCGGAGCCGCGTCATCGACCTCCGCGCAACGCTCCTTACCGAACCATCCGGTGAGTAGCCGTCGCCAAAGCCCCGTTCTTCCTTTCCCACGTGTAGCCTCTACGAGATCGGCCCTCGTGCCAAGTGCCGCGCCGTGCAGACCGAGCCGCAAGAACGCCGCCGCCGGAGCAAGACGAACCTCGCTGGGAAGAAAGGAGACGGCGCGCGACACCAACGCACGGCGCCGCACGGCCTCACCTCCGCCGCCACAACATCGTGCGCCCAATGACACCAAGCCGGAAGAGAAGAAGGAAGTAGAGGAAAAGAGAAGGGACTCGAGGCGCCGCCGGATCGCACCTTGCGGACGTCGCGCTACTACGCAACGCTAAGCCATTGCTCGCCTACACGTCTCGGTGAGCACCACAAAGCCCCCTTTCCAAACCTCCGCCCTTGCTAATCCGGTCATGGCGCCTCGAGCGCGTAGACCAAGGGCCATCTCCGGCCTCATGGCACACACGCACCCACCGAGCACGACCGGCCCGGCCACGGGGAGACCGGCGCCACCACACGCCGAGCTCGGACTTGCCCGCCATGTCGCCGCCGCGGCCACGCCACGCCGCGGTGCGCCGCCGTTCTCGGCGAACCAAAGCCCTCGACACGCCGGACCCGGCCACTCAACCACCGCGGTGGGGGCGCATCCCATGCGCACACCCGGCGGACGAGACGGCGGCCGCGGAGGACCCTCCCCGACTCTCCCCATCGGAGGCATGCCCGCGGGACGCTCGGGAGCGCCACCATGGCGCGCTTGTCTTCGGGCGCTCCGGCCGCCTCGCTCGTCGAGGGCGCGCCTTCGGGAAGCCGCGCCACGTGCCGCCGGGATGCCGCGACGCCTCCGGTGAGGATGATGAAGCCCGTGGTGGCTGCCAAGGCACGACTTGTCACGCGCCGCCATGGCCGCCGTGCGCCGCCGCACGCTCCCCGTGTGCCGCGCGCCACCGTGCCCAATTGCCGCCGTCATCTAGCCGAATTGATGCCGCGAACCCAATAGACCGTACGCCGTGCCAATTGGATGAAGATGGGGCCATGGTGGTTGCCTCGATGTCTTGCCGTGCGCGCCATGCCCGCCATTGGCGCCGCCGCGTGCCTCCGCCGTGGAATTGTGCGCCGCCGAGTTCCATGGTCGTCGCCGGCAAGCTAAACTAGGCCCCCATGATGTTAATCGACTACCGCAAGGACCAATTTGGGACCGGGATCGACTTGTGGGCCTCGCGATCGCGCAACGTTGCGGCCACGCCGCCGTCGTCGCGGCCGGACCGAGCCGCCTACCTCCCGGCCTCCGTTCTAGCCTTGCCATTCTCGCCACGCCGTCGCGGAGCCCATGCGCTCGCCGGAATTGGTCGAGCCTCGCCACAGCGCCCGCGTGCGCCGCCGTGCCGCTGCCGGGCATGCCATTACGACGAGCAGAGCCAGGGATGCGAACGGGGAAGGAGATGGAGATGGAATGGAGTTGGTGCAGGGTGGATGGACGTGGTCCATATGGACCGAGCCACATCCGGTGGGTCCACACATGCTAGTCCACCGTGCACCCGAGCCTTGAACCAACTACCGGTCTACCGTGAACCCAACTCGTGCACCGCGACCCAGTGGAGATACAAATAAGCGGCGCGCGTGGCACGCTGGTGCCGCCACGTGTCGGCCCTGGCCGGCCCGAGGAAGCCCATCCGGCCCAAGTCCGCGGCCGTCGCCCATCTCGGCCCATTTATTGGTTGACCCGGTCAACCATGACGTCATGCCGACGTCACCCCGGTCCCGCGTGTCGGTGCCAAGTCAGCGTGCCATGTGGCCTATTTCGGTGCCGACACGTGTCGGTCCATTATAAATCGCTTATTTATTATTTTCGAGAAAATGATATAAACTTCATAAATTCATAACTTATTCATACGAGCTCCAAAAATTATGATCTTTATATGTAAATTCATCTAAAATCGAGATGTACAAACTTTTAACGTTATGTTTGAGTGCATTTGGTTCTTCTATATTTCATTTGCTTCTTTGTGGATTCTATAGGAGTCGCTAACGCGACTATTATGTTTCAGTTTCAGAGTCGATTCGGGAAAGGAGTGACCTAAGGACGTGAGGTGGAGATCCACTGTACGACTACGAAGGAGGACATGTACAACTACGATTGGATCGGACTTGTACCACTACTTCCTCAACATCGCAGGTGTCATGGCAGCACCTTTATTTTAGAGAATCCTATTAGACATTGCATGTTTAGAATTGCTAGCGCTTTTATATTTATTCCTTTGCTAGTATATGATGCATGATATTGCCCGAGTTGTATTTACCTTGTTCGAAGCCCTTTTACCATGTTACCCCTTGCACTCGCACTTATATATATTATTACCGCCTTCAACGTGCTTGCATTTATTATCACCATACTTATTATAACTCCACTTTGCATTGTATATGTGATGCGGGTGGTGAACCCCCGGGAATGGTTTGGCTTGGGATGCCGGACTTGTGGTTATGGTGATGAGCGGTGTCTGCATGAGTCTTGGGTGTGTGGTGAGGGTGAGTCGGCCGGACAGGATTACGACGAGCTTCGAGCGAGTCTTGCCGAGGACACGGCACCGGTGCCCCGCTTTATGAGAGTGCCTGGCGGGTACATGTGAGGACCGAGGAGTTCTATTGTGCAAACCTCGGGAGGTGGAGCCGTGGGAATGGGGTGTGGCGGCACGTTAAAGATTAGCCCATACGGGGAGACATCGTTGTCCGGCCAACACCTAAGGACTTGAGGGTTATGACCGGATCATTGGACGCTTACTTTCCACTCGCTCTCTAATGGGAAGGAGACGGTCTAACCATCCGGTAGAACGAATGCCATTACCGCCCTGGAGTAAGCGGATGTGTCGGGAGGTACGGGCCGAGTGCTCACACCCTCCTTAACCAACATAGTGACCCCCGAGGCTCGGTACTATGTCTCACGGTCCTCGGTGGCCGGGTCGAGTGGCGGATGGTATTCGCTCTAGGCTTATGGCGATCGATATGTGCCTAGGTGGGCACACCTATGATGGCTATCTTGTGGAATAGTGAAACCTCTCGAGTGTATGGTTGATCGATCGATACCGACTCGTCGGCTATGGACCAAATCCCGTGTGATGCTTGCTTGACTAGGAGAGGAGTCTTCTACCTTTCTTGGGATATGGGTATGTTACTGTTGGGAATATGCCCTAGAGGTAATCATAGAGATGATGATATTTCGCTTGTATCCATGATATATAAAATGTGTCCATTGAATATCCATTAAAGACAACTTGTATTGATTGGCAATTATGTGAATTGTTTGTGGAACTCTTTTACTTGTATGGTTATTCTATATTCGTCTCTGGTCGGAGTTCATGTGAGGACACACATGAATATTAGACTAGCACATTATTAGTTGATGACTATGTTTCACAAGTCATGGACATGGAGATGTCGAACTAATAATGTGGGCACATGTATGACATGTAGGTGGATCGACCCGACATGAGATTGTCTCTATACACATCATATACGTTATGTCCTTCGACCCGAGATTGTTGTATGTAATCGAGATGTGTATCGACTTGCTTAGGACTAACAAAACGCTACTCCGTCACCGGGTAGTTATAAAGGATGTCTTCGGGTTTGTCGAGAAGCATGCCATGCGAGACATAGACAATCAAGATGGGACTTGCCCCTCTCTAATGAGAGAGATATCACCTGGATCACTCAAGTGATTGGATCAACAAATGCATGGCCGTGCTTGGGTTAAGTGTTAACCCACGAGTTGAACCATATATCATGAGGCAAGGGAGTAACTTGTATATGGTCGTAGTGGTTCGTCTGATATGATCATTTGCGTACGCATAGGAGTTGTCATGCCTTGCTAGAGGTCATTGTCGGCCTATTGGGCGAATAGGAGTATTCGGCCCATGTCTATGTGTGCGTGAACCCATAGGGTCGCACGCTTAAGAGGGTGAAGCCTAATTCGAGTTGGACTCGAATTAGACAAGGCTTAGGGTTTCTAATGCGTCTCCAATTCGGAAAGCACATGAGAGACACCTATATAAGAAGAGGGGAGGGGCGTGGCCAAAGACACACAACCAATCCACGCCTTCAGCCACCGCCGCCCTCCACGCTCCACGCGCTTCGCTCCTCGCGGACCCAGCGGTCCCGGAGGCGCACGCTTCTTCCTCGTACGTGTGTGATACCTCGGAGGTGCTGCGTCCGGAGCACGAGGACGAACCGCACGAACCGCAAGAGGTGGGAGGAGTTGCTGGACGACCACGCAACCGCACGGCACCGGCTTTGCGACGCGTTCGACTACATCGAGTCGTCTTCCGTCGCATTCGCGCGTAGTGGTAATCCCGTAACTGTAACTAGTAGTAGATCCCGGGCGATGAGGTAAAAAGTTTTGTTTTCTCGGCTAGCGTAGCACCCTCATAACCCTACAAAGTGGTATCGGAGCTCTATACCGTTGTTATAGGTTCGATGTCGCATATATGATATGCGCGGTTTTAGATGAATCTCTCGATCTTGGTTCATGATCTTACCGTTGGTCTTGTAACGATCTACTCGTACCGGTCGGAATTCCGCCATCCGAGTTAAGTGATACATGTAAATCCAATCACGGCGAGTTAGAGATCAATCAGATTGATCGAATTGAACCCTAGGTCAAGTGCCGAGCGCATGTGATGCGCGGCGGTGATTGGATCAGCCACCGGGCCGGGTTGCCGAGAAAAGTTCTGTTCGTAAAATAGCTGTAACTTTTTAACCGTAACTCGGATCGAGACGATTCTTAAACGAAAGTTGTAGAGAAAAAATTTTACATATACCCCAAACTGATTTATCAGTTTGGCCCGAGCCAGATTTGCGAAAAACGGCTTGGAAGATAGAGTTTTTCGCGATTTACTTTTGTAGTCGGAATCGGTTACCTCTCGTTTTATTGGGTTTTGATGACTCGTATAGCCCTTATGTGTATGTGATGCATGTATGTCATGAGGATGACAATATGGCTATACCAAGTCATATCCGTGTTTATGCCGTTCTTATCATGTTCTACTTTCATATGCTATAATGTTTTTGTCTACATTCGTGTAATGAAGTAGAACGATCCCGCAATGTTTAAGTTTGTGCTCCCCCAAACCTTGCACCGTCACTGTCTTGTACTATCGATGGTGGGTCTATGAAATTAGGGTGCCATCGATTTTCCTCGACTAGACAGTTCGTATCGGATACTTTCATCAAGAAGGTTTGGTTGCTTAAACAAGGTCATCCTAACGGTTAGGGACCTTGGAGCATGAGAAGTTGGTAACCTAAGCATAGAGATGCTATCCAACAACAAGAGTCATATGCGATATGATTAGCAAAGAGTTGCTTACCGATCTATCATGTCTTCTAGCGGTGATGCTAAAGCTCACTAGTCGACTTGCTAGTTGTGGGTCTTGAATCACTAAGTTTCAATCGAGGGATATTGATTTTAGTGGGAGTAAATCATATTTGATATTATTTACTCTATCATGGATATTTTGTCTTAGTATTTTGCATTACTTTTGTTGTAGATTAAATAGTGTCTTCTAAGCAACCATTTACTTTGCGTTCGATTCTTGAGAAAGATAAGTTGAATGGAACAAATTATGCGGATTGGATCCGCAATCTGAGAATTGTTCTCAGGGCTGAGAAAAGGAGGAATATCTAGACACCCCCTTACCGGATGAGCTCGTCGATGATGCATCTCGCTCCGTGGGACCAAGCTAGCGAGGGTGCAGTTGGGCCACACGTAATCAAGATGGTTGGTTACACTCGAGGCTGGAGAAGCTAGGCTTCCCAATTGGCCCAGTAGTTGGCTACTGATTTCATTCTCTCGTCTCGCCACCTAGCTATGGGAACTTCATTGCGAACTACCATATGCATGGGGCGAGAGGGGCTTGAATGAGTTGTGTGGCATGCCGAAAATGAAGCAGAGGCCGACATTAAGAAGCAGGTCGGTGGCCAAGTGTTGGCAGTCCGTAACAAGCCTAACTTTAAGAGAAAAAGAAGGGCTGGGGAAGAAAAAGGGCAAGGCTAAAGATGAGATCTCCAAGCCACCCGCCCGCCCCCAAAGCCGGACCACCGGCCGATGCTAAATGTTTTCATTGTGGTAAGAATGGTCACTGAAGAGAAACCGCAGCCGTTTAGCGTCCTAGGAGAAGGACGGCGGTAGTAAAGGTACTACCGCTCATACGCTTTGTTGTTTATGTTAGCGTACATCTTCCTCGCTAACTCTTATATCAATTCTTGGGTATTTGATACTGGATCGGTTGCTCATATTTGCAATACGATGCAAGGAATGATAAGAAGTAGAAGCGTGAAGAAAGGAGAGGTTGATTTCCGCGTGGGCAACAATGCAAGAGTTGCTGCGTTGAACGTCGGGGACGATGCAACTTCACCTCGCCGTCAGATTTGTCATGGAATTGAATAATTGTTATTTTGTTCCTAGTCTAAGTCAAAACATTATGTCACCTTCATGTTTGATGAAGGATGGTTATTCATTTGCGAGTAAAGACAATGGTTGTGTTATCTCGAAGAATGATATGTTTGTGGCTCTTGTATCCATTGTGAATGGATTATTTATTTTAAATCTTGATGATGCACCTGTTCGTAATGTTAATGCTAAAAGGCCTCGGCTTAATGAGTTAAGTCCTACATATATGTGGCATTGTCGTTTGGGTCATATAAGTGAAAATCGCATGAAGAGGCTCCATGATGATGGACTTCTAACTTCGTTTGATTTTGAATCTTATGAGACATGTGAGACTTGCCTTTTAGGCAAGATGACCAAGACGCCTTTCTCGTGTTTTCCGAGAGAGCGTCCGACTTATTGGAACTAGTACATAGTGATGTATGTGGACCAATGAGCACGATTAAATAGAGGCGGTTTTCAATACTTCATAACTTTTATCGATGACTTTAGTAGATATGGCTATGTCTACCTAATGAAGCATAAGTCTCGAAACATTTGAAAAGTTCAAAGAATTTCAGAATGAAGTAGAGAACCAACGTGGCAAGAAAATTAAGGCCTTGTGATCTCGATCGTGGAGGCGAATATTTGAGTCATGAGTTTAGCAATCATCTTAAGAGTTGCGGAATTGTTCCACAGCCTACGCCACCCGAACGCCACAGAAATGGCGTGTCCGAGCGGCGTAATCGGACTTTGTTGGACATGGTTCGGTCTATGATGAGCCAGTCGGACCTACCTTTATCGTTTTGGGGATATGCTCTAGAAACAGCCGTTTCACATTGAATAGAGTACCATCTAAGTCCGTAGTTAAGACACCATATGAGATATGGACCGGGAAGAGTCCTAGTTTGTCTTTTCTAAAAATTTGGGGTTGTGAGGTTTATGTCAAACGGCTTATATCGATAAGCTAACACCCAAATCGGACAAGTGTTTTTTCGTGGGATATCCAAAGGAAACTTTAGGATATTACTTCTACAACCGCCGTAGGCAAAGTGTTTGTTGCTCGAAACGGTGTTTTCTTAGAGAAAGAGTTTCTCAAAAGAGAGAAGAGTGGACAAAAGGTGTATCTTGAAGAAGTTCAAGATGAGCCGCCGAGAAGGACTCTACGAGTGATGCTAATGTAGCGTAACAAGTTGAGATGCCCGTGGCCACGAAACACCTCCACAACCACGAAGATCGCCAAGACTTCGCAGAGTCAAGCGTGGGGATCTCGTTATTGTTGGACGATGACGAACCCGCAACATACGCAGAGCTATGATGGACTCGTATTCCGAGCAATGGCGAGTGCCATGAGATCCGAGATAGATT
Source organism: Themeda triandra (assembly GCA_018135685.1). NCBI lineage: Eukaryota > Viridiplantae > Streptophyta > Magnoliopsida > Poales > Poaceae > Themeda > Themeda triandra. The sequence continues at coordinate 2,806 of JAENPR010000638.1, read as the reverse complement.
CCATGGGAAATAATCAAGTTTGGAACTTGGTTGACCCGCCTCGATGGTGTTAGACCCATCGAGTGCAAATGGATCTATAAAAAGAAGAAAGATATGGACGGAAATGTTCACGTCTATAAAGCTCGACTTGTCGCAAAGGGTTTTTGGCAAGTTCAAGGAATTGACTACGACGAGACATTCTCTCCAAAGAGCGATGCTTAAATCTATCCGGATCATTCTAGCAATAGCCGCCTATTTCGATTATGAAATTTGCGATGGATGTTAAACAGCCTTTCTAAATGGAAATTTGGAAGAGGACGTGTATATGATACGCCCGAAGGTTTTGTTGATCCAAATAATGCTGGAAAAATATGCAAGCTTAAGAAATCTATTTATAGGTTAAAGCAAGCATCTCGGAGTTGGAACATTCGTTTTGATGAGGTTGTCAAAGGGTTTGGCTTCCGTCAGAATGAAGAAGAGCCTTGTGTTTACCAAAAGGCTAGTGGGAGCGCTGTTGTATTTCTAATCTTGTATGTGGATGACATACTATTGATTGGGAATGACATTCCTATGTTGCAATCTATAAAGACTTCACCGAATAATAGTTTTTCTATGAAGGATTTGGGAGATGCAAAAGATACATCTTGGGCATTAAGATCTATAGAGATAGGTCGAAAAGGCTAATAGGATTATGCCAAGATACATATATTGACAAGGTGTTGAAACGGTTCAACATGGAGCAATCCAAGAAAGGGTTCTTGCCTATGTCACATGGTATGCGCTTTAGCGACAAGCAATGTCCTTCATCGATGAAGAGCGCAAACGCATGAGTAAGGTTCCATATGCTTCGGGTAGCTTGCCCATCATGTATGCCATGATATGTACTCGCCTCATGTCTCATATGCTCTAAGTGTTGGGAAAGCAGTACCAAGGCAATCCTGGTGAGAGTCACCGGACGTTGCTAAAAACATCCTTAAGTACTTGAGAAGAACTAAGGATGAGTTCCTGATCTATGGAGGTGAGGAAGAGCTCGTTGTAAATGGTTACACCGATGCTAGCTTCCAACCGATGTAGATGATTCACAATCTCAATCAGTTTCGTGTTCACGGTAAATGGTGGTGCGCAAGTCGGAAAAGTTCCAAGCAGAGACAAAGGTCCGATTCTACAACAGGCCGAAAGTACATTGCGGCTTAAGCCGCAAAGGAAGGTGTTTGGATGAGGCATTTCCTCATTGATCTTGGTGTTTCCTAATGCGGCTAGCCCATTGAATCTACATTGTGATAATAATGGGGCGATAGTGCAGGCTAAGGAGCCAAGGAATCACCGTAAGAACAAACATGTGTACAGCCGGAAATTTCACCTCATTCGACATCGCTGAAGGTGAAATTAAATGTGCAAAATACATACGGATTTAAATGTAGCAGATCCGTTGACAAAGCTCTTCCATAATGCCCTAGGCACGAGGCGCACATGAGGTCTAATGGGGATTAGACATATTAGAGATTAACTCTAGTGCAAGGGAGACTGGCTGGAATATGCCCTAGAGGTAATCATAGAGATGATGATATATTCGCTGTATCCATGATATATAAAATGTGTCCATTGAATATCCATTAAAGACAACTTGTATTGATTGGCAATTATGTGAATTGTTTGTGGAACTCTTTACTTGTATGGTTATTCTATATTCGCCCCTAGAGTTCATGAGGACACACATGAATATTAGACTAGCACATTATTAGTTGACGACTATGTTTCACAAGTCATGGACATGGAGATGTCGAATTAATAATGTGGGCATGTATGACATGTAGGCCGGATCAACCCGACATGAGATTGTCTCTATACACATCATATAATGCTATGTCCTTCGACCTCGAGATTGTTGTATGTACTTTGTGATGTGTATCGATTTCGGCTTAGACTCCATTACAAACGCTGCATCGCACCGGGTAGTTATAAAGGATGTCGTTCGGGTTTTGTCGAGAAGCATACGCGAGATATGTAGACAATCAAGATGGACTTGCCCCTCTCTAATGAGAGAGATATCACTCGGATCACTCAAGTGATTGGATCAAACAAATGCTGGCCGTGCTTTTTGGGTTAAGTGTTAACCCACGAGTCAACCATATATCATGAGGCAAGGGAACTTGTATATGGTCAGAGGGTTCGTTCGATATGATCATTTGCGTACGCATAGGAAAGTTGTCATGCCTTGCTAGAGGCCGGGCCACAATATTGGGCGAACAGGAGTATTCGCCCATGTCTATGTGTGTGCGTGAACTCCATAGGTCGCACGCTTAAGAGGGGAAGCCTAATTGAGTCGGACTCGAATTAGACAAGGCGCTAGGGTTTCTAATGCGTCTCCACTGAAAGCACATGAGAGACACCTATATAAGAAGAGGGGAGGGGCGCAATAAAGACACACAACCAATCCACGCTTCAGTAGCCATCGTCGCCTCCACGTCTCGGGCTTTCGCTCCTCAAGGACTTGTACCGAGAAGCACGGGCTTTTCCTCGTACGGGTGTGGGATACCTCTGAAAAGCCGCGTCCGGGAGCACGAGACGAACCGCACAAACCGCAAGAGGTGGGAGGAGTTGCCGATCTACCTCACAATTCCAGACGGGCATCGCTTACGACGGCTCGACTACATCGAGGTCGCCGCATCTCGGCGCTGGGCCTAGTGTAATCCCGTAACCTCGTAACTAGTAGTAGATCCCGGCGATGAGGTAAAAAGTTTTGTTTTCTCGCTAGCGAGCACCTCATAACCCTACAAGACATCCCGTAATCGAGCCTAGAGGCCGCCATGCGAGGTTCTGATGAGAG